>SJYW01055109.1:214181-227610 GCA_006410735.1 Raphicerus campestris
AGTAATTTTTGTTCTGTTTTATGTATATTTTCAGTAAAGGACCTGAAGTAAAACTGGAAGACAACATTAAAAAAATCTAGTCAGTCATTCGCTGAGAAAATCAGAATGAAAGGCAACTTTACAATCTTAACAGAGGCTGGCTACTAAAAACTTATTTTTTAAAATGTTATTTCTTGGTGAGTTAAAGTTGCTCAGTCATATCCGACTCTTTGTGACCCCATGGACTATACAATCTGGAATTCACCAGGCCAGAATAGTGGAATGGGTAGCCTTTCCCTTCTCCAGGTGATCTTCCCAACCCAAAGAGTAAACCCAGGTCTCCTGCATTGCAGGCGAATCCTTTACCAGCTGAGCCACCAGGGAAGCCCAAGATTACTGGAGTGGGTAGCCTGTCTGTTCTTCAGCAGATCTTCCCAACCCAGGAATCAAACCAGGGTCTCCTGCATTGTGGCTAGTTTCTTTACCAGCTGAGCTACCAGGGAAGGCCAAGTTATTTCTTAGAGCATCAGTTATAAAGGAAAGGTTTGAGATTGCCCAAGCGTCTCCCTTTTAGGAGTGGATAAGAAAATACAGCCTGTACTTCTACTTTTTTAAAAAAGAAAAAACCTTGAAAAGTTCTGGAGGTGATGATTGTGATGGTTGCATCACAATCAATGTTCATAATGGTGTGAACATACTTAATGCTACTAAAATGCACAATTAAAATGGTTAAAATGAAAATTTATGTTTCGTATATTTTCACAGAATAAAAAAGTGCCATATGAAAGAGGAAAAAAACCCACTACACAGTAATTGGTAAAAATAAACTAGATTTAAAAAAGAGAATAATCAGTGAGAATGTAAAGAAAATGAATTTCTTAAGAGGAGTTCAATTGTAATGTTCCACAGATTCATCACAAGGAAAGAATATTAATGCTCAAACACATAACATGGGCTGTTAGTGTGAAGTAATGGTGCTAATAGCCTTGGGTAGTTATAATTTCTTATCCCTGATTTAGGCTCTGTAGATGAAAATGGACTTAATCTCGTACTTGCTGCCCTGGTAAAACTCTTGGTTTTTCCATGTTCTAGGAAAGTGGCAAGATACCAAGAAGGAAAACAACACCAAAAACAAAAGTTGGGGTGGGAAGGAGCTAGAGGGATTAAAATAAAACTGTAAGCAAATCCTTGCTTGTCAGTCCCTCTCCTTTATGCATGAGACAAAGGAGGAGGTTATTCAGGAGAAGCAGGATGGTAGAGGGGTTGCCTTGGCAAGCCCTTAACCTTTCTGCACTTTGGTTTCATCATCTCTAAAACAGTGTTTACGTCATGGGATTCCTGTAAGGATTAAGAGAGTTAATAGGTATAAGAGCTTGGGACAGTGCTTGGTGCTTCATTGTGATGGTGGTAGTGGTGAGAGCAGAAGGCTTTTCTTGCTCTCTCTGAATACTTGAGCTGTATTGGAAATTGACGGCACCGTGGATACGCTCTTGCGTGATGTTTCCCATAGAACCACTGGCATGACAGCCCTTTGAAGTGGGTGGTGAGAGTTTATGGAGTCCTCGAACTGGGATGTTTCAGATATTCTGTAAAGACGGCTACCAATAGGATGAATTTCAAGAGGAGCATAGAGCTCAGAGGTTAAAGCGTCTGCCTCCAATGCAGGAGACCTGGGTTCGATCCCTGGGTCTGGAAGATCCCCTGGAGAAGGAAATGGTAATCCACTCCAGTATTCTTGCCTGGAGAATCCCATGGATGGAGAAGCCTAGTAGGTTACAGTCCAGTAAGTTACAGTTCACGGGGTTGCAAAGAATCGGACATGACTGAGTGACTTCACCTCACCTCATAGAGTGATTTCTGTGACGGAATAGGTTTTTAAGTTTTTATAATAAAACCATAGTTAACTCTGTCGTCTGTTTATTTTCCACAGCTATATTAGAATCTTGAACAGGCATTTCTTTAGAATTTGGTATGTTGTCAAGAGTATAGAATAGTTTTATGATTAGTGTAATAAGCAGAATGTGCTAAGGAATGAAAAACTTCTTTGATAAAAGTATAATACATATTTGAGAAGTAATGGTTAATTTTTATTAAGGCTGCTTTGGATGATCCATTCTGTAGTTCATCGCCACTGATGCCCATGGTTGATAGCTTAAACTCGTTTGGATTTCTGCATCAGGGTAGGTCACAGAAAGCCCGGGGTGCACAGGAGATGGAGTTGTGGTGAGGAAATGGCACAAATTTTTGTCGACCCTCCCTTAGGTAATTACAGAGGCTGAAGACGTCCTGCGACTCTTATCACAGTCAACCTGATGTGGTTCTTCCACCCTTCACGGCTCCCCTCCACTTAGCATCTGTGAGCTTGGTGATGCTGGGAACTGTAGCCTGCCCAGTTTTTTTCTACTCTACCTTTATGTAAGCCCTTACAGAATTGTTCAGTTAAATAGTGAATTAGTGGAGAGTAAAGTTGCTTAGAAAGTTGAACATACATAGGAGAACTTGCATTCGGAAGCCTTCCAAGTGCACTCTTGTTTATTGGGTTTTTCCATCCCCATTGGTAAATACCTGACTCTGGGGAGGCTAATAGGTAGAACTGGACTAAACAACTGGCCTGAAGCGAAAGAGGTCTAGGTTTGTGGTGCAGGTCTCACCTCATTCTGTAGGTGGCGCCTGCTCGTACCCACAGCATCATTTCCCTAACCCGATGAAAGACTAACGCTTCTGCTGCTTTTTCGCTCTTAGCTGGAGGGAGCTCTTGCTGTAGGTGAAGCGGGCAGCCGCTCTTTGCTCAGTTTCTCCTCCTGAAGGCCTANTAATTGTAATGTTCCACAGATTCATCACAAGAAAAGAATATTAATGCTCAAACACATAACATGGGCTGTTAGTGTGAAGTAATGGTGCTAATAGCCTTGTGTAGTTATAATTTCTTATCCCTGATTTAGGCTCTGTAGATGAAAATGGACTTAATCTCGTACTTGCTCCCCTGGTAAAACTCTTGGTTTTTCCATATTCTAGGAAAGTGGCAAGATACCAAGAAGGAAAACAACACCAAAAACAAAAGTTGGGATGGGAAGGAGCTAGAGGGATTAAAATAAAACTGTAAGCAAATCCTTGCTTGTCAGTCCCTCTCCTTTATGCATGAGACAAAGGAGGAGGTTATTCAGGAGAAGCAGGATTCTACCGAGGGGTTGCCTTGGCAAGCCCTTAACCTTTCTGCACTTTGGTTTCATCATCTCTAAAACAGTGTTTACGTCATGGGATTCCTGTAAGGATTAAGAGAGTTAATAGGTATAAGAGCTTGGGACAGTGCTTGGTGCTTCATTGTGATGGTGGTAGTGGTGAGAGCAGAAGGCTTTTCTTGCTCTCTCTGAATACTTGAGCTGTATTGGAAATTGACGGCACCGTGGATACGCTCTTTCGTGATGTTTCCCATAGAACCACTGGCATGACAGCCCTTTGAAGTGGGTGGTGAGAGTTTATGGAGTTCTCGAACTGGGATGTTTCAGATATTCTGTAAAGACGGCTACCAATAGGATGAATTTCAAGAGGAGCATAGAGCTCAGAGGTTAAAGCGTCTGCCTCCAATGCAGGAGACCTGGGTTCGATCCCTGGGTCTGGAAGATCCCCTGGAGAAGGAAATGGTAATCCACTCCAGTATTCTTGCCTGGAGAATCCCATGGATGGAGAAGCCTAGTAGGTTACAGTCCAGTAAGTTACAGTTCACGGGGTTGCAAAGAATCGGACATGACTGAGTGACTTCACCTCACCTCATAGAGTGATTTCTGTGACGGAATAGGTTTTTAAGTTTTTATAATAAAACCATAGTTAACTCTGTTGTCTGTTTATTTTCCACAGCTATATTAGAATCTTGAACAGGCATTTCTTTAGAATTTGGTATGTTGTCAAGAGTATAGAATAGTTTTATGATTAGTGTAATAAGCAGAATGTGCTAAGGAATGAAAAACTTCTTTGATAAAAGTATAATACATATTTGAGAAGTAATGGTTAATTTTTATTAAGGCTGCTTTGGATGATCCATTCTGTAGTTCATCGCCACTGATGCCCATGGTTGATAGCTTAAACTCGTTTGGATTTCTGCATCAGGGTAGGTCACAGAAAGCCCGGGGTGCACAGGAGATGGAGTTGTGGTGAGGAAATGGCACAAATTTTTGTCGACCCTCCCTTAGGTAATTACAGAGCCTGAAGACGTCCTGCGACTCTTATCACAGTCAACCTGATGTGGTTCTTCCACCCTTCACGGCTCCCCTCCACTTAGCATCTGTGAGCTTGGTGATGCTGGGAACTGTAGCCTGCCCAGTTTTTTTCTACTCTACCTTTATGTAAGCCCTTACAGAATTGTTCAGTTAAATAGTGAATTAGTGGAGAGTAAAGTTGCTTAGAAAGTTGAACATACACAGGAGAACTTGCATTCGGAAGCCTTCCAAGTGCACTCTTGTTTATTGGGTTTTTCCATCCCCATTGGTAAATACCTGACTCTGGGGAGGCTAATAGGTAGAACTGGACTAAACAACTGGCCTGAAGCGAAAGAGGTCTAGGTTTGTGGTGCAGGTCTCACCTCATTCTGTAGGTGGCGCCTGCTCGTACCCACAGCATCATTTCCCTAACCCGATGAAAGACTAACGCTTCTGCTGCTTTTTCGCTCTTAGCTGGAGGGAGCTCTTGCTGTAGGTGAAGCGGGCAGCCGCTCTTTGCTCAGTTTCTCCTCCTGAAGGCCTATTAGTCCAGGTTGGGCTTTTGGCAGATTGAAAACAAGATGTCATTGATTGTGAAGGGGAGTGAAATCTGGCTGATGTCAGTGTTTCTTTCAGCGGTTANATGACTGTCTCTTATACACATCTCCTGAAGGCCTATTAGTCCAGCTTGGGTTTTTGGCAGATTGAAAACAAGATGTCATTGATTGTGAAGGGGAGTGAAATCTGGCTGATCTCAATGTTTCTTTCAGCGGTTATGTAAACTTAGATTTTGAGGAGTTATTTTATTCTTCCAAATAACAGATTGATACACTGGGAAAGGACAGGACCGAATTGCTTTTGAGGTGTCTGATTAATACAGAACATTTCTCTGGTAAAAAAATTCATGCGTTGAAAAATGTGAAGAATATTTGAATTATTAATGGAAGGGGACTGGAACGAGGAGGAAACTTATTTTTTGTTATAACATGCCATTTTGTAAAATTGAGTTTTTTGATCATGTGGTTGAATTGCTTAATAAAAAAGTACATTCCTATAAATATCCTATTCATCCAAAATTAGGTTATATATCCCAAATCTATATATAGGAATACGTTTCTACTAATCCTAGTTCAGTGATAATTCTGTTCTATACAGAAACGCTTTCAATGCTTTTTTTTTTCTTTATAAAAAGATAAATCTTGCCACCTATTGTTAGTCATAATACTGTCTTCGGGGGCCACGTAGAACAAATCTCTTAACCTACTTTCAGTTTTTTTTTGTTTTTATTATTGGGGTTTTAAATTGGAAACAGTTATTGGTTGTAAGTAAAAATGGTCTGCTCTCCTCCTCTCCTCTCCACCAGCTCACTCTGTAAAGGTGAAGGTGAAGGTGCTCAGTCGTGTCCAACTCTTTGCGACCCATGGACTGTAGCCTACCAGGGTCCTCCGTCCATGGGATTCTCCAGGCAAGAATACTGGAGTGGGTTGCCATTTCCTTCTCCAGGGGATCTTCCCGACCCAGGGATCGAACCCAGGTCTCCCTCATTGGGGGCAGATGCTTTAACCTCTGAGCCACCAGGGAACCCTGTAAAGTAACTGCTTTTTCAGATTTCTTTTCTGGCTTTTGAAGGTACATGTATATTTTACATGTACAGGTTTTGTTTCTATTCGAGTTTTTAAAATGAGATTGTACTGTGTGTAGTGTTCTGCAGCTTTTGTTTAAACTGAACGATTATCATATGGTTTTTTTTCCATGTTAGATATGAAAGGCTGTCCTCCTCCTACTTTTTTAACGGTTAACATCATTGTCGGATGTACTGTAAGTTAATCATTCCTTTATTGTTGGAGCTCTGGCTTATTTGGTACGTGAATGGTCTTGAACATAGATCATGCTCTCTGAGGATGCAGCTTCCCTGGGAGGCTGTTTCCCTCATAACCTTCATACCACAGGGTCTACAGGAGTGGGGGTCTCCGCACTGCCCCCTTCAGACCATTCTTCCAGCATCCTCCATAAAAACACCCAGCTCTGACTGTCACCTCAGACTGTGCCACACTTCCCCTCCTTATTATTCACTCCACATCCTCCACCCTCATCACTGCAGGATTTACTGTGCTTATTCCCTCTGTTGGGGCTACCTTGCTGGCTCAGACAGTAAAGAATCTGCCTGCAGTGTGGGAGACACAGGAGGCATGGGCTCGATCCCTAGGTCGGGAAGATCCCCTGGAGAAGAAAGTGGCACCCCACTCCAGTATTCTTGCCTGGAGAATCCCATGGACAGAGGAGCTGGTGGGCTACAGTCCATGGGGTCACACAGAGTCAGACACGACTGAATCACTAGCACACACACACTCACACTCTCTCTCTCCATCTCTCTCCCTCTCCCCTCCCTTTCTACCTCCCATGATCATTCTTGAGAGAAGCCTGGTGGGCTAAAGTCCCTGAATCAGACATAACTGACACTCCCTTTCTGCCTCCCATGATCATTCTTGAGCTACTTCTTTGGTGACCTTTGACTCCACCTCAGGTACACGATCTCATAGCGCTGTGATAGGGGATTTTAACAGATCCCAGAATTAAAAATTAAACAGACATCACCAACTTTATGGTTAAGTATTTTCTTCATAAAATGTATTTGTTCATAGCCGTAACTTCAGAATGCGTTAGTCATTCGGTCATATGACTCCATGGACTGTCTATCTCTCCAGGCTCCCTGGTCCATGGGATTTTCCAGGCAAGAATACTGGAGTCGGTTGCCATTTCCTCTTCCAGGGGATCTTCATGATGCAGGGATGGAACCCCGACCTGCTGCATCTCAGGCATATTCTTTACCATTCGAGCCACCGCAGCAGCTGAGGTCCGACCATTTCTGCTGGGCTGATCCAAACCTTTATCATCTTGAACTACAAAAACTGCTGTAGCTTCCTAACTGGTCTCCTTGCTCCCTTCCTAACTGGTCTCCTTGTGTCACTCCTCTTCCTCCTGCTCCCCCAGCTTTCAGCCTGTTCTCAGCCCAGCCACACCATAGTCACCCCATGAAGCTGGCGGTGGGACCACACTGGCATCTCTGCTCCCAGCTCAGTTCAGAGGGAAAAAAGCTCCAGAGTCCTTGTGGCCTTGCGGTCTGCTCCTCACCCTTCCCTCTCTCCATCCAGGCCACGCTGGACTCCGTGCTGCCCCTGGATCATTTCAGGCACATTCTTGCCTCTTGGCCTCTGCACTTCCTTGCTCCCCCTCTGCTTGCCATGCACATCCTCAGACTGGCTCCATCCCGCCCCTTTTTAGGCTTCTGTTGGAAAATCACCTTCTCAGTGAGGTGACCTGACCACTAGAATGTAGGTCTCATGAAGGCATGAACTTTTTTAAAAAACTGTTTTTTTTCCCTCTTGTTCAGTGCTGTGTCCCTGNTGCCCCTTTTTAGGCTTCTGTTGGAAGATCACCTTCTCAGTGAGGTGACCTGACCACTAGAATGTAGGTCTCATGAAGGCATGAACTTTTTTAAAAAACTGTTTTTTTTCCCTCTTGTTCAGTGCTGTGTCCCTGTGCTTAGAATAGTGTCTAATAAAGGGGGCCCAGGTTTGATTCCAGGAGAAATCAAAAGGGGCCAGGGAAATAGATCCCATATGCTGCAACTAAGACCCGGAGCAACCAAATAAATATTAAAAAAAAAAAAAAAAGAATAGTATCTAATATATTCTGGGGGTTTGTCAGATGAGCTGAATGACTGCAGTGGTTATCAGCTTTCCTTTTTATCATTTTCTTTATACAAAGTTTAAACTTCACTGGACAGACAAAAACTAAGACACAAACTTTTGTTTGTGTAAACAGAATATTAAAATTAGCTTACTGTGAACCCACTCTGTAAATATGTTACTTTTCTCAGCATGTTAGAATTTTCAAATCAGTTTTACGTATTCCTATTTAAGGCTGGTAACAACCCAGTGGGGTAGGTAGTGAAATCAAAATTTCATGGAAAACCAAATTGAGGCTCAGAGGTGTTTTATTCAAAGAGCAGCTGCTAAGTGGAAAGCTTCCCTTTAGACCTGCCTTTTTTCATTCCAAGTGAAGCTCCTGTTTTCTCACTTAGAAACGTCTTAAGACAGAAACATGGTGGGGATCTGATCTGAAAGTCTGGAGACTGGGTCCTGATTTCTCCCTCTGGATTTTGGCCTGCCTTTTGTTTCTGCTTCGCAAGAACATGAAATAAATGGTTCGCTTTAAAATTCCTGACAATGACAGAGCAACAAGTTTTATTTCTCTCACCTGTGGAGGAAGTGGCCTCCACCCAGTTTTACTGAATTAGGAGGGAAGTGATTTTTTCAAGTGATAAAAAGAAATAAAATTCCACGTTCTTCCCAGAGGAGGAGTTAACAATTGGGAGAGTGGCGTGAGACCACATGTTGGTTTGTAAAAGGATATAACTTGTAAAGATGTTTCCTTTGATGCCTGTGATGAATATGGATGTGTTTCCCTTTTAGAGGGTTCTGATTAAATGACTCAATTAAGAGCAGAGCTGGAGGATCTAAATATAGGGAGAGGGCTCAGGCGGCCTGCCTTGTGTATGTCACTCACCCCTACAGATGTGCGTGTTTGTGGTCATAAACAGCACCTGTGAGATCGGTGGAGCAAGAGCAATATTCCAAAAACTGAAATACAGCAGGATTGGGGGGTTGTTGTTTATTTTTTTAAGTAAAAAGTATAGTTTTTTTCTTGCTCTGGCCTATTCCATTTTCATCTGTGAATTTAGTATTTGAATTACTTACTGTTTTATCCTGATGAATGGACTTCAGTATCTGTTCCTGGTTTAAATTGTAGATCTACCGCTTACTAGAAAATGATCTGGAAAAAGTTACTTAACCTCGGACCCTCAGGTTTATTAGTAAAATGGAGATAATGATATACATCTTGAAAAGTTGGTATAAAAAGTCAATATGAGTGTAAAAACTACCAATACAGTCCTTCCATAAGGTAAGAGCCCAACTAAAATAGTTTCTTTTGTTAATAATTTAATCATTCATAACTGGTCACTTAATGGAAATTTACCACATTTAGCATTCTCTGCAAGCTGTAAACTTGCTCTTTTATGATAACTTAAAAGACTCAAAAGAATTTTTTTCTGAGAGACAGCTACTGCAGACCTTTTCCTCCTATAGACAGACAGTGAAGTTTGGAAATGCCTCTGCTCTGCCGTCTCCAGTGTTTGAGGAGTAAGCAGCTGTAGGCCAGTAACTGCAGTTCTGGAGTTGACTATCAGAGTGAGGTCTTTCATTTCAGTTCAGTCACTCAGTNCAACTTCTGAGCAAAGAAATAGGTGGCTTAAAAAGTGCTTTCAAGTCTGTCAAAGAGATAGAGGTTTTAGTCATCTGTACTTTTTTCTTGTTGTAGGAATTTTTTTTCCTTTCCTTTTGATTAGTGGCGAGCTTTATTTAGCTGCGTTTGACCTGTTTGGAATTGGGAAATGTTGAATGAAAGTTGAGGACTAACTGCTTGTTTGATATAAGAAATAGAAATGCAGAGGGACTTAACAGGACAAGTATCTCAAAACCCCCTGAGCTCCTAGTTAGAGTAACCTGGAAAAGGGAACATTTGAACAGATGATTGTTGAAATCACAGACCATTGTTACTTTGGGGTCTTTTCTGAGACTGAGATAGCTAGAGAAAACCCTTCTCTCTCTCTCGCTCTATTTTTTCCTCATTGGGATGTCATTGTACTTGTGTAGCAATTTCAGCTTTTTATTTTCCTCCCCCGTTTGCCTTTAAGAGTAGATGATGGTATAGTATTTTCCTTAAGGAGCTGTGTGATCAGTGCTCTATGATGCTTTTATTCAGAGCTGTTTGGAGTTGGTACCGTTCTGGTTGTGTCCTGTGTGTTCCCAGAGTACTCTCTCTGCCTGTCTTCATTCCTGGTTTTCCTTGGTCCCCTTCCTAGGGTTGGTTTTCCAGCTGGAAATGTGAGCGTGTGTGTGGATTCAGCCTTCCTGTTCAGGCAGTCTGTGGGATGTCTTTGGTTCTGCTTTTAAGTAATAGGTATTTTAGCTTTATCCAAAGCTTGGTAGTTTCCCAATTCTTCATAACTTTTCATTAATTTTGTAGCCTAATTTTATTTAGGCCTGTTTGATATGGTTCTCCCGTTCTTTCTGTGAATTCTCCATCATCCTCTTCCCAGCTAAGCTCATGGCAGTTCTTGGATTCTTGGCTTAAATGGGTTGCTCTTTATGTTTTAAAATATTTACTCGCATTGAGTCTCTGGAATATTTTTCTTTGCAGGCCTTCATCTTTTTAAGCATTTTCAACCCAAATCTGTAGTGTCTAGTCTGATTCTGTGGTTTCTTTGAGTGTCAGGAATGTTTGGGTGTCTGTTTTATCCTTCTTGGGAATCATAATTTGTTTTGAGGAGTCTGCTCTTGGTTAGGAGNCAACCCAAATCTGTAGTGTCTAGTCTGATTCTGTGGTTTCTTTGAGTGTCAGGAATGTTTGGGTGTCTGTTTTATCCTTCTTGGGAATCATAATTTGTTTTGAGGAGTCTGCTCTTGGTTAGGAGTATATATGGAGAAGGAAATGGCAACCCACTCCAGTATTCCTGCCTGGAAAATCCCATGGACAGAGGACCCTGGTGGTATATGGTCCTGTTGGGTCGCAAAGAGCCAGGCGCGACTGAGCAGGAGTATGTGGTTGACATTAGTATAGTACCTAAATTAAATAAAGCAGGTTAAAAAAAAAAATAGTCCATTTTGGAGTAATGAAAAGTTACATTACAGATTTCCTGGTATGTTCACTTTTTGACCCTTTTTGACCCTTTTAATTCAGGCATCTCAGGGGAGGTAAGAGTTCTCATCAGGCCTTGAATCCTATCTAAAATTGGATGTTAGGATAGAAAACACCTCTCCACAGTACTAATTAATATTGCCACCAGTCACTTTATGCAATACACGTCTGAGGTACTTCCTGTTTCCATGGCCTTCTAGTGAGGTGTATGGTGAAATGATTTAGATATGACAGCTACTAAACTACAGGAATCGTATAGTTTGCTTATGATTTCTCAAAAGCCCCACAGTCGCTCTTTAAGAACTGGAGTCTTTTTCTGTTTCTTCACAGATCATCAGTTTAAGAAGAGCTGGTGGTATAAGTCAGGAAATATACATGTAGTTTATTTAGTTACTTGGAAATACTTTCTCTAGCAAAATAGATCAGACTTTTTCATAGAAAGATAATCTTTACAAAGTTGTCTTCTTTCTCAAGCAGCAACGGTTAAACAGTTCTAAAGCAAAGTTAATCAATATCCCATAGTTTTAGTTCCTTGATTCTTTTGATCTTTTATGCCTTGATGCTTTACCATTAAAGACATTAATGAACCAAAGAACAAGAGGCTGGGGGCTGGGGTGAGTCACTTGCTTCACTGACAATAGACCATTTATCTACTTTTTTTAAGGTAACTGGAAGGAGTCTTTGATACTTTCCCCCCAGTCGCTTTTGGAGCCTTTGCTGATTTTGTTGAGCAATTTAGTTATTCCTCAGTATTTAAAGGGATCATTTATTTTGTCTAGTTCACTGAATTCATGCCGGTGCACAGATTGTAACAGCACTAGTCTGAAGCTGCAGAGGGTGACTGGCCATCATCTGTCCCCTCTTCTTGTGCTTTTCCCAATTTGTAGTGCCTGGCAGCCCCCACCCCCCACCCATGTCTTTTTTTCATATCTTCGGATACAAATTAGATTAATTTTCATTTGAAACTTTCAGTGGGAATCTGGGATCTGAGGTATTGCATGGCAGAGAGTGTATTTTGTTGATATTCACACAGTTGGATAATGACATGTTTCTTTACTAGATGAGGCAGAGATGAAAATGCCCCTTGTGCAATTGGCTAATGAGGGTTCCTTTCAATGCAGAGCAAGTTCACACAGCAGTTAAAGTTATTTTATAGCTTTTGGCTTTTTTTTCTTTTAACATTAAGGAATACCACATAAGTTGCAGAATTCAATAGCCATGTCAAAAGGAGCATTATAAGGGTATTTTTCACATTTGATTCTGGCTGTGCCAATAGAAATCCTTTCCATGAGGGAGACTCTATAGGGAAAGGTATTGACTTTAGAACCCTGTCTTAAACTGCATTTTTATGACGTCCTAAATCGGGTCACACTCTAAGTCTAATCTGATTTATAAGTAGACTTTGTATGTGGCTTGAATTAATGAATCGAGGTGGTTNAGGGAGACTCTATAGGGAAAGGTATTGACTTTAGAACCCTGTCTTAAACTGCATTTTTATGACGTCCTAAATCGGGTCACACTCTAAGTCTAATCTGATTTATAAGTAGACTTTGTATGTGGCTTGAATTAATGAATTGAGGTGGTTCTTTTTATGTGTCATTTGCAAATATTTGTGTATAGGGGCTTTTTAAATTTTTTAAAGTTACAGATTTTCATTAAAGAAAATGTTTGAAAAGTTTTAACAAGTAGGAACGAGAGAGACTTAACCTTCCAAACCCAGCCACTGTTAATACTTTGATATATTTACATAGTTGTTCAAGCTATATACACAGTTTTATATTCTGCTTAAGGTTTTTTCCAAGTTATCATTTTTATGAACATAATTTTTAAGGGCATGCTGCGATTCATGGGGTCACAAAGAGTCGGACACGACTGAGCGACTGAACTGACTGACATAATATTCTTTTGAGTGGGCTATACCACAGCTTCCTTAACTATTTTCCAATTTTTAGATTTTTTTTTTTCTTACAGTAAAGAATACTCTGATGAAAATCATCATGCAAAAACAGTTTTACGTTTTCAGTGCAGAATATTTCTTTGGTGTACCTTTCTAGAAGTAAAGCTACTGGAACAAATCTCGCCCCCTTTTTAAGACTTCTTGGGGGTTCTTTACCAGTTGAGTGCTTTTTCTTTTTCGTCAGTGTGAAATGTTTGTATTTGGAGAAGAGGGAAGGAAATCTCTGTTTGCTGACTCATGTTTTTATTTTGCACTTTAAACTGATAAGGCCACTTAGCTCTTGACATAAACTAAAGCAGGAAGTACCAAAAGGGGCAGAAAAAAATGAGTTGTCTTGCCAAGGCCATCGTGTCATGGACTCTTGAGTTCCTGATGGGAGATGGGTTACTTGTTTGACTTGAATATAAAAAAAACGCTTAACCCAAGGAGGCAAAAATCAGTCATCAACCTGGTTTTGTTTCATATGCACATTTATATGCAAGAGTTTATGATCTTGTCATTTTAATATTTTTAGTGGCATCAACTCCCACCACCCCAC
>SJYW01055109.1:233129-250080 GCA_006410735.1 Raphicerus campestris
TGTTGTTTTTGTTCCCTGGGTGGAGAGGCCTTCTATATTGAGGATATCACCTTAGCTGTCTTTCTAAAACATGAATCTAATCACACTGATGCTCTGATTTGAAACCTTGCATTTGCCCACAGGATAATAGGCATCACAGGCCCTTCACAGTCTTGCCCCGCCCTTATCAGCCTTGTATCACCTACATCAACCTTGAACCCTAGCATTTCCCTGATGTCTGTTAGAACTACCTATTTAGAAAAGTGGTTTAAAATTTGAAGCTCTGGAGCCAGAAACATGGGTTCCCGCTCTGGCCCACCACTTACAACCATGCACATAAACCTTGGACAAATTAACTTTTCTGTATTTCACTTTCCTTACCTGGTATAGTAAGGAAAACAGAATGCTCTCTTAAAGAGAGTTTGTCACAAACTTTAAACTAGGTGATAAAGGGAACAGTGTCTCTCATGTAATGATGACTCCAAATATTAGTTCTGTTGTTTTGCAAAATTCTGCTCATCCTGTAATATTTCCTCTTTGGGAAAACTTCCTGAAATCCCTGGAATTGTTCCTTCCTTTTCTTCTCTCCTTTTCTGCTTTTATGCATTGTCCCGCAGCGTTTTTCCCTGCGGTAGAGCTTTTGTGACACAGTTGGTCGGTTCATGGTTGGCACATGCGCAGTACAGGGGCCGCCTCTTCTGTTCCTGCGCCGAGTTCACCTCGTTCCCCTCATGGAACTCCATTCCTGCTGAGATGCCTCAAGACTGCTCAGCACAGTCCTTGAACTTGGCATACGGGGAGCCAGTTTTGCTTCCCGTGAGTTCAGTGTTAACACACTGGCTCTTCAGGATGGAGCCATCTTTGTCTCTGGCCTCAGTGGGGTAGCCTTACTTAGCAGGCACTCAGTGCAACGTCATTGAATGAATGTCGATTCGAATAGTTAAAGCAAAGGTCTGAAATTGTGGTCCTCAATCTCCCCAACTCCCCCCACCCCCCCACACATGCCTTCTATGATAAATCTGTCAGTTCTAGAGTTTAAAATAGCCCCAAGTGATTTTGATAGAAACTTGCCCCCTCAATTTGAAAACTATGGACTGAAATATAAAAACGCAGCTTTGGGAGTTGAAGAAAAGGACATACAGGATAAGGAGAAATGTATTCCGTTGATAAATTGTTACTAGAGGACAAGGAAAAAAAAAGTTGTCTTTCTCGTTCTTTTGCACAATTAACCTTTAGTAAAAGTAAATAATCGTTTCAGGACGTACTCTCTGACCAAGAGTGACTCTTGATGATAGCATAGTGTTTTGTTTTCTCTTTTATTGTTAGACAAAAATAATGCCACTTTCAAAGAACTGGTAAATCTGAGTAAAACTCTTTACAGAAGGGAACAACCGAGCCCCTATAGCCTATTGAGTAAGTAAAGCTCCACCCTTGGCCTTCTAATTCCTTCAGGGAGCTAAATAATTCATCAAACATTTATTGAGACTGATATGTGCCAGGTACAAGGCTCTGCTCCAAAGACAGGAGGACAGTCAGATAGAATTCCGTTTTCCTGCAGTGAGGAAGTAACTGTTGGCCTGTACAATTTGCTGTGCCAGCAGTCCGTCATTATCCCTTTCAGTTCTCAGAATCAGTAATGATTTCCCCCTTTTATTCCTGTTACTGGTAATCTCTGCCTTTTCTTTTATTGATTAGTTTTGCTAGAGGAATATCTTTTTATTGTATTTTCAAAGAGCTGACTTTGATTTTATTTATTTTCCTGTTTTATATATATATAGATATATTTAATTTTGGCTCTCATTTCCTTTAACTGTCTTTGGGTTTAATTTTTGTTCCCTTTATTTTCTTTTGGTAGATACATAGAAAATTAGTTTTCAGCTGCTTTTATTTTCTAATTATGCACTTAAGGTTATAAACTTCCCTCTAAGCATGTATTGAGCCACCTCCTACAAGTTTGATGTGTCAGATTTTTATAATCATCCCATTTAAAATACTTTCTAATTTCCCCTATATTTTCTTCTTTGACTCACAGGTTATTTAAAAGTGTAATTATTTTCAATAACAGTATTTGGGCATTTATTCTTAGTTGTAGTATGATCAAAGAGCATATTCTGTATAGTTTTATTCCTTTGATATTTGTTGAGATTTGCTTAACGGCCCGTTATATGGTCCTGTGTTTTTTAAAGTACTATATATGCTGCAGTTGCTGGGTGCATACATGAATTGAGTCAAGTTTTTAAACATGCAATCTCCTATATCTGTCAATTTTTATTTGCTTGTTTTGTCATTTACTATGTTGATCTCCCACTAAGACTATTTGTCATTTTAACTATGTCAGTTTCTACTTTATGTATTCTGAAACCGTTACTGCTTGGATAAAAAATTAGGATTGTGATATATTCATGGTAGAGCACCTCTTTTAACATTATGAAATGTCCCTCTTTTATCCTTGGTGATACTTCTTTCTTTGAAGTCTCTTTTGTCTGATTTGATAGCTCTGTGAACTTTTTTATTTGGAATATGCACAGTATAGTTCTTTCCATTTTTTTTTTCTTTCAACTTTTCTCTGTCCTTATATTTGATATGTGTCTCTTGTAAGTACACTATATATTTTCATTTGGCTTNTCTGTCTCTTATACACATCTAGATGTGTATAAGAGACAGTTTTTATTTGGAATATGCACAGTATAGTTCTTTCCATTTTTTTTTTCTTTCAACTTTTCTCTGTCCTTATATTTGATATGTGTCTCTTGTAAGTACACTATATATTTTCATTTGGCTTATTTAGTCTCTTGATTTGTATGTAAGTAATTCTCGAGACTTTGAGGATTATATCTGAATCTTACTGTTTTCTATTTGACCCACCTATTATGTACTCCTTTTTGTTCTGAAGTTTTTTTGGTTAATCATATCTTTAAGTAGAATTCCATATTTTTAATTCCTCTAGTACCTTTTTATTGCTTTTAATTATTCTTTCAGTGGTTGCTTTATTATGACATGAATTCATAATTTGTATCAATAATAATTTTATGCTTTAGCATTGCCTGGGTAGTATAAGAACCTTAGAACTCTGAATTCATTTATCCCTTCTGCTTCTTTGTTATGCATTTTAATTCTGTATTTTAAACACAACAAGGTATTCCTATAATTGTTTTGTAAAGTCAGTACCCTTATGGAACTCTTCATTTTTTCCTACAGTTTCTTGCTTTTCCCTTGTGCTTGAGAATTCCTCCTGGAAGCCAGTTATTTCAGATTTTGTTTGTTGTGAAGCACTTCTATTTCACAGTCATTTTTGAATGATTTTTCTTCCCACTAAGTATAGCTATTTATTGCATTTGGCATGCTAAAGATACCATTTTACTGTCGTTTTGTTTTCATTGTTCCTGTTGAAATGTCAGCTGTCATTCTTATTGTACTCATTTGAAAGTATTGTGTCTTTTAAAAAATTTTTGTTTTAGGTTTTCAGCAATTATTCCATGATATGACACATTAAAACTCGTGGATTTCTATTTCTCCTTCTTGGGATTTGTAGGGCTTCATGAATCTGTGGCTAGATGTCTGTTGCCAGTTTTGAAAAGTCTTTGGCCAGTAACTTTCAATATACTATATCCTCTCTCACAGTTTTTCTCTCCTTCTTCCCTTTCATCTTGATCTAGTCTAGTATTAAGATGATTCTAGGCTGTTTCTAAACACTGTCCATTTCAGTTTAGCGCTTGCACTAGGTCATACCTTTTCAAGGGTCTCAGCGGCAAACCTGGTATGTTTACCAGAATTTCTTCTTGGCAGGCCCTCAACTCTGTTTTTTTTTGGGGGGTGGGGTGGGGGGAGGGCTCTCCTCAACACTATGAGACTCCTGAAATCTCTGCTTGGTCCTTTAGCTTCTTTCTACTTGGCTTCTTACAGCGTAGCTTTGGCAAATGCCTTGAGAAGAAAAGCAGTGAAGAATGTTTAGCTTATCACTTCATTGCTTTTCACATCTTTCCAGATGTGGCCCCTCATGTCCTAAGTACTTTGATTGCTCATTGATGCCTTTAAAAAGTTGGGCTTTCCCTCCCGACCTCGATTTATTCATTTGTATTTTATTCAACTTTTATGGTTGTTTGGGGAAGAGGTTGATTGGATACCTGCTATGCAATCTTAGCTGGAGTTGGTGCAAAGTTATCATTTTTAATCTTTTTTACCATTTGCATTTTTATCTAGTGAAGAGTAACTGGAAAGTTTAAACAAAACAACTTGACTAAAGTATTTGCTACAATATGTGTTCATGTGCTTCATGTCAATAAAAAGCATATTTGAGGAAGCAGGGAATGAATTTCCTACCTTAATTGCCTGACAGTCCAAAGGCATAGACTTATTTACTGAATAAAGACCCTAAAATGTTGCTACATTATCTAGCATAAATATAACGAACTACCTTTTCTTTTAGCATGAGATACTTGAGCAATCAAAAACAGATGTTAAGACCATTGTGGTTCTTTTAGTTTTTGTTGATTGAGGTATACTTTGAAATAAATATCTTAGAGCCCATGAGTGACTATAAATATAAAATATCACAGCATCTGTTGAGAACTTGAACTTTTTTTGCACTAAGGGGAATATTGCTTCTACCTCATAACTCATATAAAGAGTAGCATGCTTCTTTTTAAATTGCATCTCAGTTTATTCATCTATAAAATTGCAATGATTGTATTACCTAGTTGAAATAATTATTTAAAGGGTTAAATACTGTTCTAGTCTGCTGCCATAACAAAATACCACTGATGGAGTGCCTTAAACAATAGAAATATATTTCTTACAGTTCTGGAGTCTGTGAAGTCCAGGAGAAGGGTCTAGCCAGTGTGGTTTCTGCTGAGAACTATCTTCCAGGCTTGTAGGCAGCGGCCTTCTCTCTGTCTGCAGGTGGCCTTTCCTCAGTGGGTTGCACACATAGGGCAGGAGAGAAATCTCTCCCTTCTTCTTATGAGGCCACTAATCCTCTTAGGTTAGGACCCCACCCTCATGACCACATTTGACCTTAATTACTTCCTTAAAGTCTCCAGGTTCCATCTCCAAATATAGTCACACTGAGGCTTCAATATGAGTTTGGGGTGGGCGGGTGCACAATTCATTCATTCCATAGCACACTATAATACATAAAACCACTTAAAATAGTACCTGGCCCATGATAATTGTTTAATAAATTGTGATTTTGGGGTAGAGACGATTTTAAACATCTTTTCCCCTTTTTTCTTTTCTAGGTGCTCACTTTGGGTTCCTTTTGGAAACATCAGGAATGGTCATTTCTACTTTTCAGGACCTCCGCACGAAGAAGCTAAGGAGAATCTTATGTAGATAAAGTGAAGCCTCGCTCACTGTCCTTTCACATTTGGGGACGTCTGTATTTCTCCCTCCACAAGGAGTGTGCGTGGCACCATCATGAACGTGACAAGTTTATTTTCCTTCACAAGTCCAGCTGTGAAGAGACTTCTTGGCTGGAAACAGGGTGACGAGGAAGAAAAATGGGCAGAGAAGGCCGTTGATGCTTTGGTGAAAAAACTGAAGAAAAAGAAGGGTGCCATGGAGGAACTGGAAAAGGCCTTGAGCTGCCCGGGCCAGCCCAGTAACTGCGTCACCATCCCCCGCTCCCTGGACGGCAGACTGCAGGTCTCGCACCGGAAGGGGCTGCCTCACGTCATCTACTGCCGCGTGTGGCGCTGGCCCGACCTGCAGAGCCACCATGAACTGAAGCCACTGGAATGCTGCGAGTTCCCCTTCGGCTCCAAGCAGAAGGAGGTGTGCATCAACCCCTACCACTATAAGCGAGTAGAAAGCCCTGGTGAGTCCTTTCCTCTGGACGCCTTTAGCAGATCTGTGTTGTTTCTCGAAATCATCCCTTTCCATGTTTTTTTGTTGTTGTTGTAATTTCCAAATATTAGGGGGAAAGTCATGTCTGTCAGTCCTTGAAAGAGTCATACGTTCTAACAGCATAGTTTCTAGTTAACTTTATTTCTTAGGAGCAGGGCTGTGAAAACGGTCATGGAGGCATTAATACGTTTACCTTTTCATAAATTGTTTTTTTTGCTAAATTTTATTCTTTATGTTTCCCTTTGGTTCTGTGCATTTCTGGAGACAGAGGTAGCTATGATTTTATTGCAAGGGAAGAAAATCAGGAAAGAAGCATGATGTTGCTGTCTACGTACTTGAGGGTGGTTACTAGTGACTTATATCACTTTATCCTTAAAAATAGCACTTTTTATCATCTCCAGTAGAATTTTGCTATGGCATACTCCCTGTGGAGGATATGAAGGAATTATGTTCTGCTATGGAATCATTTGATACTATTACTTTATATGAGATACTCCTAGTTTTTACATATGTAAAAATACACATGTAGTGGAGGGGGTGGAGGAAGCATAATAAAGGATATACTTTTAACATTTACTTGGTTTTGACTTAAATTAGAGTCCACATTCTAGACGGTGGCATCAGTTGGAAAGTGATTAGGCAATCTCAGGCACTTAAATATCTCAGTGTCAGATTGGAATCAAATTTGTTGATGGATTAGTTATTAATAGCTGATGGTTACCAGGTGTTCCTAAATGAGGCTGTGTGTTAGATTTATGTGGCTCTCTCCCAGAAATTCTTATTCTGGCAGAGCCCAGTGATCCGTGTTTTTTTTTTTGGATCCATGTTTAACATGTACTCCAGATAGTGTTGATAGGGGCTATTGGATTGGTGTTTGGGAACTATGCTATATCCCATAATAACCTGGTTGTCAAATAAGAAGCATTCTGGTTTCTTATGGAATATTTATGACATTTAAAAAGGGAATAATAAACATCTTTGTATCCACTACTATTCTGAATTTGATAGTTAGACTTGATGAACATCATTCCCAGGCATACTTTTTACTGTTTTATATGTATGAATCCTTGACAGTATGTACTGTTACTTTGAATATTTAAAGGTATTGTATAGTGATACTAGAGTATCCTACAGTTTGCTGTATTCATTCAACATCATGGTTTTGTGATTTCTGTATTACACACTGTAGGGTTACTTTGTCAAGGCCTGTGAAAATCCTCAGGAGGTTTTATTCAGATTTCATTGATTTCATTTGGGGAAGGATTGACATAGTTCTGCTCTTGAGCATAATATTTTCCTAAATTTATTTAGATTTTTAAGTTTTCTCCATGAAAGTTCTTGCACATCTTTTCTTAGATTTATCAGTATTTCTAGGTAACCAGGTTTTATTGTATCCTTTTAAAAGTTACATTTTGTTACAGTTGTTCATGGCTAGAAATGTACTTGATTTTTTCCAACAATCTTGATGAATTCTCCTTGTTCTAATATAGACATTCTTTTACTGCTTGTTATATCCACCGTGATATAAATTGTAATGTATATTATATACAACAGGGTCATTCAGGTACACGGCTTTTTGATTCCCATAGTAACTTTAAGAGGTACAGAGGGAAGATTCTAATCACTTCGTCACTTTACAAACAGCGAAACTGAGGTCCCTATAAACTAAATGACCTGTGTGTCAGACAACTAAGAACTGTATTGAGAAAACCTTGTGCATCCGTTTTCTCCAGACCTCTCCCTCCATCCTATGACCTTTCACCCTGTGCAGTAGCAGTCGCCTCCTGACTGGTGCCCCCTGCAGGGGGACTAGTGCACTACAGAGAGTGTTTTTCCGGGCTGCATGCTCTAGCCATGTAAACTTCCTGCTTCCATTCCTATACACACTGCTTTGTGTTCTGGTCCTCACCTACCTTGCCAGCTTCTTTTCCCACCTTGATTCTTTCATGTACTTCCCTGGTGACGCAAGTGGTAAAGAACCCGCCTGTCAATGCAGGAGATGCAAGAGACACAGGTTTGATCCCTGTGTTGGGAAGACCCTGTGGAGAAGGAAGTGGCAACTGGCTCTAGTATTCTTCTTGCCTAGAGAATCCCATGGACAGAGGATCCTAGTGGGCTGCAGTCCATGGGGCCACACACAGCTGAGCGTGACTGAGCATGCACACACTTCATGTGGTTGAGTCACATGGGAACAACTTGGACGTACTCCTCCCATGTGCCTCATTTCTTCTCCTTCGCCTTAGTCTTCCTTGCAGGATAGTAAGTCAGGCTCCAAGATGGCAGGAACCATGTGTATAATTAACATCTTTACTTTTAATAGTGAGCACAATTCAGTACATTTCTGATGTTAAAGGCAAACACTGCTTTTAATTTCTCGGTTTGGCCATTTTTTTCTTTTTTGACAGACAAGTTTTTGGTTTGTTTGTACCCTCTGACCATTATCTTCCCTTTTGTTTCATTTCATTGCCATGGCTATCTGACATTAGAAGAATATTAAAACATTAAAAGTTAATACGGAAATGATTTTGTTACTGTTAAAAATGTAAAGACTCTGATGCTGGGAAAGACTGAGGGCAGGAGGAGAAGGGGATGACAGAGGATGAGATGGTTGGATGGCATCACCGACTCAATGCACATGGGTTTGGGTGGACTCTGGGAGTTGGTGATGGACAGGGAGGCCTGGCTTGCTGCGGTTCATGGGGTCACAAAGAGTTGGACACGACTGAGCGACTGAACTGAGTGATTTACATGTAAAAGACTTGACAGGTAGGAGTTGGAAAACCATCTAAAATAAGGCATTTTGAGACTCCATGGATATCACTTCATCCTCCTCTTTAGCCAAGAATCTGGGGAGCCATGTGTAGACCAGTTCTCAAAACCTATGAGGCCAAGATCTGGTGAATTTGAACATGTCAGGATTTTCCTTATGTTTTTCATACTGTGAAGAGGATTGAGAACAAATGGACTTTTTAAGAGACCACCATGAAGCAATCCCTGCACTTTGTGGGGGAAAAGCCCCACTAAATCAAAGTGCTGGGGGGCCTTAGCCCCACACACTCGCAGTTACACAGGCATGCGGCAGGGCATACTCCTGGCTGTCTCTGTGAACTGGGAAGCAAAGCGGAGTTCTGAGCTGCAGGGGCACTGGTCAGTACTGCATTCCTTTGAACCTTGTTTTTACCTCTGAACTGTTTTAACTCAAATACAATATTTCAAAGAGTAGTCTAGCAGTTGAAGCGTAAGTTAATCAGGTCTCCCAAATTTGTTGTTTTCTGCCAAGGCCCCTGTTGAGACCTCAGGAGGAAAATCCAGGAGAAACTGCAAGTGTCTGGAAGGTTTAGAGCAGTGGTTTTTCAAAGTGTGTGGTCCCCAGACTAGCAGCATTGGCATCACCTGGGAACTTGGTTGAAATGCATATTTTTAGATCCTTGCACAGACCTATTGAATCAAACTCTGGGGATGGGGCCAGCAGTCTGTGTTTGGACAGGCTCTCCAGGTGATCCTGATTCAGGCTTAAAAGTGTGAGAACCACTGGTTTCCAGGCAAGTCATCAAGTCCAGTTGACAAGATGAGGTCTCTTACTGAAAAGAGATGCTAATGAGTTAAGAGTTTGAAATCCCTCTTTATTTATAAAGTTGCATTTTGTTAGGGGTATAAAATTGACTTGCTTGCTCTAGAATGTCCCTTCCTGCTGATATTTATAAAGATTAGCATTCTGATACAATGAGTCTTTAGGAGGGTGGGAGAGTAGACGGGGAGAAAGGAATGCTTTGTTGTTTGACCCGTAGGCATTTTCTAATTGTTCTTTTGGGTATCTTTTACTATCTCTGTTTCTTTGACCAAAAATAATTTTAATGGATTTAAGTAACTGCTGTTTTTCTTTAACCTGTGCCATTTGTTTTTATTTTTTTAGACACAAAAGAGTCTAAAAATTGTGGTCTGGGGAAGAAACCAAAAGTTATAGGAACACTTGTATTCATCACGGTTAACAATGGGATTTACCTATGGCTGATTTATGTTGTGGTTTGACAGAAAACAGCAAAATTCTGTAAAGCAATTATCCTTCAATAATAAATAGAAAATTTTAAAACCCCCCAAAACAATGGGATAGGGTATGAGAGGCAAGAACCTTTTGGGCTTTCCTGGTGGTTCAGATGGTAAAGAATCGGTCTGCAATGCAGGAGACCTGGGTTCAATCCCTGGGTTTGGGAAGATCCCCTGGAGGAGAGCGTGGCAACCCACTCCAGTATTCTTGCCTGGAGAATCCCATGGGCAGAGGAGCCTGGCCAGCTGGTAGTCCATGGCGTCACAAAGAGTCAGACACAACTGAACAACTAATTTCTTTTGTTCTTTTTTTGTAAGTACTTACCAGATCTAGCACCAAGGTCCAAAGTAGCTTGGCCATTAATGAAACGCATCTTTGGGAAAAGTATTGATAGAAAGCAATAAGACTTGTCTGCAAGTGTGTGGACAGTTATAGGAAAGAGAAAGTTCTTATGNGCACCAAGGTCCAAAGTAGCTTGGCCATTAATGAAACGCATCTTTGGGAAAAGTATTGATAGAAAGCAATAAGACTTGTCTGCAAGTGTGTGGACAGTTATAGGAAAAAGAAAGTTCTTATGGCTTCTGAAGACTCTGACCCTGCTGCTGATGTAACAGGCGGCTGTTTACTTGGACTTTTGGTAGTCTTTAGAGTCCAGGCTACTTATTAGTGGTTGGGTTAAATGGCGGTCTTCTTTTTCTTGACCAAAGAAAATGCTGACGTGATGAAGTCAGTTGTTCCCTGTGGAGTGAAAAGCCATTTTGTTGCTATCTGCCGCCATTAAAATGCCTTCGTGGAGATTAAAAATGTTTTTCACATGGTTCCTGAGAATTATCTTCTGTACTTTGAACTTGAAAGGCCATATCAAATCTGAGCTTGAAATTCTGACATTTCCATTTTGATTCGGAACCCTGGTGTTCGCTTCCTGTGATGCTTCTTTCATTTTCAGCATCATAGCTCCCAGCTGTTTAAAATTCACCTAAAATCCTCTTTAGAATTCACCTAAAACCTTCTTCACCTGTTGACTGAATGCGTTTGCCCCTTTGGCTGCCTCAGTCACCGGGTAGTTTCTAGCTCCGTAAATTTTGCCTGAAAATCTCAGAAATGGACAGTGCATCGGTGGTTCCTGGGATCGGAAGGGGAGTGGGCGGGGCTGTAAAAGGCAGCCTGGGGGCGGGACCTGGGCTGGACGGAAGTGTTCTGTGTCTTGGCTGATTCTGTGCTAATCTGCAGGATGTTACCACTGGAGGATACTGGGTACAGGGTAGACAGGATTTCTCTGTTGTTTCTCACGGCTGCATGCGAACCTGCCATTATCTGAATCTAAAAATGGCGATCCCTGAAAGAAGCAGCTAGTCTTGAATCAGTCACCTGAGTGCCCCTCCTCAAGACAAACCGTTGTGTCTGGCAGGCAGCAGAGGTGCTCTACAAGTACTTTCATTTTGTCACACAGAATATTAAAAAGACGTATACCGAAGGCTCAAGATTTAATAAAATTAATATTCAAAAATAGAATAAATTTTTTAATGTGTTTCTGTATGTTGTTAATTTGATTTTTCTTGAGCCAATGATGACAAAAACCTTTATGTAATTAAAGTGCCTTTTTTACAGTCTTGTATTAGTATATCCATTTGGAGGATGGAGAAGGGGGTGGGGGGGTGTTTTAACTCTTCCTCCAAGTTTATTTGAGTAATGTGGATATCTAGGAGTCTGGTAACTGAAGCTGTAAGCCAGATACCAAGATACAGCAGTTAGAAGCGGAAGCAGTTGTGAAGATTTGGGATTAACTATCAACAATATCAACTATAAAGATTAAAGCTTTATGACATGTACATTATAGTCAGTGTTCTCCAGAGAATCAGAACCAATAGGATAGATATAGATCCTATGTATTTATAAGATCCTATTAAATTTAAAAATTTATTAATTATCCTACTAATAAGTCTACTATTGGTACTTCCCTGGTGGTCCAGTGGTTAGGATTCAGTACTTTGGGATGAGGGCCTGGGTTCAATCCCTGGATCCCACAAGCTGCATGGCATGCCCTCCTCCAAATAGAGTTTTGAAAGGTTTAAAAAGAAGTCTAATATCTGTTATAGATTTATTATGGACGCTGGCTCACATGAGTGTGGAGGCCAAGAAGTCCCACAATCCACTGTCTGCAAGCTGAGGAGCCAGGCACGCTCTTAATGTAATCCCAGTTTTAGTCCAGCGGCCTGGGAACCAGGAGCACTAGTATCCAAGGGCAGGAGAAGACAGATGCTCCAGGCTTTTTGTTGGCAATCAGCATGTGGGTGTAGCCCACTCACATTGGCAAGGGTGGTCTTCCTTACTCAGTCTGTCATTTCAAATGCTTCTGTCCTCTGGAGACACCCTCAAGAGACACAGCAAGAAGTACTGTTTCACCACTTCTCTGATCATCCTTGAGCTCAGTCAGGGTAACACACAAAATTAACCATCCCACCCCATGAAAAACAAAACAAATAGAAGCAATATTGTAACTAATTCAATAAAGACTTTTAAAATGGTCCTTGTAAAAAAAAAGAAGGAAAATTTCTTTTCACTCAAACATCTACAATTCATGTACAACTCCCCAGGAACTGAGTCTGCGCCGGAAAGACCATAAAGAATCTGTCGGCAGCGCAGGAGAGCCAGGTTCAATCCCTGGGTTCCCGGAGAAGAGAATGGCAACCCACTCCAGTATTCTTGCCTGGAGAATTACATGGGCAGAGAAGCCTGGAAGGCTACAGTCTGTGGGTCGCAAAGAGTCAGACACGACTGAGCGACTAACACACACACACACACACACAGGAAAGACAGGCACGTGAGTACAGCTGCTGCTGCTGCTAAGTCACTTCAGTCGTGTCCGACTCTGTTCAACCCCATAGACGGCAGCCCTCCAGGCTCCCCCGTCCCTGGGATTCTCCAGGCAAGAACACTGGAGTGGGTTGCCATTTCCTTCTCCAATGCGTGAAAGTGAAGTTGCTCAGTCGTGTCTGACTCTTAGCGACCCCATGGACTGCAGCCCACCAGGCTCCTCCATCCATGGGATTTTCCAGGCAAGAGTACTGGAGTGGGGTGCCATTGCCTTCTCCACGTGAGTGCAGCACAGTGTGCTAAATTGAATGATACAAGTGTGTATGGAGGACACAACCAACTCTTAGAAGCCTGGGGGTGGCCATGGAACTCAGCTCACCTGACTCTAATGCATTGGACATTGTGTTCCAGTCTGTGTGGTGGTTCAGATAGATGTATATTAACATGTATG
This sequence comes from Raphicerus campestris, assembly GCA_006410735.1. Lineage (NCBI taxonomy): Eukaryota > Metazoa > Chordata > Mammalia > Artiodactyla > Bovidae > Raphicerus > Raphicerus campestris. The sequence continues at coordinate 246,263 of SJYW01055109.1, forward strand.
TCTGTATATATTTCATTGTACAAAGTATTTAAATCAGTTTACAAGGAGACTTACAGTAGAGAGTATTACTAATAAAGTAGGCCAGGGGGCAAAAAACTTCATAAGGAAGGTCATGACTAAGGAAAATCAGCACATATGTGTTCCAGGAATGACTGATACAGATGGACTGCCATGCAGAGTTACTGTGTGTGTGTGGTGCTAGGCTGGATGGTTTGCTCCTACTTTCCGTGTGGGAGAGAGATGTGTATGACCCTGAGATGAAGGAAAAATGCTTTAAAGGTTGTAGAGCAGTTGTGCTGAGGCTGGATGGTGGGTGAGAGCCACTGAGGCAGTTTGCAGAGACGTCCTGCTGGAGGGGATCCTTGGGGTGTCCTCAGACTTTGCAGTTCCTTTTCCATCATCCACTCAGGGCTCTATTCTCCCATCCATGTGGAAGGTTTGTTTCGCAAAAGCATTTCGCTACTACTTCTGCTTCCATCCAAGCTCCAGGCACAGCCAAGTGGACGTGGANTATTTATGGTATTAATAACAGTAGCAATAAAAATTAAAAACAGCTGCTTTTTATGTGCCAGGCACCGTGCTCATGGACTCACGTGCATGCTCATTTCCTTCTGACCTCGGCTATAAGAGGTGCAGAGAGATGCCAAGTAGCTGGGCCTCTGAGCTGCTGTTTGTGTCACGTGGCTTTAAGGGGAGAGGCGGCATTCAAACTTCAACTTTGTAGTTGAAGTCTAACCACAAAGTCCATGCTGTCACTCACCACACTGCCGCTTCCCTAAAGGAGTCATTCCCCACACTTAGCCAGTTTTCTTTCTTTGACAAAGGAGAAAGGTATCCAGAATTTTCAGTAGCAGAGGATTTAATCCAAAATACATATGTGCACCAGCTGCTTGAGTTTGGGATTGATGGATCAAATCAGTCAATTCTAAAGGAAATCAACCCTGAATATTCATTAGAAGAACTGATGCTGAAGCTCAAATACTCTGGCCACCAGATGGGAAGAGCTGATTCATTGGAGAAGACCCTGATACTGGGAAAGATTGAAGGCAGGAGGAGAAAGAGACAACAGAGAATGAGATGGTTGGATGGCATCACCGACTGTGAGTTTGAGTAAGCTCCAGGAGATGGTGAAGGACAGGAAAGCCTGGTGTGCTGCAGTCCATGGGATCGAAAAAAGTCAGACACGACTGAGTGACTAAACAAAAATCGGTAAATTGAGAGTCTACACCTGTGCTTCAGATGTTTCTGGAGGTTTTATTGGTATTTATTTCCCATCAGTCAGTCTTCATCATTAGATAACAAGTGTCTGTTTCCTGGAATATATTTTACAGAATCAAATTTGATCTCAGAATGAGAACTAATTGCATGCTGCTGCAATTACAAATGACTGCCTGCTGTGACACCTGGGGAATGACCATTTCCATATCAATAGCGACCAATAGATGCTTAGGCCCACTAGGCCAGGGCTGAGTCATTCCCCACAAGTCATTTAACAAGTTAAAACTGACCTGAGCAACATCAAGAGACACCTTTCTCCACTGCTGCCTGGTTGTATATTCATGGGTGAGTTAGGTAGTCTCCACCTCAGTTTTCAGAGTTGTTATGAGGTCACAGTTGTTATGAGGATTGTTACTGTTCTTCAGTGGCTAAATTGTGTCCGACTCTTTGCGACCCCACGGACTGCAGCACGCCAGGCTTCCCTGTTCTTCACCATCTCCCGGAGTTTGCTCAAACTCATGTCCATTGAGCCAGTGATGCCATCCAACCATCTCATCCTCTGCCTCCCCCTTCTCCTCTTGCCCTCAATCTTTCCCAGCATAGATTAGTTAACATTTGGTACAGTACTTGACATAAGTCAGCACAATATAAATGATTAAATACAAAGAAACCTGTGAGAAGTACTAATGTTCCCATTTCACTAGTAAGAAATGAGGTGTAAAGAGTAAATTCCCCATCAGTTGGCTCCTAAGTAACTAAACAAGACTTCCATCCAGAAGTCCAGAGCTAAAGCCTGCTTCTAACTCTAATTTTTGAACTTCATGTGAACCTTAGGAGGGACCTTTTCCTCTCCTGATATTTTAAGTTGACACCCTGACTTTTTTTTTAATCTCTAACAAGCTATGAAGTCTCTGATAACATAGCACCTTCCTTCTGTGGGAGTTAAGCAAATACATATTGGGCAGAGGAAAGGAAGCTGGGGTAAGGATGGGAGAGGAGCTGGAGAGAGGAGCCGGCCACATTCAGCCTCCCAAAATGGGGTCTCTAGCCCTGCAGGGAAACGGAGGCTCCTGCGCCTGAATTCACCCCACCAGGACCCTGGGCTTCTTAATCTGAAGCCATTGCTTTTTCTATGGCTCTAAGCCTTCTGACCAAAAAACCTGGACACTGAATTTTCTTGTCAGCTTAGTATAAAGCCATGCTGGTCTTCTCTGTATCATTCTAACTTAATCTACATACCCGAGGATTGAGACTGATGCTATATCGAGTTTTAGAGGTGGAAGGGATGCTGCTTAGACATCCAACAAGGTGAGAAAATTGAAGTTCAAATTCCACAGCTAGTTAGAGACGGAGACAGGACAGGAAGCCTGGGGCTGCATTGCCAATAAATACGGGAACCCCTCACCTTCCCCACCGAGGCTGTGTTCCCTCAAACCCCAGAAGGTCCTATCTGTTGTGTGGGGTGAGGTAGAGGAATCTTCCTCAAAACAAGTGTCTTCCTAATTCACTGAGGACTATGCCTCGAGCAAGGTCTATATTAGTCAGCTTATAATAACTAATCCAAAAATAGTAATATAATTCACAAACATAAATTAATTGGAAAAATTTATTAGGGACCTATTATATACCAGGCGCTGGACGATACAGAAGGAAAAAAGCTCAATTCTCCCCTGAAGGCGTGGTGGTCTGAGTGAGGTAAAGTCAAATTAGCAGTAAAATGTTGCTGATGCCATGATAGTCTAAGCTGCAGTGGGGCACAAAGAAAAGAGATATTCATTTCCTCTGGGGGTGGGTAGAAAGATACCCTAAAAGAACCTGAGATTTGGAAGTGTATCAAGTGAGCAAAAGTACAGGAAAAGTACACTCCGGGCTTCCAGCAGGTGGAAACTGCCGGAAGCTTGGAGTGGCTAGGTGAGGAGTAGGGTGAGAGAGTTACCCCAGAGGGTAGGTTGGAGCCTGTATCTGCAGTAAGTCATGGAGTCTGAGAGGACATCCTATGGGCACATAATCTTGCAGATAAGATGTGTTTCAAGGGGATCGATCCCCTTTGGTGTTTGGAAAGAGGGAATCCCCTATTACTTAGGAAGTTGGGTTCTCAGAAGTTGATTTCGATTTAGGCCCTTTTAAACACATCATTGACTGAGGGATTTTTGCAGAAACTTAACACCTGTGGCACAAATACGTGTCTGGTCAATAATGTGTTAAGTAAATTTAACCTTTTTTTTTGCAGATACTTTTCTTGAATACAGTTCATTTCTTTGTTTATATTTAAGTTTTGTTCACCTGTTTATCTTCTGTTCATATATGTACTCAAGAGTGAGTTCTAATGAGGTGGATGAAACTGGAGCCTATTATACAGAGTGAAGTAAGTCAGAAAGAAAAGTAGCAATACAGTATATTAATGCATATATATATGGAATTTAGAAAGATGATATTGACGACCCTATGTGCAAGACAGCAAAAGAGACAGATATAAAGAACAGACTTTTGGACTCTGTGGGAGAAGGCAAGGGTGGGATGATCTGAGAGAATAGCCCTGAAACGTGTCTATTACCGTGTGAGAAATAGATCGCCAGTCCAAGTTTGGTGTATGAAACGGG
>SJYW01055109.1:255505-274321 GCA_006410735.1 Raphicerus campestris
CACATGTACACCTATGGCTGATTCATGTCGGTGTATGGCAAAAGTCACCATAATATTGTAAAGCAGTTAGCCTCCAATTAAAATAAATTAATACAAGAATAATTGATACATTCCTTGAAAGTAAATACTACAAAATGAGAGGGAAGTGAAGTTGCTCAGTTGTGTCCGACTCTTTGTGACCGCATGGACTGTAGCCTACCAGGCTCCTCCGTCCATGGGATTTTCCAGGCAAGGGTACTGGAGTGGGGTGCCATTTTTTTCTCCAGAGGATCTTCCCAACCCAGGGATTGAACCTGGGTCTCCCACATTGCAGGCAAACGTTTTACCATCTGAGCCACCACGGAAGCAAATACTGTAAAGTTGCTATCTTTAGATAAAAATCATCTTAACTTTTAAAAAGATGTTCCCTCCAAAAACTAAGCAGAAGAATGAAAAGAGAATGTTAAATACACAATCTCTTTCCAGTCTTGCAGTTCTGAGTACAATCGTCTGGTGGTGATTATGAGCAGACCTTGATTCAAACCCTGGCCCTCCACTTAGCAGCTGTGTGACCTCAGACGTTGTCACAGAGCTGGGCTGAGCCTGCTTCTGCGTCTGCCTTGAGGATCTGGGATCTGTTATAAACTCCGGGTGGGCAGGGACAGTGGCTGTCCCACTGATGTCTCCATCTGCCCCATCGCCCCAGAGCCTGGCCCGGGGGTTTGGTATATGTAGTGCCCAGTGAACATTAGCTACCAATAAGCACACAAGGTTAAGTGCCCCCGTTCAGGGGCTTGGGGCTCTGTTTGTGTTAAAATTTAACCTCAATTAAGTGTCCTGAGAATCTTTTCTTCAGTGTAGTTTCCCTGACATATCCTGAGGTCAGGAATTTTATTTCATAATTGCATATACTATTAACTTTTAAGTAGTTTTACCCTCTCCACCACTTTCTCCTAGAAATGTTTCTATTTAGGAGGTCACGAACACGCGCCGAATCGAGGGACATCTGCTTAGTACAGTTATGATACTGGGCACAGCTGCCCTGGCAGGTTGACTGCCCTCCCCCTCCTCATGTCCCCCACCCCCCACCTGTTTTCAGATGAGAATTGAGGCCACAGGACCTGACCTCAGGGACCTAAGCTCCCATTAGCCCTGGACCATCCTGTTCTTGGGTGACCTCACTGACAGTCCTGAGCAAGGTGTGGTCTGGTACTTGGGCACCATGACACTCCAGATGAGCACAGCAGCAGACTTGCCCAGTTCAGGGCTAGGAGGGCCTTCAGACCCCTTGCTCTGCGGAGTGAGGAAAATTGAGACCCTGGGAAATTAAGTGACTTTCTCAAAATCACAAAATTAATAGTTATCATCATCAGGCTAGAATTTGGGCATCTCCACTGTACCGTACACTCCTTTTCCGAGTCTTCAGAACTAAAGAGTGTTTACGCACTGCTGGGTCGCAGCTAGCTTATTTGCCATCATGTCTGTGTGGACAGAAGCAACAGCCTGGCAGCTTTGTGAGCAGAACGCTCTTGTGTGTGAGAAACAATTTTTTGTCCATGAACATTTGGCATATCGTAGCCTCATCTGCCTTCATCTGGTTACAAGACTACTTTATGCAGATGACTTAGTGATCAAATTTCACATACTTCAAAATCTTAAAAACGTTCACCTATCTGCACCGATCTGGAAGGTATACAAGAATACTTTGCACAGCCCAGCCCCCGTCTCCGGGGNAGGCTCCTCTGTCCATGGGGGTTCTCCAGGCAAGAATACTGGAGTGGGTTGCCATTCCCTTCGCCAGGGCATCTTCCCCAGCCAGGGATTGAACCCATGTCGCTCATGTTTCCTGCCTTGACAGGTGAGTTCTTCACCACCAGCGCCGCCTGGGACCCTTTTGGGAGTGACACTAGGTCACCTATTAATAATTTTATCAGAAAACGGCTACAGGCTGGGACTGTCCCAAGCAAGCCAGAATATACAGATACTTTATGATCTTCAAGCTACATGAATCAGATTTGATAGTGATTCACCTATTAGCATCATCAAGGAGTTAGAAGTGTTTCATAATCGAACTTATTCAACTAGACTGGAGTTTTCTCCTGTCTGTTGCATGACCTTAACTTTAATTTGTCCAGAAACACTTCTAGAATTTATTCTATTCGCTTATCCCTTAAACATCCCTTAAACAGACTATATTCGACAGAATTTAACATTCTTGGAAAGTTGGTCATCAAGTCAGCAGAACCTCAGGGGTTGAGAGTGCCTGTTGCCTTTGAATCCCAACCCTCCACCCTTTCTCTGGGACCTTAGGTAAGTTATCCCTCCAGCTTTCTTATTTGCAGGGTGTGATAATGTGCTCAGCATGGTTCCAGGCTTAAAGTAAATTATTAAGTATTAATTAAGTAAGATTAAGTAAGGAAGAAATGGAAGACATTAAAAGATACAAATAGAAAAATCATCATATAACACCAATATAAAACTATGTTTAGAGTTTCCTTTTTAAAAAACACAGAAGACAAATAATTACATTACATAGATAAATATAGTAAATATAATAAATAACTAACAAAAAATAACATGACAGAGTTGATACCAAGCATGAGTCATATCAATAAATATAAATAGGCTTAATCACCTATTAAAATTGAGATTTTCAAATTGGTTCATAAAGCAAAACTTTATGCTATTTTCAAGAGACGCATCCTTCCCCCCCAAGAAAAAGTGATTAAAAGCTAAAAATCAAGGAACTGGTAAAGATATATCAGGCACCTGTAAACAACAAATGGAGGATTGTGATTCTGATATCACACAAAATAGAATTCAGAAGACCAAAAGGCACTGACCCAGGGAGACACTTCAACATGTTATGACTGGGGCGTTTTTGCAGAAAGTAACATGGTGGGTGATTGTTTTATAAGTGAATATTGACACACCCTCGTTTGAATAAATAACTTGTTTTGTACTTAATGTGTTTATTTGAAACTCTGTATGTCTCACTAAAGCATTCTAATACTTCATTGGAGTGTGAAAGCAATATAGCTGACATCTCTGTGCAGAAGAACAGAATGTCTATTACAAATATACCGTGTATCACTGCACTTTACCTTAGAAGGGCAGACGCTCCACTTTTTGGCAGCATTTTTCTTTTCGTCCTCTGGGCATTATTTCTTCTAGAACATGTTCTTTTATTTTACTCGATAGTCAACAAGGTGGATTTCTTCAGGGGCTCTTTTNGCACTTTACCTTAGAAGGGCAGACGCTCCACTTTTTGGCAGCATTTTTCTTTTCGTCCTCTGGGCATTATTTCTTCTAGAACATGTTCTTTTATTTTACTCGATAGTCAACAAGGTGGATTTCTTCAGGGGCTCTTTTAGAAATGAGAAATTTCGTGATGTGTCATTTTTTAAGATTTTATGGTAATAAACTTGCGTTTATAATATACACACGGCTAGAACAAAGACCTAACAGAGTGAAATGTGAATGATTATGACAATCATAAGTTGTGTAATGAATGCTGGATCGATCTTAAGCTCTAAAACTTCATGATAACATATGGTCAATGATGTGTTAAAGTGAACATATATGCACCAAATGTCACAGCAACCTCCTATATAAAGTACAGTATGGCAGGAAAAACAAATAGAAACACACCCAATAATAGGAACTTTAATACACCAGTCTAAATACGTGACAGGTCATGTGGGAAAAACTTAAGTAATCATAGCAGCCAGAGATTGGAAAACTGCCCACAGGCCAGGTCAAGTCTGTGAGTTGTTTTTATAAGTAGAGCTTTTTAACACAGCCATGCCCAGCCGCTCTCCAGATGCGGTGCCCAGGCTTCTCATTGCAGCGACCGCTTTTGTGGCGGGGCACAGGCTCAGGGGCTTGCGGGCTTCAGTAGCTGTAGCACACGGGCACGGTTGCCCTGCAGCACGCGGAGTCTGTCTAGATCAGGGATTGAACTCGTGCCTTCTGCATGGGCAGACGGATTCCTTACCACTGGGCCACCAAAGAAGCCCCATTCCCATTATTTTTGAACGTAGTATTGGCACTCCTTATCAGTTCAGTTAGGCACAAAAAAATAATTTGCAAGGAAGAAGTAAAATTAGCTGTGGGAGACATGATCATTTGCTGGAGAACTAACTCTACAGTGAGTCAATGATAAAAATAACTGAGACAACAGAAGAATTCATCCAAACAGTAACATATAAAATAACATAGAAATGTCAATAACCAATACACAAATAATTACCAGATAGAAGGTTTAAGTGAAAGTGAACAGTATAAGGTAAAAGTGAAAACTCCGTTTAAAATAGCAACAGAAAAGATAAAATACTTAATAAACTTAAGAAGAAATGTTNTAACATGGTGGGTGATTGTTTTATAAGTGAATATTGACACACCCTCGTTTGAATAAATAACTTGTTTTGTACTTAATGTGTTTATTTGAAACTCTGTATGTCTCACTAAAGCATTCTAATACTTCATTGGAGTGTGAAAGCAATATAGCTGACATCTCTGTGCAGAAGAACAGAATGTCTATTACAAATATACCGTGTATCACTGCACTTTACCTTAGAAGGGCAGACGCTCCACTTTTTGGCAGCATTTTTCTTTTCGTCCTCTGGGCATTATTTCTTCTAGAACATGTTCTTTTATTTTACTCGATAGTCAACAAGGTGGATTTCTTCAGGGGCTCTTTTAGAAATGAGAAATTTCGTGATGTGTCATTTTTTAAGATTTTATGGTAATAAACTTGCGTTTATAATATACACACGGCTAGAACAAAGACCTAACAGAGTGAAATGTGAATGATTATGACAATCATAAGTTGTGTAATGAATGCTGGATCGATCTTAAGCTCTAAAACTTCATGATAACATATGGTCAATGATGTGTTAAAGTGAACATATATGCACCAAATGTCACAGCAACCTCCTATATAAAGTACAGTATGGCAGGAAAAACAAATAGAAACACACCCAATAATAGGAACTTTAATACACCAGTCTAAATACATGACAGGTCATGTGGGAAAAACTTAAGTAATCATAGCAGCCAGAGATTGGAAAACTGCCCACAGGCCAGGTCAAGTCTGTGAGTTGTTTTTATAAGTAGAGCTTTTTAACACAGCCATGCCCAGCCGCTCTCCAGATGCGGTGCCCAGGCTTCTCATTGCAGCGACCGCTTTTGTGGCGGGGCACAGGCTCAGGGGCTTGCGGGCTTCAGTAGCTGTAGCACACGGGCACGGTTGCCCTGCAGCACGCGGAGTCTGTCTAGATCAGGGATTGAACTCGTGCCTTCTGCATGGGCAGACGGATTCCTTACCACTGGGCCACCAAAGAAGCCCCATTCCCATTATTTTTGAACGTAGTATTGGCACTCCTTATCAGTTCAGTTAGGCACAAAAAAATAATTTGCAAGGAAGAAGTAAAATTAGCTGTGGGAGACATGATCATTTGCTGGAGAACTAACTCTACAGTGAGTCAATGATAAAAATAACTGAGACAACAGAAGAATTCATCCAAACAGTAACATATAAAATAACATAGAAATGTCAATAACCAATACACAAATAATTACCAGATAGAAGGTTTAAGTGAAAGTGAACAGTATAAGGTAAAAGTGAAAACTCCATTTAAAATAGCAACAGAAAAGATAAAATACTTAATAAACTTAAGAAGAAATGTTTAAAACCTAACACAGTGTTATAGATTAAATTCTATAACACTGCAAAATGTATCTGTTGAAGCCCCAGTCAGAAGTATCTAAGAATGTGACTGTATGTGGAAATAGGGCCTTTAAAAAGTTAAAATGAGGCCGTTGGGCTGGACTCAAAACCGACTGGTATCCTTATAAGAAGAGGAGATGGCGACATACATAAAGAGAGACACCAGGGAAGTAATAGGAAGAACCGCAGCAGGCAAGTGGCCATCTGCAAGCCAAGAAAACAGGCTTCAGAAGAAACCAGCTTGCCAAACACCTGACTCTTGGACTTCCAGCCACCAGAAATTTGAGTAAATAAATTTCTTCGGTTTAAGCCCCGCGGTCTGTGATATTTTGTTATGGACAGGCCTGGCAAACTGGCACAGATAGCTATGGAACGACCCCGAAAGATGCAGAAGTGGACTTGACCTTCCCGGTTCTTGAATAAAACAGTTTAACATTATAAGATATTAATTCTTACTAAGTTAATGATTAACTACAATGGGATCCCAGTAAAAGGATCAATAATCTTTTTTTTCTGGAGGTCGACAAGGTGACCATCCAAGTTCATATGAAAAAGTAAGCATGTGAGTCAAACTGTGAAGTGGGCTGAGAGGGGACTAGCCCTGCAGATATTAGCATACACTGTAAAGTCTCTATGGGGCTTTCCAGGGGGCTCAGTGGTTAAGAATCCACTTGCAGTGCAGCTGATGCAAGAGACGCGGGTTCAATCCCTGGGTCAGGAAGATCCCTTGGAAGAGGAGATGGCAACCCACTGCAGTGGTCTGCCTGTAAAATTCCATGGATAGAGGAGCCTCACAGGCTACAGTCTGTGGGGGTCGTGTAGCANGCAAGAGACGCGGGTTCAATCCCTGGGTCAGGAAGATCCCTTGGAAGAGGAGATGGCAACCCACTGCAGTGGTCTGCCTGTAAAATTCCATGGATAGAGGAGCCTCACAGGCTACAGTCTGTGGGGGTCGTGTAGCATTGAACATGACTGAGCACACATGAAGTCTTTGTAATTAAACCAGAGCGACACAGGGCAGCGGGCTAGAATGGAATGGGATGGAACGTCTGAAAAATAGACCCTAACATACGCGGAAGCTCATGAGAAAGGTGGCATCTCTGACCACTAGGACAGAGGTGGGCTTTTTAGTAAATGGTATTAGGGCAGCTGGCTAGCCATTTGGAAAGATAAAATTAGCTCTAGTCCTTATGGTATAAATAAACTGAGCTCCAGATGAATCAGAGATTTAGATAAAATATGATACCTTACATGCATTGGAAGAATGCTTGGATGAATTCCTCCTTACAACCTGGGTGTAGAAGAAGACTTTCTATGACTCAAAATCCACATGCAATTAAAAAAAAGAAAAATTGACTGCCAAAAAATAAACTTGCACATAAGCAAAGTTAAGCAAACTGACAGACTGTGATAAGCTATTTGGAACATAATATATCATGGGCCGATATCTCTAATACATATAAGATATATAGACTGTCTCTTANAGGAATATAAAAGGCCGCCAAAATGCCTACCATTTTTTCACCCATCCAATTGTCAAAAAAGTAAAAAACTTGACAGAATAGTCTGTTCAGGAGACTTTGGAGAGGAAATCACTTTCATTTGTTGCTTGTAGCTATGCAAAATGGTACAACCCCTATGCATGGATACTTGATGATAACAATTATACCTGTATTTACCCTTCACACAGTATTTCCACTTTGAAGGATACACCTTTAACAGCACTACAGTATATGCGTGGAGTTACTCATTGCGGTTATTGTATATAGTGGTTAAAATGTTGCAAACTACCTAAATGCCCAGATATTGGAAATAGGTTGAATAAACTATGGTGCTGTTAGCTGTAAAAACAAATTAGGAAGATCTCTATAGGTAGTATGAAGTTAATTCTAGAATGTGCTAAGAGCCATGTCATTGGTAGAGATGCTGGGAAAAGTTGAAGGCCAAAGGAGAAGAGGATGAGATGGTTAGATAGCATCACAGGCTCAATGGATGTGAATCTGAGCCCACTCCTGGAGATGGTGAAGGACAGGGAGGCCAGGCACAGTCCCTGAGGTCTCAAAGAGCAGGACACGACTTAGCAACTAAGCAACGAGAAGCAGCTGAAAAAAGCGACGTGCGGGGGTTGCCTTTCTTTTTAGTAATAAAGATGAAATAAGAAAACAAGCATTTATCTGCTTAATTTCCTCAAGAAGATGCACAGGAACCAGAAAAAAAATCAAATTGATTATCCTCTGAGGAGATTAGATGGGCAGACTGAGTAAATGTAATATATACATGTAATGAAGTGTTACAACATTGGATGAGTCATACAAACATCATGTTGAACTAAAGCCAGACACAAGGGTGTCTATGATTCCGTTTATATGAAGATTTGTACATTTTACTATAGATGTGTGATACCGCAGTACCTTTTTTAAGTTCATTAAAATATACCTGTACCTACATCAGGAGTGGCAAAATCATCTCATCTTTTAATTATCAGAGGTGAGAAAAAAGGTGTTGATCTGTCAGGTTCACCTGTAGAGTGCTGCTTTGTTGTGACTGGTGGTCTGCTTCAGAGGTCATCTTCAAAAGCTGATTGATCTGGCCTGTGGTGTACACCAAGGGCAGACCTGTGCTTTAGAGCCAGACCACTGCACACCAGACTACAGGTACATAGGAACACGTGCGCAGAGCATCCACTGGAGGTGCAGAAAAACATTGCCTTCCCCTGCAGGCAACGGGGAAGAAAGAAATGTCCAGTTGCAAACCTGTTAGGCAATAGGAGTAGCTGAAACAGGAGCCCAAGTGAGGTGGTGGGGGGGCGGGGAGGGCGAGAGAAGAGAGAAGGAGAATTGATTTTTCTGTTGCTGTCTGTGCTCCTGTTGGTAGGAGGGTTTAGAGGCCAGTATTTTCTAGCTTTTAAGGGTAAGCATCAGAATGGAGAAGTTATAGTTGGGTGACTGTAAACACAAATAGGGAAGTGGTAATTCAAGTTGTAACAGCTGAAACAAAAAGGGAAAGTGTTTGATTGTGTAGGTAATTTAAAGATATTGCACTAGTTCAGAGCATGTGTCTATTTTGGAATATATTGGGTTGACCCAAAAGTTCATCTTATGGAAAAACTCAAACGAACCTTCTAACCAACCCAATAGATTTCTGTTGGTGTTGGGAAAGTACTTGTGACTATTGGGAACTTTTTCTTCAACCAGAGTAGTTTACATTTCAAGTCATTACTGAAAGGTAAAAGGAAGAATTATGTTTTTTCGTTTTCTTTTATTTCTCTTCATGGTTTTTTTTTTTTTTTNCAGATATTGGAAATAGGTTGAATAAACTATGGTGCTGTTAGCTGTAAAAACAAATTAGGAAGATCTCTATAGGTAGTATGAAGTTAATTCTAGAATGTGCTAAGAGCCATGTCATTGGTAGAGATGCTGGGAAAAGTTGAAGGCCAAAGGAGAAGAGGATGAGATGGTTAGATAGCATCACAGGCTCAATGGATGTGAATCTGAGCCCACTCCTGGAGATGGTGAAGGACAGGGAGGCCAGGCGCAGTCCCTGAGGTCTCAAAGAGCAGGGCACGACTTAGCAACTAAGCAACGAGAAGCAGCTGAAAAAAGCGACGTGCGGGGGTTGCCTTTCTTTTTAGTAATAAAGATGAAATAAGAAAACAAGCATTTATCTGCTTAATTTCCTCAAGAAGATGCACAGGAACCAGAAAAAAAATCAAATTGATTATCCTCTGAGGAGATTAGATGGGCAGACTGAGTAAATGTAATATATACATGTAATGAAGTGTTACAACATTGGATGAGTCATACAAACATCATGTTGAACTAAAGCCAGACACAAGGGTGTCTATGATTCCGTTTATATGAAGATTTGTACATTTTACTATAGATGTGTGATACCGCAGTACCTTTCTTAAGTTCATTAAAATATACCTGTACCTACATCAGGAGTGGCAAAATCATCTCATCTTTTAATTATCAGAGGTGAGAAAAAAGGTGTTGATCTGTCAGGTTCACCTGTAGAGTGCTGCTTTGTTGTGACTGGTGGTCTGCTTCAGAGGTCATCTTCAAAAGCTGATTGATCTGGCCTGTGGTGTACACCAAGGGCAGACCTGTGCTTTAGAGCCAGACCACTGCACACCAGACTACAGGTAACACAGGGACACGTGCGCAGAGCATCCACTGGAGGTGCAGAAAAACACTGCCTTCCCCTGCAGGCAACGGGGAAGAAAGAAATGTCCAGTTGCAAACCTGTTAGGCAATAGGAGTAGCTGAAACAGAAGCCCAAGTGAGGTGGAGGGGGGGCGGGGAGGGCGAGAGAAGAGAGACGGAGAATTGATTTTTCTGTTGCTGTCTGTGCTCCTGTTGGTAGGAGGGTTTAGAGGCCAGTATTTTCTAGCTTTTAAGGGTAAGCATCAGAATGGAGAAGTTATAGTTGGGTGACTGTAAACACAAATAGGGAAGTGGTAATTCAAGTTGTAACAGCTGAAACAAAAAGGGAAAGTGTTTGATTGTGTAGGTAATTTAAAGATATTGCACTAGTTCAGAGCATGTGTCTATTTTGGAATATATTGGGTTGACCCCAAAGTTCATATGGAAAAACTCAAACGAACCTTCTAACCAACCCAATAGATTTCTGTTGGTGTTGGGAAAGTACTTGTGACTATTGGGAACTTTTTCTTCAACCAGAGTAGTTTACATTTCAAGTCATTACTGAAAGGTAAAAGGAAGAATTATGTTTTTTCGTTTTCCTTTATTTCTCTTCATGGTTTTTTTTTTTTTTAATTGGAGTATAGTTGATTTCAGTGTTGTGCTTGTTTCAGATATACAGCAAAATGATTCTGCTGTATGCATATATATATACACACACACACACATTCTTTTTCAGATTCTTTTCCATTATAAGTAACAATCATGCTTTTGATGTGGACAAACTCCATCACTCTGTGAAAAAGGAAATACATTTATTACACTAAAAAAGATTTGTTTCTAAGGGATTAAGTTGTAGGGAAATCAGTGAATTTTATGGAGGATTATGGAGACATTTAAGATGCAGCATATGAGACATTTTACACCTTCAGAAACCCGATTTGTACTTAAACAATTTTCAGCTCATGAATCAGTTATAATCCAAGTGTTAAGAGCACTTTCTCCTGTAGAAATGATATAAGCCATGGATAGATTCACTGGAAGGCCCTCAAAAATCTACTTAATTCTTAATGCCACTAAATATGGTTTCTTGGGGAAAATGTATTCTGAGTCCTAACTCCCAGTAACAATGACAGATTTTAAATCTCCTTTCTCCTCTCATGCAGTTTACCAAATGGACTGTTTTTCTCCTTCTAACCAAGGCCGCAAGAGCAGTAGGGATTCCAGGGACCTTTATTTTTCGGGAGGAGCCATCTGGTGACGCTGGCAAGAAGCTTAGGGACAACCCAGTTAGGGTTCTGGTCGCCGGCCCAACCCTTCCCTTCTCATCACCCTTGTAGTGGCTTTGTCCCTGGAGTTTTCTGGAGATTGAGAACAACCCTGCTAATTATTGACTCCTTAGGTTCCTAGCACACGGAGCTTTGGGGAGTGATTTGACTTGTTTTATTTCCTTCTCTACTAGTGGGTACATTTTTTTGACCTTTGTACCTCGAGTATTCAGTTGGTAAAATGCTGATTGTATTGCTTCCTTTTCCTATCAGGTAGTGATAAGGACTGCTGAGAAGTGGTAAATACATTCAGATCCTTAGAGGAAAGTGTTCAGGAAGTGTGACTGCTGGACCCACTGTAAAGTCTGTCCCACAAAACATCATATTTTTATCTAATTAATTATCTTTATTGGCATTTGGATTTTATACTGCTCATTGTATTTATCCTCTCAACTTTAGTTACTATTAGCACACTTTCTTTGGTTTAAAGTGGGCTAAGGTGTACATTTAAAACATCTGTGGTGAGTGAGTAGGGACCACCCTGGTGGTCCAGTGGCTGGGATTTTGCCTTCAAATGCAGGGGCCGTGGGTTCGGTCCCTGGTGAGGGAGCTGAGATCCCACATGCCTCACAGCCCAAAAAAATCAAAACATTAAACAGAAGCAATATTGTAACAAATTCAATAAAGATTTAATTTTAAAACATTTATGGTGGCTAATTCACAGCATTCAATAAATATTATTAACTCTTAAGTGTGAAATCTTTTCCGCCAGGGAGGTAAACTGGAATTGTCAATGGCAATGTATGTTCTTAGTTGTACCTTGGTTTTTAGTGGGTGAGAAAATTAAGAATCAGGGAAGTTTAACATTTTTCACATAAAAGATTTTGCAGACTTTGCCTAGGCACTTTGTTGATGCTGCAGGTCTCGGGCTGAGCCATCAGTGATTCTGAGCAGACCATCATTTTTACCGCATTTGTTCCTGAGTGGGAAATGGCTTTTCATTTGAATGGGGCTTTTCATTTGAATGGTGCTTTTGAGTTGGCAGCAGGACAAAGTTCAAATAACTTGTTGTGACTTATGGATTAATGTTTCAGCTTTGTTGTGTTTTAGTGTGACCTTATTAAAAGAATTTCATCATTCTCATTTTGGCCCCTCTTTTTGTTTTTTCCCCTTTCCTCCTTTCCAGTTCTTCCTCCAGTACTGGTTCCGAGACACAGCGAATACAATCCTCAGCACAGCCTCTTAGCTCAGTTCCGCAACTTAGGACAAAATGAGCCTCACATGCCACTCAACGCCACTTTCCCGGATTCTTTCCAGCAGCCCAACAGCCATCCGTTTCCTCATTCTCCCAACAGCAGTTACCCCAACTCTCCTGGAAGCAGCAGCAGCACGTACCCTCACTCTCCGACCAGCTCAGACCCAGGAAGCCCCTTTCAGATGCCAGGTAGGTTGCCGCGTTCGGTAACATTCTGTGGTCAGTGAGACGTGTCATCACAGTGCCATGGAGAAGCCGGGTTTCCTGGAATGGGGAGAGCTCGCAAGCCTTGGGACGTGGCGCTGTGCTCTAAAACTCAGGATACAACTTTGAATGAAAGGACACACCTCGTAGCCAAGCGAGGCGGTGTTTTATTTGTCTGGCACAGATGCTTGAATACATTTTCGTGTTTGATTTTTGAAAGGTTTTGAAACAGCTGCATCCTTCTGGGAGTGGCATGGTTGTTCCAGCCTTTGCTCTTGATAAAAGTGAGCGGGGGAAAAAAATAGCACGCCGCACACATTTGCTGTTTTCATGCAAGGAAAAAAAAAAAACCTGTCATAAGTGCAACCTCAGAAAAGATATTTCCTAGGGGATCTCACACACCCCCCCCCCCCTACACACACACACTTAATTAAATTCGTTTAAGTGGTGATGTAATCCTGAGAAACACACACTTGAACAACAAAGGATTTGCACCAGAAATACTGGAAACCATCTGCTTGTTTAACTTAGCAAAGACAAAAGACCATTATCCTTTTGTAGGCTTCTCTGAGGGTGTAATGTCTGTCAATTAAATGATTAATTAGGACATTATATTTTTCGAGTTATAGGTTAATAAGCCAGCATCTCAGAACAATAAAAATGATTAGTGCCAGATTTCTAGCCAGTCAGCCTCACAGAGAGTACATTAAGCAAAGATACACTTGACATCTATTAACATTTCAAGAAGGGAAAATGAGTGGGCAAGCATGTTTAACATATTGAAATGTTTGGGGGCAAATTTGAATTCGATAGCAGAGCTAGTGTCTTCTCAAAAAATTGCAAAGTGGCCCATACTTGATATTCTTATCTTTTATTTATGTATTTAGTGCTTTTTTACGTTTTAAAGCCTGTTTGTATTGAACTGGCTTGTTTTTCAATCAGAAACTGTTTAAGATGAGGATGGGAGAAAGATTTATTTCAAAATCCAACTCATATCATCTGGTGATTTCCTGTCCCCTGCTGGACCCGTTGAGTTTGAGGAACAGGTTAGAGGCAAGGTTAGATGTTTTGGGTGGCTTTGAAGTAGTGGCAGACTCAAGATAGCCCCAAGAGTGGAAAATACTGAAGACTATTGCTTGAATTTACACNAATTCACAGCATTCAATAAATATTATTAACTCTTAAGTGTGAAATCTTTTCCGCCAGGGAGGTAAACTGGAATTGTCAATGGCAATGTATGTTCTTAGTTGTACCTTGGTTTTTAGTGGGTGAGAAAATTAAGAATCAGGGAAGTTTAACATTTTTCACATAAAAGATTTTGCAGACTTTGCCTAGGCACTTTGTTGATGCTGCAGGTCTCGGGCTGAGCCATCAGTGATTCTGAGCAGACCATCATTTTTACCGCATTTGTTCCTGAGTGGGAAATGGCTTTTCATTTGAATGGGGCTTTTCATTTGAATGGTGCTTTTGAGTTGGCAGCAGGACAAAGTTCAAATAACTTGTTGTGACTTATGGATTAATGTTTCAGCTTTGTTGTGTTTTAGTGTGACCTTATTAAAAGAATTTCATCATTCTCATTTTGGCCCCTCTTTTTGTTTTTTCCCCTTTCCTCCTTTCCAGTTCTTCCTCCAGTACTGGTTCCGAGACACAGCGAATACAATCCTCAGCACAGCCTCTTAGCTCAGTTCCGCAACTTAGGACAAAATGAGCCTCACATGCCACTCAACGCCACTTTCCCGGATTCTTTCCAGCAGCCCAACAGCCATCCGTTTCCTCATTCTCCCAACAGCAGTTACCCCAACTCTCCTGGAAGCAGCAGCAGCACGTACCCTCACTCTCCGACCAGCTCAGACCCAGGAAGCCCCTTTCAGATGCCAGGTAGGTTGCCGCGTTCGGTAACATTCTGTGGTCAGTGAGACGTGTCATCACAGTGCCATGGAGAAGCCGGGTTTCCTGGAATGGGGAGAGCTCGCAAGCCTTGGGACGTGGCGCTGTGCTCTAAAACTCAGGATACAACTTTGAATGAAAGGACACACCTCGTAGCCAAGCGAGGCGGTGTTTTATTTGTCTGGCACAGATGCTTGAATACATTTTCGTGTTTGATTTTTGAAAGGTTTTGAAACAGCTGCATCCTTCTGGGAGTGGCATGGTTGTTCCAGCCTTTGCTCTTGATAAAAGTGAGCGGGGGAAAAAAATAGCACGCCGCACACATTTGCTGTTTTCATGCAAGGAAAAAAAAAAAACCTGTCATAAGTGCAACCTCAGAAAAGATATTTCCTAGGGGATCTCACACACCCCCCCCCCCCCCCCNAAAAAAATAGCACGCCGCACACATTTGCTGTTTTCATGCAAGGAAAAAAAAAAAACCTGTCATAAGTGCAACCTCAGAAAAGATATTTCCTAGGGGATCTCACACACCCCCCCCCCCCTACACACACACACTTAATTAAATTCGTTTAAGTGGTGATGTAATCCTGAGAAACACACACTTGAACAACAAAGGATTTGCACCAGAAATACTGGAAACCATCTGCTTGTTTAACTTAGCAAAGACAAAAGACCATTATCCTTTTGTAGGCTTCTCTGAGGGTGTAATGTCTGTCAATTAAATGATTAATTAGGACATTATATTTTTCGAGTTATAGGTTAATAAGCCAGCATCTCAGAACAATAAAAATGATTAGTGCCAGATTTCTAGCCAGTCAGCCTCACAGAGAGTACATTAAGCAAAGATACACTTGACATCTATTAACATTTCAAGAAGGGAAAATGAGTGGGCAAGCATGTTTAACATATTGAAATGTTTGGGGGCAAATTTGAATTCGATAGCAGAGCTAGTGTCTTCTCAAAAAATTGCAAAGTGGCCCATACTTGATATTCTTATCTTTTATTTATGTATTTAGTGCTTTTTTACGTTTTAAAGCCTGTTTGTATTGAACTGGCTTGTTTTTCAATCAGAAACTGTTTAAGATGAGGATGGGAGAAAGATTTATTTCAAAATCCAACTCATATCATCTGGTGATTTCCTGTCCCCTGCTGGACCCGTTGAGTTTGAGGAACAGGTTAGAGGCAAGGTTAGATGTTTTGGGTGGCTTTGAAGTAGTGGCAGACTCAAGATAGCCCCAAGAGTGGAAAATACTGAAGACTATTGCTTGAATTTACACCTTGTCCCTGGCTGTCAGGGACTGAGGCACAGGCCGAGTAGAGAAAACGTGGAGCAGAGAAAGCTGAAGGGGTGGGAGGAGGGCCTCAGGGAGAGAGCAGAGCATGGCCCATAGTACGCGGTCCTTCCCACTGGAGCTGAGGCCACGGGGGCTTGAAGTTTTCACCAGCCTGCTTGCAGAAATTTATTGGATTTGGTCTCAGAGGAGGCTCTTTGTCTTCATTTTTGGCTGGAAATAAAACAGAAGCAGTGTTACAGCTGCAAGGAAGAAGCTGAATTTTAAAAAAGCGGTAGAAAGGGTAGAAAAGGCATCCGGATCAGGTCCCCGAGGTCCTGTCTCTGTGCTCATAGCGGCTGAGGGGTGAGGCAGTGGGGGGTGGGGGAGGTGGTGGAGGTGGCCAGGGAGTGATGCAGCTGGAGAGTCAGTCTGGGAAATCACTGAGAAACTGCAAGAGCCCTGTTAGCTTTTTCTATCTGATGGTTGCCCCGAGTGGTGTCAAGCAGTCATCCCGGCTACTGGTTAAGGTGAAGCTGTGTTTCCTGCCCTGTCATATGTGCCAGACGGTACCATGAGCTCGCCATGGCCCTTGAGGAACTCGTTTTTCCATCACAAAGAATTATTTGTGGGAAAGCCATACCCTTTATTTTACTTAAGAAAACATAAGACTGGGACTTCACTGGTGGTCCACTGGTTAAGACTTCCCTCCAGTGCAGGGGCTGTGGGTTTCATACCTGGTCGGGCGCTGAGGTCCCACGTGCATCGTGGCCAAAAAAACCAAAACCTGAAACAGGAGCAATGTCATAACAAATTCAGCAAAGACTTAAAAATTGGTCCACATCAAAAACAAAAGTGAAAAATGTGAAAGCACAAGACTTGTGTTGGTGTTGTTTCAAAAATCATGATGTTTGCATCTTATTTGCCAGTTGATTGTGAACTTTTCCAGAAGAAATGTATACAAAAATTCTGAAATAGAAGATAGTTGTGGCAAACTGATTTATTTCCTCTAATTCTGTTGCTAGAGACTAGTGATTATTTGAGTGGATACGAAGGTAGGTGGTCCTAGCAGACTTCTTGAAATCATGGGAAATTCAGAGTTTGAGTCAGCAAGTTGCCTGTCGTGAAACTCAGTTGGTAAATTCCTAAGGGCCCATAGATTTAATGCACGAGACCCTGAAGCTCCTTTTCTGAAGAAGTCCTGTGTAGCTTTCAAAAGTTTTCCATCCACCGGGGAAATGACAAAATGCGGAGGTCCATTGAGAGTGGGTTGTCTGCAAGAACGTTTAAATGCTTTTCTGATTGTTTTAAAAAGGCGTGATCCCGGGCAGGCAGACAGCTTCTAGAACTGGTATACGATGCTTTTTTTCCCACTGAATTTTCACTGCAGTCATATAAGAATATGAGATGGTAGCCATCTTCAAAAAGCATACCCCAAGCCCAGTCTTCAGTATCATGTAGTCTTCAGATAGGGAGGGTGAGGTGGCCACTTAATCTCTTAAGAATTTTGGCATGGAAGAGAATATATGTTTTAAGCTTGTATGCTTGCATGTTTACTAAGGATAAACAAATCTTTTTTTTTTTTTTTCTTCAAATTTTGTAGCAGATACACCCCCACCTGCTTACCTGCCCCCTGAAGACCCCATGACCCAGGATGGCTCTCAACCCATGGACACAAATATGATGGCGCCTTCTCTGCCCTCAGAAATCAACAGAGGAGGTAAAATGAACTGCTGCTTATTCTCTTTTTAGAGTCTGAAGTTCTCTGTCCACATGTTGCTTTCTCTCACAAATTTTTTATTAGTCTTGAAAAAGATAGCTATTTGAAAAGGAGCACTTATAAGAGAATTTCACTAGAAAGAATTCCTTGGTTTAGAAATAAGCCTTTTATATGAAGAACAGATACACCGATTTAGCTAATAAAAGTCTAAATATAATTGTGTCGCCATCTGTTTAGAGCCTTAGTACTTAATACTTCCAAATTGGTGATAAAGAATATTTTTAAGTGAAAGACAAAGGGATGTTGAGGGAGGAAAAAAATGAGTATAAAATTGAAATAGAGTTTTCACCGGTGATTTCCAAAATGAAAAGTTCATACAGCAAGGCTTTCCAAAAGCTTCTTTTGTTGTCAGGATAAATATTCATAAGCCTCATCTTGCTTCTGGCCCTCATCTAGAAGAGTGGCAGCTGAACCAAACTAATAGCATTTGTTCCCTGCCTGCATGCTTCAATTAAGGCAAGCTGAGGGACTTCTCGGGTGACACAGTGGTAAAGAATCTGCCTACAGTGAAGGAGATACAGGTTCAGTACCTGGGTTGGGAAGATCCCCTTGAGTAGGAAATGGCAACCCACTCCAGTATTCTTGCCTGGAGAATTCCACGGACAGAGGAGCCTGGCTGGCTACAGTACATGGGGTCACAAAGAGTCTGAGACAACTTTGTGACTAAAAAACAACAACGCAAATTGAAGTTAAAGTACAAGTTCATTATTAGGTATGTCTTATTTCATTCTTTCAGTTCAGTTCAGTCGGTCAGTTGTGTCCAACTCTTTGCAACCCCATGAATTGCAGCACGCCAGGCCTCCCTGACCATCACCAACTCCCAAAATTCACCCAAACTCATGTGCATTGAGTCGGTGATGCCATCCAGCCATCTCATCCTCTGTCATCCCCTTCTCCTCTGCCCCAATCCCTCCCAGCATCAGGCTCTTTTCCAATGAGTCACCTCTTCACATCAGGTGGCCAAAGTATTGGAGTTTCAGCTTCAGCATCAGTCCTTCCAATGAACACCCAGGACTGATCTCCTTTAGAATGGACTGGTTGGATCTCCTTGCAGTCCAAGGGACTCTCAAGAGTCTTCTCCAACACCATAGTTCAAAAGCATCAATTCTTCGGCGCTCAGCTTTCTTCACAGTCCAACTCTCACATCCATACATGACCACTGGAAAAAACCATAGCTTTGACTAGATGGACCTTTGTTGGCAAAGCAATGTCTCTGCTTTTGAATATGCTGTCTAGATTGGTCATCATTTTTCTTCCAAGGAGTAAGCGTCTTTTAATTTCATGGCTGCAGTCACCATC
>SJYW01055109.1:275548-288415 GCA_006410735.1 Raphicerus campestris
TCTGTTGTTCCATGTCCAATTCTAACTGTTGCTTCCTGACCTGCATACAGATTTCTCAAGAGGCAGGTCAGGTGGTCTGGTATGCCCATCTCTTTTAGAATTTTCCACAGTTTATTGTGATCCAGTCAAAGGCTTTGACATAGTCAATAAAGCAGAAATAGATGTTTTTCTGGAACTCTCTTGCTTTTTCCATGATCCAGTGGATGTTGGCAATTTGATTTCCGGTTCTTCTGCCTTTTCTAAATCCAGCTTGAACATCAGGAAGTTCATGGTTGACGTACTGCTGAAGCCTGGCTTGGAGAATTTTTAGCATTACTTTACTAGCATGTGAGATGAGTGCAATTATGCAGTAGTTTGAGCATTCTTTGGCATTGCCTTTCTTTGGGATTGGAATGAAAACTGACCTTTTCCAGTCTTGTGGCCACTGCTGAGTTTTCCAAATTTGCTGGCATGTTGAGTGCAGCACGTTCACAGCATCATCTTTCAGGATTTGAGAAAGCTCAACTGGAATTCCATCACCTCCACTAACTTTGTTGGTAGTGATGCTTTCTAAGGCCCACTTGACTTCACGTTCCAAGATGTCTGGCTCTAGATGAGTGATCACACCATCGTGACTATCTGGGTCATGAAGATCTTTTTTGTACAGTTCTTCTATGTATTCTTGCCACCTCTTCTTATCTTCTGCTTCTGTTAGGTCCATACCATTTCGGTCCTTTATCGAGCCCATCTTTGCATGAAATGTTTCCGTGGTATATCTGATTTTTTTGAAGACATCTCTTGTCTTTGTCATTCTGTTGTTTTCCTCTATTTCTTTTCATTGATCACTGAGGAAGGCTTTCTTGCTCTTCTTTGGAACTCTGCATTCAGATGCTTATATCTTTCCTTTCCTCCTTTGCTTTTCACTTCTCTTCTCTTCACAGCTATTTGTAAGGCCTCTCCAGACAGCCATTTTGCTTTTTTGCATTTCTTTTCCTCCATGGGGATGGTCTTGATCCCTGTCTCTCGTACAGTGTCACAAACCTCTGTCCATAGTTCATCAGGCACTCTATCTATCAGATCTAGTCCTTTAAATCTATTTCTCACTCCCACTGTATAATCATAAGGAATTTTATTTAGGTCATACCTGAATGGTCTAGTGGTTTTCCCTACTTTGTTCAATTTAAGTCTGAATTTGGCAATAAGGAGTTCATGATCTGAGCCACAGTCAGCTCCTGGTCTTGTTTTTGCTGACTGTATAGAGCTTCTCCATTTTTAGCTTCAAATAATATAATCAATCTGATTTCAGTGTTGACCATCTGGTGATGTCCATATGTAGAGTCTTCTCTTGTGTTGTTGGAAAATGGTGTTTGCTATGACCAGTGAGAATTAGAACTTCTTAAAGTAAAGGACTGGAAATAACCTCAGACTTTGTCAGAAGTCACTGATAATTTTAGTGACTTCAATAGTACTTTGAATGATCCTGGTAGCTTATTAAAGCCTTCTCTTAATGACGTTGCAGCCTTCTTTAAGATTTAGTACCTGTAAATCTGAAAGAACCTTGCTGATTGATATAATAGCTGATTGACATATAATAGCTGATTGACAACTTAAGTTTTTCAAAGTTGATGAACTCAGAGAACTTTCCTTCAATGTGCAGTGCAATAAATTGAAAGTTACACCTTTTTAAGGTGTAAACATTTCTTATTCTTTTTTATTGGCTCTGTGTTTTATTTTTTTACTGACTCTGGATTTTGATAATCTGTGAAGCATCCTCTCAAACATATAATTAGGCGCTGACAACGATTCTGGTTGGGAAAAATAACTCCTTTCTCACACACCTTTGGAATGTGTATTTGGCGAACAGAAGAGAATGGGCACAGCCTGAGACGGTTATGAACATGTTGACTTGCGGCCATGGTTGTTAAGCCCAGAATGTCTGATTTCAGAAAACAAACCTTTGATTGGCTTTCAGATTTTTCCTTTAAATGGCTAGAAATTGCTTCTCCATTAGAAAGTAAGTTTACAGTTAATGTTTTTCTAAGGACTGTTGGCTTTGTTGAACCTTGGTGGTGTTCCTGGAGCAGGGGTCAGCCTGCTGCCTATTTTTATAAATAAAGCTTTATTGGGACGTGGCCATGTTTATTTACATATTATCTGTGGATGTTTTTGCACAGCTAGGGCACAGTTGAATAGTAACCATAGAGACTGTGTGGCCTCTAAGACCTTACTGGCCTTTTACAGAAAAAAATTGTCAGTCTCCAAGCTAGATGAATAGTACTTTGAATGATCCTGGTAGCTGATTAAAGCCTTCTCTTAATGACGTTGAAGCCTCCTTTAAGATTTAGTACCTGTAAATCTGAAAGAACCTTGCTGATTGATATAAAAGCTGATTGACACGGGATGACGCTTAGCAATCATGGAAGATGGTGTTTGTTTTCAACTCACCTGCTTAAATGTATAAAGCAGCTAATGTATGGATGGATTTTTTAAATGATTGTTTTTCTTCTTTACCATATTCTAAAGTAAAGGGCTTTTTAATATTCATGGAGGTTGATGTTCAGAACACAGAGGTCGTTGTCCTTTAACAGAGTTCATGCTTCCAACATGGATTTTTTTTTTTTTTTTAACGATTGTATACTCCAGGCTTCATAAAACTTCATATCATTACATATTGGCACAGTGGAAATATATGGTTTATATTCCTGGAATCTCTAAAGCAGTGATATAAGAGGTTTTACTGCAGAAGGAACTTATCTTTAGAACCTTTTAGTTGCAAATGTTTAGAAGCGTGTTCTGTTTGGAGATTTGTTAGTCTTAAGAGATTTGACTTAACAAGCTGCATCCTGTCAGTAAAGTTGGGTAATTTCCATTGTTGGCCCATTCTGGGAATAGAGAGACAAAACACACCTGCTCTGCATGACTTAAAGCAAATATAAGGAAGTTAGCATGAAATCTGGGTGAGAGAGATATGATTCATCCAGGAAGAATGGCCAGCTGGCAGGATTTCTTCCTGAGTTTGAGGACTGGAGCAAGGCTGTAACTGTGAGAGTTACTGGCAACATGAAGTCAAGTAACTTATTATCAATAATTAGAAACTGATTTTTCATTGCTTTGGAAAACATTGGCGTACTGAGACATTGTCCAGAGTCATTCCTTTTTTGTGCCAGCACCTTTGGCATATTTCCTGTCCTCTATTGTTCTCTCCCCACTTGTTTTTTTCACTTGCCACTTGTTGCCTTTCTTTAGATGGTGAGCCAGGGTCAGTGGTGGGGTCATTTCCATTTTGGCAAATTATAAAGCCAGCGGTGTCCTGGGAGTGTCCAGCACATACTGCTGGCATGCTTAGCAGTTGTCCTGTTGATCCAATAGCCATCAGAGAAGACTGTCTTCTAATGGAAGGTGAATGCCCCCCTTAGCAAGGAGTCCCTGCTGCTGAGATCAGAGATAAACTCTGTGCCTGATAGTAGTGGCGGCGGTGTCACATCTTCATCCACGACCCTGAGCCAGCTTGACGCCACAGTTTCAGTTTTCGAACGCCCGGGGCACTCCCCGTGGTTGACTCTAAGCTTTCCTTTCTTGCAGATGTTCAGGCGGTTGCTTATGAGGAGCCGAAACACTGGTGCTCTATTGTCTACTATGAGCTCAACAATCGTGTGGGTGAAGCGTTCCATGCCTCCTCCACGAGCGTGTTGGTGGATGGTTTCACCGATCCTTCCAACAACAAGAACCGCTTCTGCCTCGGGCTGCTCTCCAACGTTAACCGGAATTCCACCATCGAGAACACGAGGCGGCACATCGGAAAAGGTGAGCCTTCGCTGCAGCTTCTCTTGAACGTCTGTCTGTTGTGTTCTCCTTCCCCCAGAACTGACCAGCAGTCATTCCTGAAGCCAACACCAGATAATATACACCTGCTCCAGAATCCCGGGGACAGAGGAGCCTGGTGGGCTGCCGTCGATGGGGTCACACAGAGTCGGACACGACTGACGCGACTTAGCAGCAGCAGCAGCAGCTCCAGTTTGTAAATACTGTTTCAGTTTGTGTCGTCAAGAAGTTCTTCATTTCCCAGTCCATGATTTTTGTGGTCTACTGACTCATAATTGTTATTTAATTAGTTGAAATTGTGATGTGCTATTTGGGGATACTATTCTATCATACGTTTTGCTGCAGAACGAAATAGCTGTTAAAAATTCTTTACAACCTAAAACTAAAAGCAAATGCAAACAAGTAAACGCTAATGTGTTTTAAGTGGAATACATTAACTTACTGGAAAAAAAACACTTCAAAATAACTTATGAATATAGTAGTAGTGCAAGAGACCTGGGTTCAATCCCAAGGTTGGGAAGATCCCCTGGAGGAGGAAATGACAACCCTCTCCAGTATTCTTGCCTGGGAAATCCCATGGACAAAAGAGTCTGGTGAGTTGCAGTCCATGGGGTTGCAAAGAGTCGGACACAACTGAGCGACTAACATAGTATTTGCATATCCTTGGCCTGGACCAGGTAAGGTAGAGTGCCAATAAACATATCCTGAACTCTTCTAAGTAGTCTTGATTATTTAGTGGCAGAATGAAGGAAACAGTTATGAAACTTTAAGATGTATTCATATTATAAAATTAAGCAATGACTGAATGTGTGGATGTTGTGGGGAACCTGGGTTTTCACTGTGGTGTAAGAGACATACAGGTGTGGAGGAGGGGAAAAATAAACCCTATGGAAGTTTTAGTGTGAAGTTATGATTTTAGTAATGGTTGTATGTGTATGTGTGTGCATGTGTGTGACTTGTATATGTGTGTGTATGAAGGCCTATGTATTGGGTTGGCCAAAAAGTTTGGGTTTTTTTCCATGTTACAGAAAAAGCTGAATGAACTTTCGGACCAATCCAGTAGATGTGTTTCTGCGTGCATATCGTTTCTGATTCATCTCTTGGGTTCTATCTGTATGCATATAGGTTTTGATTCATAATGCTGAGAGGGTCAAGAGGCCAAGATACCCAGTAGCAGTAAGCACATACAGTGATCAGATCATCATTTCTGGACCCCATGCTGCTAGAGAGGAACCCAGACATTGGAGAAAGGGCTGACTTCAAGGCTGGAATAGGTGGGCACAAGATGAGCATAGAGTGTTTTGTTATGTCTGGAAGTAAAGAAATATGTACACTCAATGGAGGCATGTCACAGGAGCCAGCTTGGAGTGATTTCCACTGCCAGCTTGGATAATTGAAACACTGAAATCATTAAATACAGTGATGAGTTTTAAACCACTGGAGAACAATAATAATTCATAAGTCCATACCAATAATAGATAAGTAAATGAATGGCGAAGGCTGATGGCTAAATATAGTGTGAGTTGATGGAAAGTCTCCATTTTGCAGCCCATCAGGCAAGAATAGTCAATGGATGCTAAGTATAGAGAGAGTTTTTTAATGAGAATCAGGGTATTTGTATGATTTTTAAGTGTCTCCTCACAGATTGCCTATTACTTACAAGGGAGAGTAAAGATCAGTTATTGTATCCTGGAGAAATTGGAGAACAACTGGACTAGGCGATCAGAATTACCATCACCAGTGAGAGACAGGTGGCTATCATATGTCTGCAGCTGTGGTACCTTGATGAGGAGGTAACGTCACCTACAGAGAATCCCAGTTGAGAATGCAAATCAGAATCTAATCACAGGGTGCCTTCAGACAAACCACAGATGAGGAACATTCTATTAAAAAGGGTGAGGAGGGACTGTATTCTTCCAGAATATCAATGTCAAAAGACAAAAATGTGAAAATATTCCAAATTGAAAGAGGCTAATGAGATACCACAGCTCTGTGGTAATCTGACCCTGGACATGATCCTGTACCAAACAGGGAAAAAAATACTACAGAAGTTACTATTGGGGTTAGCAGACAAAGTTAGAATCTGAGTGGTAGAAAGGATAGACATAGTATATCAATGTTAAGTGCACTGGCATTGCTAACTGTACTGTGGCTTGTAAGAGAAGACTCCTGATTTTAGGAAATACACACTTGAGTGTTTAGGGGTAAAAGGCCATTGTGAAATGGTTCAAGAATAAATCATATATATCTTTTATATTTATAGATCAACAGAGAGAGGGTTATCTATCCATCTGAGAGTCCTGTGTCAGAATATATGCACGTGTGTGTGTGTAGGAGGGTGTGTGTGGAAGAAGAGATGGAGGGCGGTACCCATGGTGAACATATGGAGTAAATTGTCACAACAGATGAATCTGGATAATGGTTACATGGGTGTTCTTTGTTCTGTTTTTCTTTGTTGTTTGTTCTGTGTCTATAAGTTTGAAATTATTTCCAGGGTAAAAACTTTTAAAATGGCCTCTTGTGAAATTTAACCCAAATTAAAAGGTTATTTAATAGATCCTTAAAAGACATTGGAGATGCAGTTGAGCACTTAATCCTGGAAACAAAAAAAACTCCTCATAAAGCAGGAATTGATAGATAGTTCCTTAGTATGGCTAAGGCAAAAAAAAAAAAAAATTTAAAGTACACATTTAATGATAGAATGCCAGAACTTAGGTTCATAGCATATGGATATCTTCCTGTGGTCTGTAAACCCCTGAAACTATCTATAAACACAGTTTTGCATACATTTGGAACAGAGGAACATATTTTTCATTATGTTCTAAAGTTGACTGTTACTGCACAGTAGTAAAAAGCCATTGTACTCTGGAGCATTGCTAATGACAATTAGGAAGAAAACACGGATTCTGGGAATGCTGCTAAAATTGTTCCAGATGCCTTGACTAGAAGCGCTCAAATGAAGATTTATAAATAATGGAAATAAGCCAAAATTATCATTATTTGTAGATGATATGATTAACTGATTGATGATATTTGGGATCGGCTCTTGAAGTGAAATTAGAAGGCCAAAAATTCTTGATGTATTTTGTCAAATTACTTTCCAGGAAATTTTTATTATTTTCAGTCATACCAGAAACTTATGAGTGTCTTTCCATTTTGACTCATTCAAAATTACTTACAGTGATTGTGTCTAGTAAAATGATAGGATTGTTTATCTAGAAACTACTAAAGAATCTATTTTTTAAAATTGTATGTCAGTTTTCTTTAATCTGGCAATAACCAGTTAGAAAAATATAATGGAGAGGAAAAAAATCACATTCTCGGTAGCAACAGAATGCATAAATAACCTGAACCAGCGATATATGAGAATTATATAAAGAAAACCAGATTTAACTGAGAGAGAAAGAAAATTTGAACAAATAAATGGCAGTTGATGTTCCTTAAAGAGAAGACTTAATATGGTGAGAGCATTATAAGGATATTCTAATTTTTCCTAATTTAATTCATAGTTTAAAACAATCCGTGTCAGAATCACAGTGTGATGTTTTTTGAAAGTTGGAAGATATATATTCTGCATATTATCTGGAAGTATGCATTAAAGGGGCTTCCCTGGTGACTTAGATGGTAAAAAAATCTGCCTGCAATTTGAGAGACTTGGGTTGGATCCCTAGGTATAAATTAGTGAAAATAGCTAAATTTTTCAATGGAGGAGTAAAGAAAAGAATCTTGAGGTGGGGGTTAACAAAAGATTATGAAGCTACAGTTAAATCAATGTGTAGACAAAGCAGTAGAATAAAATAAATTCAGACTATAGTATATATAAAAGTTTAATGTGTGTTAAATAAAACAAATTGGTAGACTGTTTCAATGGTCCTGTAATAACAAAGTTAGCTTTGCAGGGAGGCTAAGAGTTCAAATCCTGACCTCATTCCGCAAATGCAGGTAGATTAATGAGTTGAATTATTATTTTATGGCAAGCTATTGAAAAGTTTGAAGAAAATAAACCGATCAGAGAAGCAGAGATTTTCTAAGTGTAAAAAGCAACAGAAAAGTTTACAAGAGATTTGTCTACTTAGAGATTTCAAACTTCTGTGGGTTAAAGAAAAACAATAGCATGAACAAAATCCAAAGACAAAGGACTAGCAGGGAAACAAATAGGAAGTAAATTATTTGTATCTTTCCTATATGTGCAGCTCATAAAAAATAATAAAATACTGGAACTCCAGTGCAATAAATAAGTAAGAAATATGAACAGTAAATCCACAGGAGAAACACAGATGGTGAGTAAGCAGAGGGGCACATATCGAGACTCACCTGCAAATTAAGACAGTATTGTTTTCCAGCTATAAATTAGGCGGATTTTGTTGTGTTTTAAACTCAGACTCAGTACTGACATGGGTGAAATGAGAAAGGCACACATCTACGGCTGGAGACATGTAAATTGATAACAAGCACTCTGGCAAAGTGAATCAAAAGCCTTCGATCCAATGACTTAACTTTCAGGATCTCTCTTAAGGATATTATCCAGAATTATGCGGCAACATTGATCAAGGCATTGTTATCATAGCAGAAAATTACCATTGACAAAATGGTCCAGTAATGGGAGAATCCTTTAATAAATGATTGTATTCATTCAGTCATGGAAATGTGTTAAATGTTTGCAAAGAAACTTTGGTGATACCTAAGACCAAAAATGATGTGTATTCATAGTTGTGACCTCTGGGCCACTAAAGGAGTGATCATGTGTTCTGCTTCTTTATATTTTGCTTTACTTTCTAAATTTTCCAAAATGAAAAGTCCTCATTTTTATAATCAGGAAAAAGTAAAAAAACAAACACACACACCCTCAAATTGTTTTCTCTATATCAGACAGAAAAATGGGCTTCTGCTCCAGTGGCTGTTTAATTGTTACAGGAATCTTAGCCATTGTGTATACTTATAAACACAGCACACAGTATTTTGGATGAGACAATAGTTTTAGCACTGACTAAGCCTTGCCAGAGTTACCTGCAAGGTCCATTGTTGAAAGCCACATGGGATGTGACTCTGTTTGCTGGATGGCCTGTAATGATAGGGGCTTTGTCAGAGTGGGTTTTTTTTTTCCCTTTCTTTTTTTTTAAAGGATTGGATGAGATCAATTTCCTACAGTCCTGGCACTCAAGATCTCACCGGAAGAAGTTTGGAGCAGATAATAATTCAGCGAGATCCTATTCTACACTGAATTATTTTTTCTGGACTTTTTTCCCTGGACCTTTCCTTCTTTCCGCTCTCAGCAATACTTCCTCCACCTGTGGTTTTCTGGTTCTTTTACTCCTCTTGATNCAAAAAAAAAAAAAAAATCTAAAGTACACATTTAATGATAGAATGCCAGAACTTAGGTTCATAGCATATGGATATCTTCCTGTGGTCTGTAAACCCCTGAAACTATCTATAAACACAGTTTTGCATACATTTGGAACAGAGGAACATATTTTTCATTATGTTCTAAAGTTGACTGTTACTGCACAGTAGTAAAAAGCCATTGTACTCTGGAGCATTGCTAATGACAATTAGGAAGAAAACACGGATTCTGGGAATGCTGCTAAAATTGTTCCAGATGCCTTGACTAGAAGCGCTCAAATGAAGATTTATAAATAATGGAAATAAGCCAAAATTATCATTATTTGTAGATGATATGATTAACTGATTGATGATATTTGGGATCGGCTCTTGAAGTGAAATTAGAAGGCCAAAAATTCTTGATGTATTTTGTCAAATTACTTTCCAGGAAATTTTTATTATTTTCAGTCATACCAGAAACTTATGAGTGTCTTTCCATTTTGACTCATTCAAAATTACTTACAGTGATTGTGTCTAGTAAAATGATAGGATTGTTTATCTAGAAACTACTAAAGAATCTATTTTTTAAAATTGTATGTCAGTTTTCTTTAATCTGGCAATAACCAGTTAGAAAAATATAATGGAGAGGAAAAAAATCACATTCTCGGTAGCAACAGAATGCATAAATAACCTGAACCAGCGATATATGAGAATTATATAAAGAAAACCAGATTTAACTGAGAGAGAAAGAAAATTTGAACAAATAAATGGCAGTTGATGTTCCTTAAAGAGAAGACTTAATATGGTGAGAGCATTATAAGGATATTCTAATTTTTCCTAATTTAATTCATAGTTTAAAACAATCCGTGTCAGAATCACAGTGTGATGTTTTTTGAAAGTTGGAAGATGTATATTCTGCATATTATCTGGAAGTATGCATTAAAGGGGCTTCCCTGGTGACTTAGATGGTAAAAAAATCTGCCTGCAATTTGAGAGACTTGGGTTGGATCCCTAGGTATAAATTAGTGAAAATAGCTAAATTTTTCAATGGAGGAGTAAAGAAAAGAATCTTGAGGTGGGGGTTAACAAAAGATTATGAAGCTACAGTTAAATCAATGTGTAGACAAAGCAGTAGAATAAAATAAATTCAGACTATAGTATATATAAAAGTTTAATGTGTGTTAAATAAAACAAATTGGTAGACTGTTTCAATGGTCCTGTAATAACAAAGTTAGCTTTGCAGGGAGGCTAAGAGTTCAAATCCTGACCTCATTCCGCAAATGCAGGTAGATTAATGAGTTGAATTATTATTTTATGGCAAGCTATTGAAAAGTTTGAAGAAAATAAACCGATCAGAGAAGCAGAGATTTTCTAAGTGTAAAAAGCAACAGAAAAGTTTACAAGAGATTTGTCTATAGAGATTTCAAACTTCTGTGGGTTAAAGAAAAACAATAGCATGAACAAAATCCAAAGACAAAGGACTAGCAGGGAAACAAATAGGAAGTAAATTATTTGTATCTTTCCTATATGTGCAGCTCATAAAAAATAATAAAATACTGGAACTCCAGTGCAATAAATAAGTAAGAAATATGAACAGTAAATCCACAGGAGAAACACAGATGGTGAGTAAGCAGAGGGGCACATATCGAGACTCACCTGCAAATTAAGACAGTATTGTTTTCCAGCTATAAATTAGGCGGATTTTGTTGTGTTTTAAACTCAGACTCAGTACTGACATGGGTGAAATGAGAAAGGCACACATCTACGGCTGGAGACATGTAAATTGATAACAAGCACTCTGGCAAAGTGAATCAAAAGCCTTCGATCCAATGACTTAACTTTCAGGATCTCTCTTAAGGATATTATCCAGAATTATGCGGCAACATTGATCAAGGCATTGTTATCATAGCAGAAAATTACCATTGACAAAATGGTCCAGTAATGGGAGAATCCTTTAATAAATGATTGTATTCATTCAGTCATGGAAATGTGTTAAATGTTTGCAAAGAAACTTTGGTGATACCTAAGACCAAAAATGATGTGTATTCATAGTTGTGACCTCTGGGCCACTAAAGGAGTGATCATGTGTTCTGCTTCTTTATATTTTGCTTTACTTTCTAAATTTTCCAAAATGAAAAGTCCTCATTTTTATAATCAGGAAAAAGTAAAAAAACAAACACACACACCCTCAAATTGTTTTCTCTATATCAGACAGAAAAATGGGCTTCTGCTCCAGTGGCTGTTTAATTGTTACAGGAATCTTAGCCATTGTGTATACTTATAAACACAGCACACAGTATTTTGGATGAGACAATAGTTTTAGCACTGACTAAGCCTTGCCAGAGTTACCTGCAAGGTCCATTGTTGAAAGCCACATGGGATGTGACTCTGTTTGCTGGATGGCCTGTAATGATAGGGGCTTTGTCAGAGTGGGTTTTTTTTTTCCCTTTCTTTTTTTTTAAAGGATTGGATGAGATCAATTTCCTACAGTCCTGGCACTCAAGATCTCACCGGAAGAAGTTTGGAGCAGATAATAATTCAGCGAGATCCTATTCTACACTGAATTATTTTTTCTGGACTTTTTTCCCTGGACCTTTCCTTCTTTCCGCTCTCAGCAATACTTCCTCCACCTGTGGTTTTCTGGTTCTTTTACTCCTCTTGATCCTCCCTTTCCTTACCCTAAAATTTTTTGAACAGCTTAGCTGCAAAATAAATATGAGATAGCTTATGTGATGAATATCAGTAGGATTGCATAATCAAATCCAGCTTTCTTATGCTATATTTTTAAAGTGAGACTGTGCTCTCAAACCATGGCCAAATAGGGCATTAAATGCTTTCAAAATGAAATTGCTATCCTCTGTTAACTGATTTTTAAGTTAACACACTTTGCTGTGTTATTAAGTATTTTCTAGAAATTGTCTAGACATGCATGTTGACATATGGGCTTTGTATTAACTGATATTGTTAACTAAGATTTTATCAATTGTGCAAGACTTAGGGAATGTTTATCTAATAACCGTGTAAATTTACCTTCTGAAGCTACCGCGATGCTTGTCAGCTGTGAAAAGCAATAATAACCACACTCTACGCTTGTCTTCCTGCAGGAGTTCATCTTTATTATGTTGGAGGTGAGGTATATGCCGAATGCCTTAGTGACAGTAGTATTTTTGTGCAAAGTCGGAACTGCAACTACCATCACGGATTTCATCCCACTACTGTTTGCAAGATCCCGAGTGGGTGTAGTTTGAAAATTTTTAATAACCAAGAGTTTGCTCAGTTACTGGCACAGTCTGTGAACCACGGCTTCGAGACGGTCTATGAGCTCACAAAAATGTGTACTATTCGCATGAGCTTTGTGAAGGTAAGTGGTTCTGGTTGCTCTGGTCAGGGTTTAATGCACTTCTGCATTGTATGTAAATCTGTATCCTCTTGAGATATGTCTGTAGACACCAACTTATTATCTCGCCATTTTAACCTTTAATAAGAGGTCAACTATTGGGAAAATATCATTGGAATGTAGGGCTATTTGTGTTAAATGTTAATAATAGCAGGTTTTTAAAAACTTTTCCTTATTTGAATAGTGCTATTTTATCTATTATAATATTATTAGAATATGTTATATATATATATTGATTTATATATATTTATAAATATATATAAATCATTTATATTTATATATAAATCATATATATCATTTATATTTATAATAAATATATATAAATGATTTATAAATATATAAATATATTT
>SJYW01055109.1:289015-300682 GCA_006410735.1 Raphicerus campestris
ATATATATACACTCTAAATGCATGGTTGTCTTATGAGGTCAATCCTGTAAACACACCCCTCTTTTTAAATTGTATATTTGTTAGTATTTTTATGATCATAAACACTTGGTACTTTTGTTTCAACAGTAAGCAAGTGATTTTTTTGTGTGTGTGTGGAATCAAAGCTTTTTTTGAAAGTAAAAGTTTGCCACACTAGGATTTATTTTTGATTGGTCCAGGATTTTTTTTAGTGGTTCCAGCAAAGCTTGTGATTTTGTTATCATTCAAGAGTTTAATAAGGCCCTTGCCTCAGCACTAAGATTGTGCTATCAGGTTTGAGGAGGGTCAAGGTTATAGACATTCTTCACTAGAAGTGACCTCTTTGCTGCCTCTTGTTCTGCCACTGAGAAGTACAAATTTTAAGATGCCATCAAAGTATTAAAAAAAGTTCAAATATCCGAATAAATTTATAAGCCCGTAGGTGGCTCAGTGGTAAAGAATCCACCTGCAACATAGGAGACAGAGGTTCTGTCCCTGGGTCAGGAAGATCCCCTGGAGAGGGAAATGGCAACCCACCCCAGTGTTCCTGCTTGGAAAATCCCACGGACGGAGGAGCCTGGCAGGCTTCAGTCCATGGAATCACAAGAGAGTCAGACATGACTTGGCAACTAAACCACCACCAGCCACAGCTTATTGTGGCTGACTTGTCTCTGAATTCTCAAACATAGATTTTCCTCCTCTGTTACCCTGAGTAGCAAAACTAATTATATATTTGGGCGAGGCAATCACCCTTCATGTCCTCTCCTCAAAAGCTCACTGGACTTGTTGTTAGACCTGTTCTGTAATGAATTTATTACAGAGGATCATTTCGGAATCTTCCTTTGTTAATCATCCTTTACATCAAAGATAACTTTCCCTGAAAATCATTTTTTCCCAACTTCTCTGAGTCATGTTAGGAGAGTTTTCACTGTGTTGTCTCAGTGTTTGTTTTCCTGAAACATAATTCAGCAGTTTCTTATACCTTCAAGTATTAAAGGAGGTTTTCTACCTTTTAGAGAGGTTTTCCTATATGCTGTATTCTTATGAGACCACAAAGAGCTTTCTCATTCATTATTAATGTGCACGGTTTAATTTTTTTAAAACTTTATTCTTTTTTTAAAGATTTTTTTTGATTGAACCATTTTTAACATCTTTATTGAATTTGTTACAGTATTGCTTTTGTTTTATCATTTGGTTTTTTGGGTCACGAGGCATGTGGGATCTTGGTTCCCTGACCAAGGATCAAACCCATAGCCCCTGCGTTGGAAGGCAGAGTCTTAATCACTGGACCACCAGTTGTAGTTCTTCAGTCACTAAGTTGTATCCGACACTTTTCAACCCCTTGGACTGCACCTCGCCAGGCTCTCCTGTCCTCTGTCTCCTGGAGTTTGCTCATTCATGTCCATTGAGTTGGTGATGCCATCCAACCATCTCATCCTCTGTCACCCCTTCTCCTCCTGCCTTCAGTCTTTCCCAACATCAGGGACCACCAGGGAAGTCCCTAATTTTTGACTTAGCATTTTGACTAAAGTGAATTTTAAAATGAGGACGGTGACTTGCCAGCAGTGTTTGTAATTATTGTTTTTATTGATAGGGAGGAAATATAATAAACAAAACATGAAGATCCATGTTCTTATTCTGTCATGTGATTAAGGCCCAGAGATTCCTTCCTGATACCCCTGTTCATTATCTTTAAAATGGGTGTAGTTAGGGAACTGGGCTCCCTTTTTATTATCAAAGGACCACTCTAGGAGAATTTATGACTGTAATGCTCCAATTGGCTTTCTTCTCAAACTTATCTCTTATTGATTACCCAATCAGTTTTAATGGTTTTACTTTTACAGGTTTTTAATTATTTACTTTTACATAAGTGAAAACCACCTTTACACTAATAAAAAGTGTTTATAATCAAAGATATGCATTAAAAATAGATTAGCATTTCATTCATTCAGCAAAAATTTTTTAGCACCATTCCAAAATAGCAATACAAAGATGATGAAACACCTGAAGTCTCTAGCTTCAAGATTTTGATGGCTCAGCCTATGTTTAATTATAATATAAATTGGTAAGTACTGGAATGAAGGGTTATACAAGCTATAAAGGACAAGGCTGAGAAGCTCGATTTGGAGAGTTAAACATTTTAACCTCTTGCTGACATGATAAAGGGCAAGTATACATGATAAGTATACTACATGAGCAACAAAAAATGTGATCACTGTACAGCCTTGTTCTTTATTAGCATAAGCACTACATACTTTCCCTCAGCATCTTAGAGAAAGGATAGAAAACATTTTAATAATATTAATAGCTGATTTTGTACTATTTAGTGAAGATGACCAATTTTGGACTCTAAACATGTATTTTATAAATTATTTGCACAGTAAAGTCCCCATATGTGAAAATTCTAAGTCGTTTCAGCTCAACAAGCATCTCTAAAGCTTCTGCTTTGTGCCAATCACTTTGCTAGATGTTTGAGAAAAAAAATAAGTGAGATCTGGTCTCTACCTTCAGAGAACTTACTGTCTAGTGCAGGAGCATGCACTTAAACCTTTCCATTAAAGTTAGCAGCATGTTGATATATTTACAGATGCATGGATGTTTATACCTATGCGGTCCATATATTTCAAGTTTCTTCTGAAAGTTCTGATATCCAGATACATCTCTTGAAATTCCTGAGATAGATCAAGAGAACCCAGCCTTCTCTGACATCTCTCAGGAAACAGGGCTTTATCAGTATCTCATATGCCTTCATCCACCATACCTATAAGGATTTGATGTTTGCAATACCAAAATTATTTTTCTCTTTTTCATAGAGACTTCAGTAATCCTGAAGGTCTCTGGCAAGCTACCCTCTTGTACAAATGATCCAAGTCACTGGTTAGGTGTTACTAATAGATTTTTGGCTACTTACGTGCTCCTGCCCGATTTGCTGAGAGATCAAAAGGTCAGGAGCTCTGTGTTAGCAAGGGAACTGTCAGTGGCTGAATAGGGAGAAACAGAATGTCAGTTTGTCTTACATACCTTTTTTTCTTGTTTTCTTGATGATAAGAGTTTAACAATAGCTGTCATCATAGTATGAGTAACATAATGGACAATGAAAATGAAAGTTACAAAGTGGCTATTACCACAGCCTTATAATGGAGTTTGGACTTCTGTGGTAGCCCAGACTGTAGAGAATCTGTCTGCAGTGCAGGAGACATGGGGTCAGTCCCCGGGTTGGAAAGATTCCCTGGAGAAGGGAATGGCAACCCACTCCAGTATTCTTACCTGGAGAATTCCATGGACAGAAGTGCCTGGCGGGCTGCAATCCTTGGGATCATAAAGAGTCTGACACTTAATAATGTAGTTTAAAGTTTTCATTCCCCGAGACTTGTACTCTCTCTCTCTTTTTTTCTTTTTTTTTGGCCATACTGCATAACATGCGGGATCATAAGTTCCCCAACCCGGGATCCAGCCCAAGTCCCCTGCAGTAGAAATGCAGAGTGTTAACCACTGGACCACCGGGGAAGCCCCCTTAGGCCAGTACTTCTTAATCTGGAATCCACATATGGTCTTTGGGGAGCTATGAAATTGTCTGCCAAATCATGTGTACGCATTTGTGTTGTGAAGAGAACCATATCTTTAATGGGAGTGTCTGGTTGTGTGAGCTGTTTTTACTCCGTAAGTTGAACCACTGAGCCAAGCAGGTTAAATGCCTCCCACTGTTGTTTCCAGGGCTGGGGAGCAGAATACCACCGCCAGGACGTTACCAGCACCCCCTGCTGGATCGAGATCCACCTGCACGGCCCCCTCCAGTGGCTGGATAAAGTTCTCACCCAGATGGGCTCACCTCATAACCCTATTTCATCTGTGTCTTAAACGCCTCAGGCTTCTGCCTCTGGAACACTATTGAGCCTTGCATGTACTTGAAGGATGGATGAGTCAGACAACCATCTGAACTGACAAAGGAGCCTTGACAATACTTGACCTCTGTGACCAACTGTCGGATTCAGAAATTGAAAATCCGGGGTAACATACTGTTGATAAGATGTNGATGGATGAGTCAGACAACCATCTGAACTGACAAAGGAGCCTTGACAATACTTGACCTCTGTGACCAACTGTCGGATTCAGAAATTGAAAATCCGGGGTAACATACTGTTGATATCAAGAACCTGTTTAGTTTACATTGTAACATTGGATTGTAAAATCAACTAAAATGCATACTTTTTAGCAGGACTTTGTGTATAGTTAAAGGAGAGAAGGCCAAGCCAGGGACAAATCACCTATTGGAAAAACGATCCTAAGAGAGTCTTTTGTGTTTGGCACTTTAAGGTCATCGTTTGACAGAAGTTAAGCATTAATAGTCTTTCTGACGTGTGTTTTTATCAGGTTTAGAGCCTGCGTGGAGTCTTCTCTTCGTGGGTTTTCATAATATTTTAAAACTATTCGTTTAGTAAAGGTTTTTGTTTGTTTTTTAAGTAAAGGTTAATCTTGGTGATATACATAGTAATCTTTCTAAAATTGTATGCTGACCATCATGCTGTCAGAATAATGTTAGACATACGCTCTTTGCTAAATATGTATGTACAGAATATTTGAAAGTTAAGAATTGATTAGACTAGTGGGTTTAGGAGTATTGAAGGGGGTGGGGGGAGAGGGAAATGACAAATGTAGAATATACTGTAAAAATCCAGTTTGTTGCTTTAAAGAAACAAACTAATATCTGAATTTTGCTGTGTTTCAATTTTTTAGAGATTTTATCTTTTTTTTTTTTTTTTGGCATCTTCTATCTCATCCTCTCCAAAAATAAAAAGTTATGCAGCTGGTTAATTCATATAACTGTGAGAGCAAATGAATAATTCCTTCTGTTCTGAAATTGACTACCTATGTATTTCAGTACCACAGTTGAATGGAGTTGCTTGAATTTAATAAGGAGTTTTTATGGAGTTTACAGAAATAGGCTTT
This sequence comes from Raphicerus campestris, assembly GCA_006410735.1. Classification (NCBI taxonomy): domain Eukaryota; kingdom Metazoa; phylum Chordata; class Mammalia; order Artiodactyla; family Bovidae; genus Raphicerus; species Raphicerus campestris. Next base: position 293,981 of record SJYW01055109.1, read on the forward strand.
AATTTTCAAGTGAATTATTTGCCAAACCTAGTAACTCTGTTAAATATTTGGAGGATTTAAAGAACATCCCTGTTTAAACCAATTTCAAACTTAAAAAAAATTTTTTTGTACTCTGTTTGGTTTTATTTTTCTTCTGCTAATCTTTTATATTCACTTATGCTCTCATACATTGAGTACTTTTATTCCAAAACTAGTGGGTTTTCTCTACTGGAAATTTTAAATAAACATGTCATTATTGCTTACTTTGATTAAAAATTTGTTGTTTCCTTTCTTCACACGTAAGATTTTAGGATTCATAAAATTCACTACTCTCTTGAGAGATTATTCTCAAATATTCTTTGCCAAACATAACTAAATGACTAAAAAACTAAATTGCAGAGGCAGGGAGACTTAAATCATGAAAAGAGCAGTGCGTGTCTGCTCAGTCACTAAATCAGGTCTGACTCTGCGACCCCATGGACTACAGAGGATCCCGCCAGGCTCCTCTGTCCATGGGATTCTCCAGGCGAGAACACTGCAGTGGGTTGCCATTTCCTCCTCCAGGGGATCTTCCCAGCCCAGGGATACAACCCCAGTCTCCCGGGTCTCCTCCCCAGTCTCCTTGGCAGGCAGAATCTTAACCATTGCACCACTCGGGAAGCCCAAAAAGAGCAGAGTCACTGTAAATCAGAAAAGAAAGGACATAAAGGAACTTTAAATGTGAAGAGAAAAACAGACTTGCTCAACTTGGAATTCCAGATCTAAATGCACATTTTTTAATGTGAGGAATTTTAGCAGCAGCTGTTATAGGTGGGTACTTCTCAGTCAACCAGAAGTCCCAATTGCTAAATTTCAGATGAGGATGCAAGGGTGACTATGAAAGGATGTGTGGGACACGGGAGGAGGAAGGAAAACTGAAGTTGCAACTGGACAGAATGATCGCCTCTGCCATCTCCTGGGGACTGGGCTGACCCCATTCTCTCTCTCAGCCCCACCCCACTCCTAATGCCGAGTTGTGAAGAACACAAATTTGGGAAGACTCAGGTTCTTCCCTGGCCAAACAGATCCCACTGTTTCTCCTATACATTTTTATACCTCTTCCCCCGGGGTATTTATCAGCCTCATTTACTCTCCAAATTATGACCAAGCAGAAATTTTCGCTGAATCTTGCTGTCTCCAAACACATCATGGTGTAAGTGTAGAGTCAGATGAAAGACCTCCGTCATAAAACATTCATACGTGCTTTGCTGGGTGGTTTTGTTGCTGTGAACCTCCGTGCCCTTATCTGTAAAAATGGAGATAATGTTGTGTCCTCACCACAAAGGTGAGGAGAGGATCTTTTGGAAGAAAAATACGTGTGAATATACCTTGCAAACATAGCTGCGTGCAAGTATGTGGTCAGTGTTTGACTGGATCCTTTCCGTACTCTTGTTTCCCCCTTACCTACTAGGTCATTCCTGGCCCAGGTGATCTGGATACCCGACAGTGATTGGTATGCATTTGTGCTAAGTCCCTTCAGCAATGTCTGACTCTTTGTGACCCTATGGACCATAGCCCACCAGGCTCCTCTGTCCATGGATTCTCCAGACAAGAATATGGGAGTGGGTTACCTCCTCCAGGGGAGCTTCCTGACCCAGGGATTGAACCCGCATCTCTTACATCTTCTGCACTGGCAGGCGGGCTCTTTACCACTAGCGCCACTTGAGAAGCTCATGGTGATGGGTGAGCTATAATAAAGAGAAACGTCTCTGGTGGTCCAGTGGCTAAGAATCCACCTTGCAATGCAGGGGACGTGGGTTCATTCCTTGCTTGGGGAGCTAAGATCTTCCTTGGTTGGGGAGTTAAGATCCTATATGCCATGGAGCAACGAAGCCTGCAAGCCACAACTAGAGATTATGTACGCTGCAAGGAAAGATGCTGCATGATGCAACTAAGACCTGACAAAGCCAAGTACATAATTAAAAAATGAAAAATGAACAAAGGTATCAGGCTTCAGCAATGAAGTGGAACTGGACGTTGTCTAAGAATAAAGAGCTCAGGTCAGGGTTTCTCACCTTGTTCTTAGTGGACAGCTATTTTTCACTTTCCTATGTTCCTGGGGCTGCCTATTGGGAAAGTTTTGCAAGTGGTGTCGATACGCAAGCAGCCAGCTTGGAAATCTACCAGGTGAAACTCCCAGGTGTTCCAGAGCCCTAGGAGTTGGCAGTATGGAGCCTCTATCAGCCCTTCATGGTCAACTGTGATTATTCGTAGTTTTGGAAAAATCCTGAGACTATTTCATCAGCCATGTGTGTGCTGAGTCATTTCAGTAGTGTCCAATTCTTTGTGACCCTATGGACTGTCGCCCACCAGGCTTCTCTTTGTCCCTGGGATTCTCCAGGCAAGACTCCTGGAGGGGGTTGCCGTTTCTTCCTCCAGGGGATCCTCCTGACCCAGGACCAAACCCTCTTTACCACTCCTGCCACCTGAGAAACCCTTTGTCATCAGCCATGGAGGCTTTTAAGTGTCCTGGAAGGGTTTCATTAAAGGAATAAAAAAGTCAAGCAACCGTTTGTTTGGATTACTAGAAAGAAATGTCAACTAGTTCAAACAAAAAATAACTAATGTGAAGCGTTTCATGTTAGCCGTGTTTTAGGCCCCTAAGAAACCACTAGCTGGGATGATTTGAGGTGGAGGATCCTGGAGCCACTGCCTCACCCCACTACTTCACAGATTGGACTGCCAGCAAATTCTGAACTTCTCTGCACTTGTTTTCTTATCTGTAAAAATAGAGGCAATAAAGTCTTATCTCACAGGTTATTGGGGCGATTTAGTCAACCTCTCATGAGTATTAGTACTACTGGTTAAATCTGGCTCAGAAGACAATCTGAAAGGAATTCAGTTCAACAAACATTTGATGAAGACCTGCTTACCATTAAGCCATTTAATAAGGACAGTGGGAAATTCTGAATTTAAGGACTTTAGAGCCCAGCAAGGGAAAGGGGAAGAGAAAAAACTAGCAGTTGATGAGTATATACTGAGCCAGGCTCTGTGTCTAGAGTTCCCACACAGTGTCTTCCATCCTCACATGAACATGTGATTTACTGTGTCCTTGAGTCCTTAACTTTAAAAAAATAAATGAAGAAACTAGTTCAGATGTGAAATAACTTGTCCAAAGTCACCTAGCTAGGTATCGTTGTTCAGTTGCTAAGTTGAGTCTGACTCTGTGACCCCGTGGACTGCAGCATGCCAGGCTTCTCTATCCTTCACTATCTCCTGGAGTTTGCTCAAACTCATATCCACTATGTCGAGGATGCCACAGAGTCATCTTACATCAGGATCTTTTCCAGTGAACTGATTCTTTGCATCAAGTGGTCAAAGTATTGGAGCTTCAGCTTCAGCATCAGTCCTAGCTAGGTAGCATAGGACTGATTTTTAAAATCTTGAGTTAGTTTCAATCCTGTCTGATTTCAAAATCTGCTGCTGCTGCTAAGTCGCTTCAGTCGTGTCCGACTCTGCGACCCCACAGACGGCAGCCCACCAGGCTCCACCATCCCTGGGATTCTCCAGGCAAGAACACTGGAGTGGGTTGCCATTTCCTTCTCCAATGCGTGAAAGTGAAAAGTGAAAGTGAAGTCACTCAGTCGTGTCTGACTCAGAGATTCCATGGACTGCAGCCTACCAGGCTCCTCCGTCCATGGGAGTTTCCAGGCAAGAGTACTGGAGTGGGATGCCATTGCCTTCTCCATTTAAAATCTAGAGTTCGTTTTATTATATTCTTACTCTTGTCATTTTGCGACATGTAAACTTGCTATAAAACAAGGCAAAATGAAAAGCACAGAGAAGCACAAAGAAAATTTTAAAAAATGAGTTCAGACTTGGCTAAGTGGAGATCAATGAAGGTTTTATAGAAAAAGTTGTATTTAAGGTTGAACCCAGAAGGCTGGAAGCATTTTGAAATTTTGAGGCAAGAGAACAGTCAGTAAAAGTCTGTATGATAGCTACCTGGTGTTTGATACATACCAGCATCTGTCTACCAATTTCTAAGACCAGCCTCCAACCCACAGGATTATTGTGGGGTTTTCTGTACAGTATAATGTGATATTCCTTCTGGCTACTATCACATGGTCCAGGTGGGGTCCTGTTCAGGGACTGGAAGTAGGAAAGTGCCTGGCTGAAGCTATGGTAAATCTTAGCAGAGTGGCCTGCTGCCATCTCTTGTGCTATCTGAGCTGGAGATGAAAAATGAGAGAAACAGGGTTCTCAGGGAATCTGGGTTTCCAGGTCTAGGATTTCCCAAGTGCTGCCACAGTCCTGTTCTTAGCTCTCTGGGGACACAACAGAATCTGTGGAGAATCCCCTCTTCTGTTTCATGTACTTTGTTTTAGATTTTTGTTACCTGCCGATGAATGTGATTTAAGCGAGTATTTGACTTTTTAGAGCTAGATCATTTTTATAAGTAATTTTGAAAGTAAAAGTTACTCAGTCATGTCCGACTCTTTGCAACTCCATGGACTATAGTCCAGGCCAAAATACTGGAGTGGGTAGCCTTTCCCTTCTCCAAGGGATCTTTCTAATCCAGGGATCAAACCCAGGTCTTTCACACTGCAGGTGGATTCTTTACCAGCTGAGCCACCAGGGAAGCCCAGGAACACTGGAGTGGGTAGCCTATCCCTTCTCCAGGGGATCTTCCCTACCCAGGAATCAAACCAGGGTCTCCTGCATTGCAGGTGGATTCTTTACCAACTGAGCTGTCAGGGAAGCAAGGGTTAGTACAGATGACTTTAAATTCTTATTTACTCAAGATGTTAAAAGTCCAACACAAGAAAGTGAAAGTCACCTGTACTAACCCTTGATAAGTAAATTGTTTATCCTTGAACTAGGTGATTATGATAACTTAGCAAAGATATATGCAGCAGGTGATGAGAAATGCAGGTCTGAAGGTTGATCTTACAGAGATGATGATTGGCATTTATTAAGCAGTTACTGACACCAGCCATTGTACTGGGTATTACAAGTGAATATATCCTTATATTGGGAAAGGAGAACGTCAAGGTTGTATATTGTCACCCAGCTTATTTAACTTTTATGCAGAGTACATCATATGAAACGCTGGGCTGAATAAAGCACAAGCTGGAATCAAGATTGCCGGGAGAAATATCAATAAGCTCAGATGTGCAGATGACACCACCCTTATGGCAGAACATGAAGAGGAACCAAAGAGCCTCTTGATGAAAGTGAAAGAGGAGGGTGAAAAAGGTGGCTTAAAACTCAACATTCAAAAAACAGATCATGGCATTCAGTCCCATCACTTCATGGCAAATAGATGGAGAAACAATGGAAACGGTAACAGACTTTATTTTCTTGGGCTCCAAAATCACTGCAGATGGTGACTGCAGCCATGAAATTAAAAGAAGCTTGCTCATTGGAAGAAAAGCTATGACCAACTTAGACAGCATATTAAAAAGCAGAGACATTGCTTTGCAGACAGAGGTCTGTTTAGTCAAAGCTGTGGTTTTTTCCAGCAGTCATGTATGGATGTGAGAGTTGGACCATAAAGACGGCTGAGTGCTGAAGAATTGATACTTTAAACTGTGGTGTTGGAGAAGACTCTTGAGAGGCCCTTGAACTGAGCACACACCTACACACGAGGATGAGAAAGGAACTAACAAAGTACGAAAGAATCACTGAAGCCAAACAGAGACTGTCAACAAGGAGGGTTTAATGAACAACACGAAGAGAACAGATAGAGAAGGGTGAGAACTTAAGGTTTACAGTTGTTTCTCAGAAAGTCCCTGGTGACCTTAGAAGTTTTGGCAGGGAGGGTTCATAAAGCCAATAGATAAGAGTTAGAGAGTCTGGACTGAAAAAGTGGAGGCATACTGATTATAGAAAAATTGAGTGGTGAGTAGGAGACAAGGAGAAGTGAGTATGGTGAGTGGAGACAGGAGGGAGTGAGGAAGGCTGTGTTAGAATGGAAAGCTATTAGGTGTCTGCAAGATGATGTCGCCCCCGCTGAGATTGTCCCCTAAGGCTGGACTGAGGAAGCTCGGAAAGGGCAAATCACGCTCTGAAGAGAGGATTCAATCAGCAATAAGTTGAGCCCCAGGGAGAGCATCAGTGGCACAGCTGAGGCAGGGACGTGAACTGGAAGTAGATCCCACCTTCATGGTTCCATAAGGCTCTGGAATTGGGGACAGGATTAGGGAGAATGAGCGTGATCACCTTCCCACATTTCCAGCAGCTGAAGGAGTAAGGTAGAAAGAATGACAGAGGATGAGATGGTTGGATGGCATCACCAACTCAACGGACATGAGTTTGAGTAAACTCTGGGAATTGGCGGTGGCCAGGGAGGCCTGGCATGCTGCAGTCTATGGGGTCGCAAAGAGTTGGACACAACTGAGCGAGTGAACTGAACTGAACTGAAGGTAGAAAAGCTGCTTGGCCACTGCCATTTCTAGGGAGCATGGGTGTGGAACCTTCAAGCAAATTCTGGACTAGGACAATACTAGCTGAATCATTTACAACCATAGGTATTTCTTAAAAGAGTGTGTTTCATGTATTGCCTGCGTTTGATCTATAGCGTTTTCTAACACTAGCAGAATATATTAAAGAGGAACAGTTTGCCCAGTGCCTTGCAAATTAGTGTACTAGATTTGGGTTTCATTACTGTTTCGCCCAACTTAAAAGATGAGCTATTAGCCTCAATGTTAGTTGATTCTTCAATACATATACTTTTTTTTT
>SJYW01055109.1:316421-352024 GCA_006410735.1 Raphicerus campestris
TGCAGTCTATGGGGTCGCAAAGAGTTGGACACAACTGAGCGAGTGAACTGAACTGAACTGAAGGTAGAAAAGCTGCTTGGCCACTGCCATTTCTAGGGAGCATGGGTGTGGAACCTTCAAGCAAATTCTGGACTAGGACAATACTAGCTGAATCAACCATAGGTATTTCTTAAAAGAGTGTGTTTCATGTATTGCCTGCGTTTGATCTATAGCGTTTTCTAACACTAGCAGAATATATTAAAGAGGAACAGTTTGCCCAGTGCCTTGCAAATTAGTGTACTAGATTTAGGTTTCATTACTGTTTCGCCCAACTTAAAAGATGAGCTATTAGCCTCAATGTTAGTTGATTCTTCAATACATATACTTTTTTTTTTTCCTGGGAGAATTGGGATTGGAAAAACCGTAGGCAGTTTACTGAAAAGCCTATGTTTATTGAGTCCAGTGATCATATAAGTGTTGTATTTTTATCGTTCTTAAGAGGTTTCAAGGCAGTGGTCCCCAAAGAGGGTGCCCCTAGGACTCCTCAGGGCTGCAGTTTCCGAGCACTGAAACGGGAAGCGTTTCAGCAGATCTGAAGCCCAGTGCTGGCAACTGAAAGGCCGCAATCCATGTCAGCTGAAATCTAGCATGGTATTTAAAAGGCAGGACCGTATTATATTTAAAAGCTTGGGACTGACTTTGTGAAAAGCTGACAATGTATAAATTTCCACCTCGGTCAGCAAACCAGTTAATCAGAGTAACACAAGGCTCTTTATCCCTTAACACAGAGTAAGTTTTAAAAAGAAAAAGAAAAAAAAATTGAAATTGAGCTGCCGTTCCCCTCTAGGACCAGATGCCCTTTGAAAACCTGAGAGAGAAAATGTTCTTTCCCTTGATCTTGGGTGAGGTGGAGTCACTTCCACTTTATTTCCATCCCATGAGGATGTGGCCGTTGAATCAGGGCACCTGAGTTTTAGGGACCAGTCTTCAATGCCAGCTCCGTCACTCTTGAGCTGTGTGTTTCAGGCAAATGAATGAACATCCGAGCTTTAGTCTCATCATCTGTAAAACAGGAAAATAGTTGCCATGTTCTTGTAGGTTGTGTGATTTACTCTGAATCACAGGCACACTCTGAACACTTAGTGGCTTATTGACACTGGGGATGCTCACCTAGCCAGCACCATAAATGCAGGCCTGTCAATAAAGGGGAGTGGTAGGGTTCTAAGTATCTCTGTGAGATGGGAGGTAATTTAAAACTCAGAATTTTTCAAATCTCCACAAAATAATAAACATTCTAGTAAAGAAATGGCAACTTTCTAGTAAACAATGTTCTAGTAAATAACATTCTAGAAAGGAAATGGCAACCCACTCCAGTATTCTTGCCTGGAGAATCCCCATACAGAAAGGAGCCTGGCAGACTACAGACCATGGAGTTGCAGAGTTGGACACGACTGAGAGACTAAGCACACACAAATAAACGTGTTGCGAGTTCTGGCAAAGAAAAAATGAAGGAAATAAAATGCAGTGCCCAGTTAACCATAACTAATGTTAGTAAAACAAATCTTGTTCTTTTTTACTGATGCTTCCAACAAGAGTCCCATCTGTGGATTCTTTTTTGTTTTGTTTTTCTGCATTTTTTCCCTCTTTTAATTGAATGAAAGGTTCTTTGAATTCTATAATGCTTTACAGCTTTCCAAAGTTTCACACCCATGATTTCATATGTGCTCAGCCGTGGCCAACTCTTTGCAACGCCATGACTATAGCCCGCCAGGTTCCTCTGTCCATGGTATTTCCCAGGCAAGATACTGGAGTGGGTTATCATTTCCTCCTCCAGGGGATCTTCCCAAACCAGGGATTGAACTGGCCTCTCCTGCATTGTGGGCAGATTCTTCACCACTGAGCCATGGAGAAAGCCCTATGATTTCATATAATCCCGTAACAACCCCCTTTTCCTCCACCCCTGTCTTACCCCCTGCCTCTCTCCCCCCAGTGGTAATGGCTAGTTTGTTCTTTGTATCTGTGAATCTGCTTCTTTTTTGTTTTACTCACTCGTTTGTTATATTTTTTAGATTCCACATATAAGTGACATCCATCTATCAATTCTTGAATAAAGAATCTCAAGATGACTATACTGCAAGTTTTGTCCTATTTACTAAAGAATTTTGCCTTCAAGGTGCTTATAACTACTGATTTTACTTTTTTTTTTTCCCCCTTTGGCTATGCTTCATGGCATGTGGGGTCTTATTTCCCTGACAGGGATCAAACCTGCGCCCCTTGCAGTGGAAGCCTGGAGTCTTAACCACTGACCCACCAGGGAAGTTGCTGGTGAAATGCAAATAGTGAAATAAAGTGAAAATATTGATTTTCATTTATACTGCTTCCTACATTACCCCTTATTTAGAGACTAGATCCTTGTTAGGACATCTCTTACCCTGGCGATTTCCAGTTCTACAATCCTTCCTTTATTCCTGGCTCCCTCCTGGGCTATTTGACATGGATGTTTACCACACCTATAACTTGCACAACCAGTCTTAGGGGGCTGCTAAACCCAAAGCGTTCAAGTCACTCTTCCGTGCTCCCTTTCCCCCAGATTCCACTCCCTCTGCTGAAAGAATACCCCACTGGGAATTCTCACCCAGGGTACCCCTTTGCCACAACCTCAGCCGTTGTTCTTCTGCACAGTGCCACATTCCACATTCTTGTTTATCCCTTTGTAGGCAAGGCTTTATTTTGGTGGTGTAATTCTGTCTCCAGCGGTCAGGACATGGACACCTGCTGTTCCCTACTTCTGGAAGATATGATTCCTAACTGGGTAAGTTGGCGGCCACTCTGCCCTGGGTGTCTGCCTAAGTACACAGCAGATTCTCCCCTTACCAGTCATCAGATATTAATAGCTCATTTGTATCTCGTAAAACCCATTAACTCAGGGCCCGACCAATTTTCCTACTCCACCCAGACACTTGCCTAAATATATTTAGAAACGTCAATGAGCATAGGTCTTTTGGAAAGGAAGGTGACAAGATAAACCAATTTAACCTTTATAGGATACATAATTCTGCTTAAGTGTAAGGCATTAAAAGTAACACCATTAAGAAATGTTTCTGAAGTTAAAAGCCGTAGGACGGTAAAACACTCTAAAATTTGAACCACTGAGAAGCCAATCCCAATGGGTTGTGACACTGATCTATCTTTAAAATGTGTAGATGGTTTCTAGGTATATTCCAGTATCTAGACTCTGACTTTCGGGAGACTGGAAGCAGGATGAAGTGAGGGAGAGGGAAAGGCTTTGGGTCAGAGATTGCGTCCCCATCCTGCCCCTGATCTCCCCTCATGGGGGCCTCTATAAAGTTCTCCAAATCCTCACAGGCCATATTTTCTCTGTAAAGTGGGAAGCATTCCTCAGAGATGTTGTAAAGGTCGGGAACAGTTCTGTAAATGCTGCTTGCCATACCTGTCATCTGAGTTGATGCCCAATAAACAGTAGTTGCCATTATTATGTTTACTTAAACCAGTGGGGTAATCTTTTTTAATTGAGGTATAATTGCTTTACAAAATTCTGTTAGTTTTGGTTGTACAACAAAGTGAATCAGCTGTATGTACTCTATGTGTACATATATCCCCTTCCTCCTGGGCTTCCTTCCCACCACCCACCTCCCAGCCCACCCATGTAGATCATCACAGAACACCGAGCTAAGCTCCCTATGCTATACAGCACCTTTTAACTTATATGTTTATTTGACAATTCACCATAAATGTCTTCAAATTCAAAGCTATTAAAGTTGTATGGTATGGGGTAAAGAAGATGTATATGCGTGCACGTGCACTCAGTCGTGTCTGACTCTGCAACCCCCTGGACGGTAGCCCACCAGGCTCCTCTGTCCATGGGATTCTCGAGGCAAGAACACTGGAGTGGGTGGCCATTTCCTCCTCCAGGAGATCTTCCTGACCCAGGGATTGAACTCGTGTCTGCTGCATTGGCAGGCAAATGTTTTACTGCTAAGCAATGGAAGATGTATACACATCTCAATAAAGCTACAAAAAAGAAAGATTTTTAAAATTTACAAAATGGAGTCTATCAGGTTCCATTAGGAAATATAGAGGTGATTTTTAAAATGAAAAATCTCAGGACTTATTCTGCAGGGGACCTGTAAATATTGATTAATGTATTTCATCTGTAGTTTTTCATGAGGATACAAGCCCAAGTTCTGCCTTACATAGCCTGCCCTTAATCCAAACATTAATGACAATTTTTCTATCATAAGGTTGTTTTGATAATCAGACTTTACTCATTGGAAAATAATTTGAAATTCATGATAAAATACATCCTCATGCTTTGATAAATGAGTATAGTTGGTTTCCAAACTTTTTGTTCATGAGCCCAAAGTGGTGTCATCAATCATTAAATATTCTCATTTAAATTAATGGAAAACATCAGTGTTTCTCCTAATGGAATAATTAATACAGTGCCTCGTTTAGCAGTGTTGGAGGACCCCAAGGCTCTGTCCTGACCCCCCTTCACTCCTCCACCACCCCCTTCCTCTAGGGAAACCTCCTCCACTCTCCAGCCTCATGGCTTCAGTTGCCCTTTATGTACTGCAGACTCAGCTCCGACCAGGGCATCTCTCGGAAACTCACACACCTAACTGGGCACCTGACGTCTCCACACAGGAGTCATCATAAACTTAACATGGTCAAAACCAAACTCACAATTCTCAGACCACTTCCCCACCACCTATGTCTTCTTCTCCTTCTTTGTAAACAGCATCACTAGTTTTCATTCTGAAAGAAATGGGAATACCAGACCACCTGACCTGCCACTTGAGAAACCTATATGCAGATCAGGAAGCAACAGTTAGAACTGGACATGGAACAACAGATAGGAAAAGGAATACATCAAGGGTGTATATTGTCACCCTGCTTATTTAACTTCTATGCAGAGTACATCATGAGANTGCTTGCCATACCTGTCATCTGAGTTGATGCCCAATAAACAGTAGTTGCCATTATTATGTTTACTTAAACCAGTGGGGTAATCTTTTTTAATTGAGGTATAATTGCTTTACAAAATTCTGTTAGTTTTGGTTGTACAACAAAGTGAATCAGCTGTATGTACTCTATGTGTACATATATCCCCTTCCTCCTGGGCTTCCTTCCCACCACCCACCTCCCAGCCCACCCATGTAGATCATCACAGAACACCGAGCTAAGCTCCCTATGCTATACAGCACCTTTTAACTTATATGTTTATTTGACAATTCACCATAAATGTCTTCAAATTCAAAGCTATTAAAGTTGTATGGTATGGGGTAAAGAAGATGTATATGCGTGCACGTGCACTCAGTCGTGTCTGACTCTGCAACCCCCTGGACGGTAGCCCACCAGGCTCCTCTATCCATGGGATTCTCCAGGCAAGAACACTGGAGTGGGTGGCCATTTCCTCCTCCAGGAGATCTTCCTGACCCAGGGATTGAACTCGTGTCTGCTGCATTGGCAGGCAAATGTTTTACTGCTAAGCAATGGAAGATGTATACACATCTCAATAAAGCTACAAAAAAGAAAGATTTTTAAAATTTACAAAATGGAGTCTATCAGGTTCCATTAGGAAATATAGAGGTGATTTTTAAAATGAAAAATCTCAGGACTTATTCTGCAGGGGACCTGTAAATATTGATTAATGTATTTCATCTGTAGTTTTTCATGAAGATACAAGCCCAAGTTCTGCCTTACATAGCCTGCCCTTAATCCAAACATTAATGACAATTTTTCTATCATAAGGTTGTTTTGATAATCAGACTTTACTCATTGGAAAATAATTTGAAATTCATGATAAAATACATCCTCATGCTTTGATAAATGAGTATAGTTGGTTTCCAAACTTTTTGTTCATGAGCCCAAAGTGGTGTCATCAATCATTAAATATTCTCATTTAAATTAATGGAAAACATCAGTGTTTCTCCTAATGGAATAATTAATACAGTGCCTCGTTTAGCAGTGTTGGAGGACCCCAAGGCTCTGTCCTGACCCCCCTTCACTCCTCCACCACCCCCTTCCTCTAGGGAAACCTCCTCCACTCTCCAGCCTCATGGCTTCAGTTGCCCTTTATGTACTGCAGACTCAGCTCCGACCAGGGCATCTCTCGGAAACTCACACACCTAACTGGGCACCTGACGTCTCCACACAGGAGTCATCATAAACTTAACATGGTCAAAACCAAACTCACAATTCTCAGACCACTTCCCCACCACCTATGTCTTCTTCTCCTTCTTTGTAAACAGCATCACTAGTTTTCATTCTGAAAGAAATGGGAATACCAGACCACCTGACCTGCCACTTGAGAAACCTATATGCAGATCAGGAAGCAACAGTTAGAACTGGACATGGAACAACAGATAGGAAAAGGAATACATCAAGGGTGTATATTGTCACCCTGCTTATTTAACTTCTATGCAGAGTACATCATGAGAAACGCNCGGGAGTTGGTGATGGACAGAGAGGCCTGGCATGCTGCAATTCATGGGGTCGCAAAGAGTCGGACACAACTGAGCAACTGAACTGAACTGAACTGAAAGCCAAAACCTTTTTCTCATTCCACAGCAGTTCAATCAGTAGATACCGTTACCTCTCCTCTCAAAACACATCCTCAGTCTATCCATTTCTTTCCACCTTTGTTCCTTCCATCCTAAGCTCAGGCACTATCATCTCTTGCCTAGAATACAGCCATCCCTTCCTGACTGGTCTCCCCGCATCCATTCTCACCCCTGCTGCAATCGATTCCCCACATGGCATCCAGAACAAGCTTTTAAAAATGTTAATAGTTTTTGTCACTTCCTAGTGCTTTCAGTGAGCTCCCCCTGGGCACATAGAATCAAATCAAACTCCTTCCACTGAGGGCCTGCCTCAGTGGTTCTTGTTTCTGGGGAGTGATTGGAATTGAATAGGAGCATTTTTGATTGTCATACTGATTAGGAGGGGGGCTGCTACTGCCATTTAATGAGCAGGGTAAAGTAATCCCATGGACAGGATTTTCCAGGCAAGAATACTGGAGTGGGTTGCCAATTTCTTCTGCAGGGGATCTTCCTGACCCAGGGATTGAACTCAGGTCTCCCACATTGCAGGCAGACTCAACCCTCTGAGCCACCAGGGAATCCCTAAAGTATACCAGATGTCCCATAATTGTGGGACTCTTTATTCTACCTGCTGATCTATATCTGAGCCTNCAGGGATTGAACTCAGGTCTCCCACATTGCAGGCAGACTCAACCCTCTGAGCCACCAGGGAATCCCTAAAGTATACCAGATGTCCCATAATTGTGGGACTCTTTATTCTACCTGCTGATCTATATCTGAGCCTGGATGCAGACTCAATGTTATTTTATTTATTTATTTTATTATTTGTGGTTGCAGTGTGTCTTTGTCACTGCTTGTGGGCCTTCTCTAGTTGCGGCTAGCAGGGGCTCATTTTTGTTGCAGAGCATGAGCTTGTCATTGTGGTGGTTTCTTTTGCTGTGGAGCACAGACTCTAGGCATGTGGGTTTCAGAGACTGTAGCCCTTGGGCTCAGAAGTTGTGGTGCAGGGGCTTATTTGCTCTGAGGCATGTGGAATCTTCTGGAACCAGGAATCAAACCCCATGTCCCCTGCATTGGCAGATGGATTCTTATCCATCACACCATCAGGGAAGTCCCTGACTCAGTATCATACATTAAACACAGAGTAGAAAGGATGTGCTTTGTTTGGCTCTAAACTTTATCAAAAGATGTTAACCATTTCAGAAAGTCATCCATTTCTTGGAGAAGTCACTGGCTGTGTCTGAGTCACTATGGCAAATTTCCTTCACATGCACAGTGATCCTACTTAGAAGGGTAATTATTCATTTACTTCATATCTTCCAATAGAGCTGTGCCTAAGCATTTACATGTTGAAATACAAAATGCCTTATTATAAATTCCTTTAGCGCAAATTAGATTGGTTGATTATACCAGTCCAGGCTTAAGAGTAAAACTTTTGGACTAACTATGTGCACCCTTTGAGGGATGAAATGAGGGCCCTTAGATATGAGGGACAATTTGTTTCCCAGTGTGTAGAGTATGGTGGTCATGACAACCTTATAACCAAATAAACAGTAACGACGTGGGGCCTGTAGGAGTGGCCTTACTCTTCTCAGGAGAAAAATTGCAGATGAGGTCCGTTAATCTATGGACCACCCACAAACTTGGGGCTGGAATTTCAGTTTTAATATTTCTTTTGTTTCCTTGGAATTGGATAGATTTTGTCTTCTCAATGTTTTTAAATTTAAAAAAGAGTTAAGGTGAAAAGTGAAAGTGAAGTCACTCAGTCGTGTCCGACTCTTTGCAACCCCATGGACTGTAACCCACCAGGCTCCTCCATCCAAGTAATTTTCTAGGCAAGAATACTGAAGTGGGTTGCCATTTCCTTCTCCAGGGGATCTTCCCGACCCAGGGATTGAACCCGGGTCTCCCACACGGCAGGCAGACGCTTTACCGTCTGAGCCACCAGGGAAATGGTCTAAGGTGAAAAAGGATCTGTATTATCTGGGAGTTTCATTTTAGGGCAGGTCCATGGGGTCGCAAGGAGTCGGACATGACTGAGCAACTGAACTGAACTGGCGGACCACTACAAAGTATATATATTTATATATTTTTTTTTTTTTCCTGGCAAATCTTTTTTTTATGTTTTATGTTTTTTGTTTTTTTTTTAATACTTTATTCTACTTTAAGGAAGCATCCAGTCTCAGGTTTGAGAACCACTGTCCTGCATGGTTCCCTGGGCTTCCCTGGTGGCTCAGATGGTAAAGAATCTGCCTGCAATGCAGGAGACCTGGGTTCGACCCCTGAGTTGGGAAGATCCTCTGGAGGAGGGCATGGCAACCCACTCCGGTATTCTTGCCTGGAGAATCCCATGGACAGAGGAGCCTGGTGGGCTACGGTCCAAGGGGTCACAAAAAGTTGTGTGCAACTCACACACGACTGAGTGACTAAGCACACACCCACATCCTGTGAGCCCTGGCTTCCGCTTACCTCTCACCCTTGCTTCGTCCCACCCTAACCCAAGTCCCCAAACACCCCACACCTTGTTGCCCCTGAGCACCTCTGCACCAGCCACTGCCTCTTCCTCCAGTGTTCCTTCTCCTGCTGACTGTACAAGGGTAGGAACCTCCTTGAATTCTTCCTCCAGGGTCCTTCCTGACCTCCGGCAGGCGTGGTCCTGAGCCACTCAGCACTCACCATCACATCACCTACTTGAATTCTCTTTAGCCCTTGTCATCACCTGATGAGGAACCTTTTCTGTCTTTTCCCACAATGTGCAATAAGTCCCCTCTTAAAGTTGCAGACTTTCAAAGATGCAAACATGTATTCCATCAGCATGAGGCATGAGTGAAATTGCAGCTTGCCCTCCATCTCCTACTGCTGACGATCCTTCAGCTCCACCATCTCCCACCTCCTCTCCCTCCTCTAGTCCTTAACTCTTCTTGCCTGTTCACTCCCTGCCAGCCCCTGTATGCCAGCTGTTGTCCTCTACTGCTGTACTTTTCACTTCACTGTAAGCTTAAAAATGTTTTCTTAATTTTTTGTATTTGTTTTTTATGTATTACTTGTGTGAAAAACATTATAAAGCTATTACAGTGCAGTACTATATAGCCAATTGTGTTAGCTGGATACCTAGGCTCCATGCTGGACTTACGAACAAATTGGACTCGTTCATAGGTAGGGGCTTCCCTGGGGGCTCAGATGGTAAAGAATCTGCCTACAGTGCAGGAGATCCAGGTTCAACCCCTGGGTCAGGAAGATCCCCTAGAGAAGGGATTGACAACTCACTCCAGTACTCTTGCCTGGAGAATTCCGTGGACAGAGGAGCCCGATGGGCCAAAGTTGATAGGATCACAAAGAGTCAGACACGACTGAGCGAATAACACACACACATAGGTAGGGGACTTATTGTATTCTCTGTGCTTTGAACATTGTCTGGGATATGATAGGGGGCCCAGTAAATATCTGTGGAATGAAAGAATGAATAAGATAATGCAAGATAAAGCAACTTGGTGGTGATATATAAAGAGCATTTGTAATTTTATCATGTCTAAAGCTATAAATTTTTGCATTATGAAATAAAATGTTAAGGCACTTGAACCCATATTGTGGCAGAGGTGGTACCCAGACTCACTATTTCAAGACTGCACTTTAGTGCTCACTGAAAGTGATGTTCACAATATTTTGCACACTTTTATTTTCCAGTTTGGTGTGGTGCTTCATGTGCTCAGTTGCTTCAGTTGCATCCAACTCTTTGCAACCCCATGGACTGTAGCCACCACCACCACCCCCCAACCCCCACCCAGGCTCCTCTGTCCATGGGATTCTCCAGGCAAGATTACTGGAGTGGGTTGTCATGCCCTCCTCCAGGGGATCTCCCTGACACAGGGATTGAACCTGTGTCTCTTGTGTCTCCCTGCATTGGCAAGTGGGTTCTTTACCACTAGCACCACCTGGAGAGCCCAGTGTTTCTTAGTTAAATTGTATTTGTGGGCACATGTGGAGGACATAAAAGCTCATATATGTGAGATCCTGTTCAAACTGGGGTAGAAAACAACATTGTAATGGATGAACATAAGGTTAGATAATTCCAGAAAATGGTTGTGTGTGTGTGTATATATGTGTGTGTGTATATATGTGTGTGTGTGTATGTGTGTGTGTGTATGAGAGAGAGAGAGAGGGAGAGGGAGAGAGGAGAGAGAGTCATGTCCGACTCTTTGTGACCCCATAGACTGTAGCCTAACAGGCTCCTCTGTCCATAGGATTTCCCAGGCAAGAATACCAGAGTGGAATACCCACTCCAGCCATTTCCTTTTCCAGTGGGTTGCCATCTCCTTCTCCTTCTTCCTGACCCAGGAATCAATCTCACATCTTCCTCACTGGCAGGCAAATTCCTTACTACTGAGCCACCAGGGAAGGAGAAGGCAATGGCACCCCACTCCAGTACTGTTGCCTGGAAAATCCTATGGATGGAGGAGCCTGGTAGGCTGCAGTCCATGGAGTCGCTAGGAGTCAGACACGACTGAGCGACTTCCCTTTGACTTTTCACTTTCATGCATTGGAGAAGGAAATGACAACCCACTCTAGTGTTCTTGCCTGGAGAATCCCGGGGACGGCGGAGCCTGGTGGGCTTCTGTCTATCGGGTCGCACAGAGTCAGACACGACTGAAGCGACTTACCAGCAGCAGCAGCAGCAGCAGAGTCACCAGGGAAGCTCAGGTGGACTTGCTGATTTCACTAAATTCTCAAAACCATTTGTGACCAGTAAAGGGTTGAGATACAGCCTACTCTCAGTCCCTGTCCCTTTATGGAATAAACTGAGGCCTGAGCAGCTGGGTGATTTGTCCAAGGCCTGGCAGCACCTTGATGTCTTAGCTGCATCTAGAACCCAGTCTCCAGGGATCTTTTCACCCCTTAACCATGTTGCTATCCTATCAGAGAGGGCTGATGCTCTGACAGTTTTCCTAGCAAGGTTTCTTAAATTCTTAAACTGATGTCAAGATCCCACTTGTCCTAAGTTAAATATAATATAAAGAGGTACCACTTTAAAACTAGGGGTAAATTGTCTGTTACATTGGTCTCTGTTTTACACCAAGACTACATAACTGTACTACAATTAAGCGCTATTGAATACTCCTTTTTTTTTCCCTACGTGCATTTTGGAGACACTGTAAAATTTCGTTTATATTTGTCTTACAGGTCAGAATGCAAATTTTGTAATAAAAGTTACTGAGCTGTGTTTGAGCTTTAAAACTGCAGTTGCACAGGCTCTTGGTTTCTAAAATTGAAATGACTTGCTTTATTTATACACGAACCAAGTTATTTAGCTCTTTTAAAGGGACTATGAATTTTATTACTTTGTTTTCTCTGTTGGAAATGACCATCAGAAGTTCCCTGGAAAATTCTTATTTTGACTCCATTTTTATGCTTTAGAAAGAGCAGCATCACTGCTCTTTGATTGGGGATGGTAAAAAGGGGGTCTGTGTTTCCATTCCTTGTGGAATGGGACCCTCTTTAGAACTACTAGCTTGGTGCAATTGCTGTCAAAAGCTACAAAAACAGTCTATTGTCACGTGCCTGTTTTCTTAGCTTTCTTAAAAATTGGAGTAGTGTTAATTTACGGCGCTGTTTCATTTCTGCTGTACAGAGAGTGGTTCAGTTGTGCAGATGTGTGTGCTGCTCAGCTGCTTCAGTCACGTCTGATTCTTTGGAACTGAAGCCCACCAGGCTCCTCTGTCCATGGGACTCTCTAGGCAAGAACACTGAAGTGGGTTGCTATGCTTTCCTCTTCCCAACCCAGGGCTCGAACCTACGTCTCCTGTGTCTCCTCCATTGCAGGCAGATCCTTTACCCACTGAGCCGCCTGGAAAGTTATACATACATATGTATTATACATTCTTTTTAAAATTTCTTTTCCATTATGGTTTATCATAGGACATTGAATATAGTTCCCTGTGCTGTACAGTAGGACCTGATTGTTTATCCAGGCTATATATAATAACTGATATCTGCTAACCCCAACCTCCCACTCCACCCTCCCCCAACCCCCTTTCTCTTGGCTTTTAAATAACACTAAAGAACAGGAGTTTCTTCCCAGGTTGCACAACTGCCCGTGCCTGCGGTGATTTTCCTGAGATCTTGGAATTATTGCTGAAAAAGTCTCACTTAGAGGGCTCAAATCAACCAGGGGTGGGAGAGAAAGCTCTGGGTTGCAGGAGAGCTCTGTGAGATGTCACTGTCATTCTGAAACACCTGTCCTCTCTCTAAGATCCCTAAAAATGACTAGATGGCGTGGAAGAAAGGACGGAAAAGAAATGATAAGATCCTTATGTAAATATGGAGAAAGGAAGCATTAGCATCACATCTGTAGGAGGAACAGCTGGGGGTAAATTGCAAACNTGTCCTCTCTCTGAGATCCCTAAAAATGACTAGATGGCGTGGAAGAAGAAAGGACGGAAAAGAAATGATAAGAACCTTTTGTAAATATGGAGAAAGGAAGCATTAGCATCACGTCTGTAGGAGGAACAGCTGGGGGTAAATTGCAAACATAGAACAGAATGGAACAGAGCAGGAAGGACCCCCAGAAGCCTAGACCAGGGGAAAAGCCACCCAAGGCAAGACAAACAGGAGCAGAGTCCAGAGCTGAAGCAAAAAGAGGAAAAGGAGAAGACTGTAATTTGCCCTCCACTTCTTATTCCCCACAATACCTGTCTCTCATGCTCACCAGGCACCCCCACCCTCACAGAGACACCCTCAGGTGCCCACTTGCTGCCCTGCTTCTTTCCAAACCCCACATGCAAGCTTCTTCCTCATTCATTCATGTATGCGAGCATCCACCTAGCAAATGTTTACTGAGAATGGCTTCTGGTAAAAGTCAAGATTTCATCTAGCCTTGGAATAAGGCTGCCAGAAAATTGCAAAGAGGAAATAAAACCTGGAATGGTTCCAAGGAGAGCCTTAATCAACTGCAGTGTGGGGTGACACTCTGATAGAATTGGGGTCACTGGCAAAATTACCCCCCTCCCCAGGTTCCATCACATAGGAGTCAAGTAGTCGATTGCTTTGAGCTGACCATAAGTGTGAGCAGCCAACAGGCAGATGACCTGATGAAGCCTAGCAATCGGAGAAATGCCCTCTGATAGTGATTAGGGGTCAGATGCCAGGTGGTGTTAATGATAAAGAACCTGCCTGCCAATGCAGAAAATATAAGAGATGTGGGTTCGATCCCTGGGTTGGGAAGATCCCCTGGAGGAAGGCATGGCAACACACTCCAGTATTCTTGCCTGGAGAATCCCATGGACAGAGGAGCTTGGCAGGATGTCTATGGGGTTGCAAAGAGACACAACTGAAGCAGCTTTGCTCATTATGGTATTGGGCTTCCCCAGTGTCTCAGTGGTAAAGAATTCACCTGCCAATGCAGGAGATGCAGGAGACTTGGATTCAATCCCTGTGTCGGGAAGATCCCCTGGAGAAGGAAATGGCAACCCACTCTGGTATTCTTGCCTGAGGAATCCCATGGACAGAGGAGCCTGGTGGGCTATAGTCCATGGAGTCGCATAGAGCAGACACAACTGAGCACACACACACGTTTTGTTATCACAACATTATACTTGACTTATTCTCTGGTGTTCTTCCCCAATCTCCAGCCCGGTTGTGTGCACCACCGAACTGAACGCTGACCCCCAAAGGTGAATCTTCAGGGGCCTTCATTGAGGACACAGGCAATAGAAGACTAGGTGGAAATCCTGGATTCCCGTTGTAAATACTGTGACCACCACAGTTTTCTCTTGTGCCTACCTTTCACCTCTTACAAGCCTCATGTGCCCATTTGGTTTGGTTTGAGATTTTTGTTTACAAATACAATTATTTAAATTCTTCATAAAGATAATGTACACATGGTTGATTAACAATCAAAGAGTAGAGAAGGACTCATCATGCAAAGCAACTGTTTGGACTCTGCTCTCCTCTTGCTTCATTTTGCTGCCCACATGCAACCATTGTGCCATCTGTTGTTTCCTTTTGGTTGAATAATAAACTTCTATGTCTAGGTCTTGATTTATCAATTCTGGATCTGTGTATTGATTCCCTCCTGTGACAGAAGATTTAGCTAATCTGTATGGCTCCCACATCCCTTCCCTGCCTCCTGCTGTCATGGATTCCAAATTTGTGCTTCTCTCTGCACTTAGTTCCATTCAGTTCAGCTGTTCAGTCGTGTCCGACTCTCTGCAACCCCATGAACCACAGCACACCAGACCGCCTTGTCCATCACCAACTCCCGGAGTTTACCCAAACTCATGTCCATTGTGCCGGTGATGCCATGCAACCATCTCATCCTCTGTCGTCCCCTTCTCCTCCTGCCCTCAATCTTTCCCAGCATCAGGGTCTTTTCAAATGAGTCAGCTCTACGCATCAGGTGGCCAAAGTATTAGAGTTTCAGCTTCAACATCAGTCCTTCCAATGAACACCCAGGACTGATCTTCTTTAAGATGGACTGGTTGAGTCTCCTTGCAGTCCAAGGGACTCTCAAGAGTCTTCTCCAACACTACAGTTTAAAAGCATCAATTTTTCAGCATTCAGCTTTCTTTATACTCCAATTCTCACATCCATACATGACTACTGAAAAAACCATGGCCTTGGCTAGATGGACCTTTGTGGGCAAAATAATNAGAGTCTTCTCCAACACTACAGTTTAAAAGCATCAATTTTTCAGCATTCAGCTTTCTTTATACTCCAATTCTCACATCCATACATGACTACTGAAAAAACCATAGCCTTGGCTAAATGGACCTTTGTGGACAAAATAATGTCTCTGCTTTTTAGGTTGGTCATAACTTTTCTCCAAGTAGTAAGCACCACAAGCCAATAAATTGAGAGACAAGTTTTGGGGGGCAAGAACAGTGACATTATTCAGAAAGCCAGCAGACCAAGAAGAAGATGGACCAGTGTCCCAAAGCATCATCTTGCCCAGGTTTGGATGCTAATATCTTTTCTAGAGCAAAGAGAGGGAAGTGAGGAGATAAAGTAGATGAGGTGATGTTGTTTAGTCATTAAGTCGTGTCTTAATGTTGCCTAAGCTATAGGCAACATCCCTTTAGGGACTGCGTGCATGCTTAGTCGCTAAGTCATGTCTCACCCTTTGTGAGCCCATGGACTGTAGCCCTCTGGGCTCCTTCTGTCCAGGAGATTTCTCAGGCAAGAATACTGGAGTGGGTTGCCATTTCCTTCTCTAGGGCATCTTCCCAACCCAAGGATCAAACCCAGGTCTCCTGCATTGGCAGGTAGGTTCTTTACCACCGAGCCACCTGGGAAGCCTTGTTTACTGATTAACTTGTAGAAAAAGCAATAGCATACAAAGGTTAAAACAAAAGAAAGGGATCCAATATGGAGTCAGATTTGTTCTTCCCCGTTACACTCCCAGTGTAGCAGTTTCACAATTCTTATCTCTTTCACTTTGCCCTCAACTTCTCCTTCCAGCCTTGTAACCTGAACCTCTGTTTGTACAATGTCAAGGTTGAAGCATTTATGCTGTGTTCCTTAAACAAAGTCAAGCCTCCTGTGATTTGCCCACAGGTTGATTCCACATGTTCCAAGCCAGTAAACAGTGTTTACTGTCATTACCAGGTAAATAGTATCCAAGTAGAGCCAAGTCCTGAGCGTAGTTGTAAGACTGCCCAGCCTCCTCAATGGCTGCAACATCACAACCATGCCCCTCAATGGAAAATGTTTCTATGGTTACGTTCAAATGGATTCTCCTCCTCTGTGCTCTATCATGTAACCAAAATAACATTTAATTTTAGTTTGCTTTTTACTTAGACATACTTTTTTTTGATTATCAAAATGTTATGTTGTTAAAAATTCGTATTGGAATATAGTTGGTTTACAATGATATGTTAATTTCAGGTGTACAGCAAAGTGAATCAGTTATACATACACATATATCTCTTCTTTTTCAGATTGTTTTTACATATAAGTTAATACAGAAAATTGAATATAGTTCCCTGTGCTACACAGTAGTGGACTATGACTTTCTGATGATGGGAACTTTTTTCT
Source organism: Raphicerus campestris (assembly GCA_006410735.1). Classification (NCBI taxonomy): domain Eukaryota; kingdom Metazoa; phylum Chordata; class Mammalia; order Artiodactyla; family Bovidae; genus Raphicerus; species Raphicerus campestris. The sequence continues at coordinate 332,996 of SJYW01055109.1, forward strand.
TGTAGTTTCTGATTCCTTTTCTTTTGCCTACGTGGGATGAGGTTTTTGATATGTCAGCTTGTCTAGTCTAGAGTTCTGATATTCAAACTCTAATCAAAGTGTTGCTGTGAAGAGATTTTTGGTAATTAAAGGCCCCAATCAGTTGATTCTAAGTAAGGAGGATTAAAGTGGATGGGGTGAAGTTTCTCTCAGAGAAAAAGAAGACATTTATCTGGACCTGTGCACAACAGCTTCAGCCTGTGCCCATGGTTTCAAGCCTGCCACAGTGTTTTCTTCCTGATAGCCTGGCCTATGGGCTTGAGACTTGTGTAGCTAAGCCCACAATCAAGTAAGTCCATCCCTTTGTAATCTGTCATCTATCTATCCTTTCATCTATCAATCTTCTATCATCGGTAACTGCTTCTGCTTTTCTCTTTGAACTCTGCTGTTCTTTTATCACAATTTCAAGATTTACTAGTGTTTTATCATACTGTTTAGTCCACCAAATCCCCCATTTTCTGGAGCTGTTCGCCCTACCTCCAATCCACATACATAATTCTCTGGCCCCAACAGATAGCTACTTTCTCAGGACTTACCTTCACTGCTCTCTGTTTCCTGGATTCATATCATCCTGTCTATTGGTTTACTTCCTCATTTCGTTGGAGTTTAACCAAAAGTTATTTCCTTTAAAGAAAAAAAAATGAAGGTAAGTTTTGAGAAAATGTTTCACATTTTGCTCTCCCTGTTGCTGGACAGTTTGGGTACAGAATTCCAGGTTGAAAATGACTCTTTGCTAAAACATTTGAAAACACTGATAAGAGTTTCTTTGCTCTCTAGGATTGCTGGTGAGAAAACTGTACCGGCAGATTATCAGTCTGTTTTTAGATGACCTATTATCTTTCATCACTGGAAGCTTTTAACTTTGTCATGCTAAATTCAAATGATAGTTCTCATTGTTATTAAAATTTTGCTAGGCATACCCTGTCACTAGAACCTGTGAATATGTTATCTTACAAGGCAAAAGGGACTTGGCAGATGTGACTAAGTTAAATACTTTGAAAGTGAAAGTGAAGTCGCTCAGTTGGTCCAGCTTTTTGCAACCCCATGGAGAGTGTAGCCTACCAGGCTCCTCTGTCCATGGGATTTTCCAGGCAAGAATACTGGAGTGAGTTGTCATTTCCTTCTCCAGGAGATCTTCCTGACCCAGGGATTGAACCCGAATCTCCCACATTGTAGGCAGACACTTTACCTCTGAGCCACCAGGGAAGTCCCCAAAAGGGAGAGATTATTTGATGGTCCCAATGTAATCATAAAAGTTCTTATGAGGGAAAGAGGGAGGCTAGAGAGTCAGAATTAGAGAAGGAGATGTGACAGTGGAAGCAGAGGTAGGCACCATCCAAACTGTTGAGGGTCTGAATACATTAAAAAGGCAGAGCAAGAGTATATATTCTTTTTTGTTTGAGCTGAGAAATCCTCCATCTCCTGCTTTTGGATACTGGTGCTCCTGGTTCTCAGATCTTCAGATTGGGACCAATTATACCACCAACTTTCCTGGTTCTCCATCTTGCAGATAACAGATCAAGGGATTTCTTGAACCTTATAATGCATGAGTGCTGGGGTCCTGCCCCAGTTGGATTCAGGGTATCCGAAGTGTGATGGCATTGGTGAAGAGATTTAGAGAGAGATAAAGAAAGAATGTTGCAGATAAGAAAACAGAGGAGAGAAAGAGGCTGATATTCTTTGGTTTACGCAGAAAGTCAATAAAGTCCCAGACAAGGGACTTGCTCTGTTCACGGAGGCTGCAGACGCCCTCCTGGTCTCCCGAGGGAGTGAAGACGCAGAATGCCTTCCCGTTCAGGTCTTAGAAGCCCAGGCAGGAAAGTGAATGCAGAAAGCATCTGTGCTCCAAGGGATCAGCCTGAAAAATAGAGTAAGAGAGAGAAAGAAAGAAAGACACAGGGGAACCAGGCTTTTGTGGAACTGATCCTGGTCTGTCACTTTATTTTTCAGGGAAGCTTTTATACCTTGACTTGTACATAGAGGAAAATGACAGATGCAAAGTCATACAGAGTCAGCCCACACATTACATCTGTTTTGTCTTTATCGAAATCAGAATTTTTTTCTGCATACGTTTCCCATAAACAGTGTTGTGTACATTATCTTCTGGCCTTGGAGGCCTGTGAACATTTTATGACCCCTTTTTGATAAAGGCTACTCAACCAGAAAAGTTATTTTCCCTTGAAATATTTTTTCTTTATATTTCTAATCTATGTCAGCCTCAGAAAGTATTAAACAGAGTTACATTTCTCACAGAGCAAAGGTGCAGTGAGTTACAACAAAGAAAGAACCAATTAGCTCAAAGGTCTGATGTAGTTAATTCCAAGGCTAAACTTGTTTTTCTTACATTCCAACTATGTCAACTAATGCACTCCCAGGTGCACAGTGGATAAGAGATATGGGAACTTAGCAGCAAGCATTGGCTCAACAATGAAATCCTACACCAGCACCACTCTAATAGCTTTTAACTCTTTGAAAAGCTCTATATTTCTAGAATTTCTTAGGCTCCTCCCAAATGTGAGAGGCATTTCTCACATTTGGGAGGGTGTGAATAATCACATGAATAGCTGCAAGAGTCTGGATAAAACTGCCAAGCAAGCTAGAATGCTAACAGGCAGGTCTGAATTGAAATACTCCTTTCATGCCCAAGAGATTTATTAGCTAGAGCCCTAAGTTGATTTTCTCCAGAGAAAGGTGTTCGGGGATAGCCCCCTGTTAATGTCAGAAGAGCTGGTGAAAGGCACAAAATAGTAAGACAGACAGATTCTCGTTTGGGGGTAGATGCTCGAGCAGGTCCAGGGGGTCCCTCGAATCCACCTTGCTCGTCAGGTCTGTTCTGCATGACCTTGTCATGGGTGGGATGGCCCAGGGAGTCCCTGAGTCCTGAAGCCTTGCTTATCAGGTCTCCTTCACATGACCTTGTCATGGGTGGGATCTCTCATGCTGGATCCTGGCACATGAGCACACTCTTATTATCTTGAACCTCATAATGCATGAGCCCACTCCTATTATATATAATAAGAATATATATATGCATATAGAGAAAGAGAAAGAAAGAGATAGAGAAATACATATATATAATTACATGTGTATATGTTAACTCAGCATTAATTTTTTCAATCATTAGCAGAAATGTTCACCACTCATTCAATAAATAATTAAGCATCAATTTTGTGCAATACCTATTTTGGGCTGGATGCTTGGGATATAAACGTGAGCAAAAGTAGATATATTTTCTGCTTTCATAGAGTTTATGGTCTTGAGATCACAGAAGCAAATGTAAAATTACATCTGTGGTGAGTGCTTCAAAGAAGTGGCACAATAGTCTATGACTGAATGCGGGTTTGCTGACCAAGTCTGAGAGGTAACTGAAGGTTTCTGTAAGGAAATGACTCGTGAGTAGCATACTTTTCAGTAAATGCCATTTTATATTTTATAAACATATATATATATATATTATTATTGCCTATGTAGATTTCACCANCGGGTTTGCTGACCAAGTCTGAGAGGTAACTGAAGGTTTCTGTAAGGAAATGACTCGTGAGTAGCATACTTTTCAGTAAATGCCATTTTATATTTTATAAACATGTATATATATATTATTATTGCATATGTAGATTTCACCAAACATATAGCACATTAAAGATGATAGAGTAGAAGTGTAAAGTGTTTAGTATAGCATATGGGGAGGCCTGGGAGGCCGGGAAGTCTCTCAGTATCAGCTTTGCCAGCAGATGGCTGTATAGCCTACAGCAGCTCAACTTGGCTTCCCTGAGCAGGAGTTTTTAGCTATACAGTGATGGAGTTGGATAAAATGATCTGTTAGGTCATTTCCAGATCTATAAGTTTGTCAAAATTTGTATATTTTCACTAAAAGTCTTGTCTCTCTTAAGTGTTTTGATTTAAGAAATAATTCTACTCAGGTCATGTAGCATTTCCTAAGAAAAGATCACTTGTTCAAGAAATATTTTGGGGGTACTTGTTGTCTAATTGTGTGTGTGTGAATATGTGTATGATGTGTATGTGTGTGTATAGAGAGAGGGGAAAACATGTGAGTAAGATGGGTCATTTTAATTGAAAATAGAAATATATTTCTATGTTGACAAATACATATTTTTTGTCTATTTCTGGGAGATGCATTGACTGAAGAACAGGGTTTCAATCAACAGTTACTTTTTGGAACATTGATTAAGTATTCCTTTGGGACTTTTTATATGAATCCTGACTTTGTTTTTGATTGTAAAATGTCTTAAATGTTAGCATGCAACAATGTTAACACCTCCTCTGGTGTTAACAGAGGAAACTGGATTATTATTATTGGAAAATATTATTGGAAACTGGATGAACAGTGCATGCATGCACGTGTGTGTATGTGTGTGGTAGTTCATTTATTGGTAACAAAAGCCCTCTTGGGGGGAAACACAAGATCTATTTTCTAATTTCATAGAAATATACTTAGAAGTGGCTGCATGATTTAGAAAATTCAAAGAGAAAGTTATATGTAATAAAAAAACTAAAATCAATTTTAGAATTAGACTAACTCTGTTTCTTGAAATGAGTGATCTTTAATATTTTGTTTGTTTGTACTTATTCTGGTACGTGATTAGAGATGCTTATGGTTTAGAAACAGTAATATAATCCAAGTGAATCGATTGCCCATATATTTTTTTAAATAAAGACTTACACTTCCATTTTATTTAATGTCAAAATATCCTGTTCATAATTTTAATTTCTACTTTGGGCTTCAAATTGCAGGGAACTTGTTCTTTCACCTCTGAAGCAGTCCTTCTCACCAAGGACAGCGTGGGAACTCAGCTGAACTCACAGGCAGCGTGTCTGCCATGATTTCTTTGGGTACTGTTGAGTCAGTGAGGAAAAAGGAAACATAACTGACAAGGGGAGAAGCCTCACTGGGGTCACTGAAAACAGTCAAGAGAGAAATGGCTCATTTCACAGACACATTCTTTTCTTCCTAAGAAACCGAGGTTCGCCAGCAGAGTGCAGTCCTCAGTCCCTTTTGATCTCGGAGGGCCTTTGAAATGCGCACATAATTACAAATAGGCTTTGAGTGGCATGTGGAAATGTTTAGGTAGCATCACCTTTGGAAAAGTGCTGGTGTCCTCCTTCCACAGATCTCAATTCAAAAGCCGAATTCCTTTCCTGGAAAAGGTTTTGTATTTTTCCCATTTTCTGTAATGAACTTTGTGTTTCAGTTGCTAACTACCATTTATAGTCTGGCCTGCACAATGAGATGACTATTAATGCATAAATAAATACACGTGAACTACTAACAGGTGTCTCTAGAAACTAAGGTCGCTTTCCACAATTCATCTGAGAACTATAGTATAGGCAAAAATAGTAACACACAGAACCTTGATCAGCTGTGGGTATATCCAAATAGCCAAAATGCAGCTGTGGGGAGATTAGGCCACATGGGCTAAATCCTTTCTTTATAATTGTATTAAAGTGCAAGACAGAAGAGATAAAATAAATGAAAGCATTTACATATTTCCTAAAACTACAAAGTCTGTGCCAATAGTTCAGAAATATATTTTATTACTTTGCATATATATTTGTAAATATGGAATTTTTTAACCATTAAAAATTATACCAGTCATTCCTAAAGGAAATGTACCCTGATTATTCATTGGAAAGACTGATAATGATGCTGAAGCTCCAATACTTCGGCCATCTGATGAGAAGAGCCGACTCATTGGAAAAGACCTTGATGCTGGGAAAGATTGAGGGCAAGAGAAGGGGTGTCAGAGGATGAGATGGTTGGATGGCATCACTGACTCAATGGATATGAGTTTGAGCAAACTCCAGGAGATAGTGAAGGACAGGGAAACCTGGCATGCTGAAGTTCATGGGGTCTCAAAGAGTCAGACATGACTTAGTGACTGAACAACAAAAATTATACTGTGGATGAATATTTGTTGCAATGGGAAGAAGTTTGTGGTAGACTGTTAATTTAAAAATCAGATTTTTAAAAATGTGTGCTGGTCTCCTTGTAGTAAATAAATGTATAATATAATACATTTTTATAATAAAAAGAGAGCTGAATTGATAACTAGTAGTTGTTAACAATGATTGCCCCTCACTTCAGTTGCTCAATCATGTCCAACTCTTTGCGACCCCATGGACTGCAGCACGCCAGGCTTCCCTGTCCATGCTCAGACTCATGTCCATCAAGTTGATGATGCCATCCAACCATCTTATCCTCTTGCTTCCCCTTCTCCTCCTGCCTTCAATCTTTCTCAGCATCAGGGGTTTTTCCAGTGAATCAGGTCTTTGCGTCACGTGACCAAAGTATTGGAGTTTCAGCTGCAGCATCAGTCCTTCTAATGAATATTCATTTCCTTTAGAACTGACTGGTTTGATCTGCCTGCAGTCCAAGGGACTCTCAAGAGTCTTCTCCAATACCACAGTTCAAAAGCATCAATTCTTCGATGCTCAGCCTTCTTTATGGTCCAACTCTCACATCCATACATGACTACTGGAAAAACCACAACTTTGACTAGACAGACCTTTGTTGGCAAAGTAATGTCTATCCTTTTTAATATGCTGTCTAGGTTGGTCACAGCTTTTCTTCCAAGAAGCAAGCGTCTTTTAACTTCATGACTACAGTCACTATCTGCAGTGATTCTGGAGCCCAAGAAAATAGTCTGATTACCCCTAGATAGGTGACTCTTTTTGCTGATCTGTGTTTTGCAATTTTTCTTCAAGAAGATTGCATTGCTTTTTCTAATAAAAAAACAATGAGTATTACTTTAAACACATATCACAAAAAGTGTTAAGATCATTTGAGAGCAACTGAGCCACTGATAGATAACATGCAGTGATCATATAAGACATGAGTGAGAAACAAATAACAGCATAATGGTTTTCTTAATTCTGAGACTAATTCCAATGTGTGGGTTTTGCCCTCACCACCAAGACATCAGCTGGGTGTACTGCAATTTAACTCATTTCTGACACCTACCAAGAACCCCACAGGTGAAGGTCTCAGTTCCTCAAGACTGGCTCTCACCCCAACATACGCACACACACATACACAAACACATCACAGACACATACATACCACACACAACTGCAAGTCTACTTATGCCCTGTGCTTCTTATTGACCAGCTATGTGGAGATTCCAGGGACCCCCTCTTTAGAGTCAATTCAATTAATTAAAGTAAGTCACAGCACTCAGAGAAACGTATTACTTAACACATTACCAGTTTATTATAAACAGGTGTAACTCAGGAACTGCCAGAAGGAAGAGATGCACAGGGCAAGATACAGGGAGAGGACACAGCTTCCATGCCCTCTGAGAGCACCACTATCCCCATATCTCTGCATATTCACCAAGGAAGCTCTCTGAATATCATCATTTTGAGGCCTCTTTACATAGGCATATGTGCGTGCTTAATTGCTCAGTCGTGTCTGACTCTTTGCAACTCCATGGACCGTATCCTGCCAGGCTTCTCTGTCCATGGGATTCTCCAGGCAAGAATACTGGAATGGGTAGCCATTTCCTTCTCCAAGGGGTCTTCCTGACCCAGGGATCTAACCTGGGTCTCCCACATTGCAAGCAGATTTTTTTTTACCATCTGAACCACCAGGGAAGCCCCATCACATAGGCATGGTTGATTAAATCATTGGTTATTGACAACTGATTCAATTTCCAGTCCCTCTCCCCTCCCCAGAAGTCAAGGGATGGGCCTGAAAGAATGATATACTGCCATTTGAAGCAACATGGATGGACCCAGAAAATATTATGCTTAGTGAACTGAACTGAAAAGGTACAAACTACTATATACAAAATAGTTAAGTATATACTGTATAGCACAGGGAATTATACCCATTATCTTATAACCTATAATGGAATATAATTTGAAAAAATATTGAATCATTATGCTATCCACCTGAAACTAACATAATATTGTCAANGACCCCATGGACTGCAGCACGCCAGGCTTCCCTGTCCATGCTCAGACTCATGTCCATCAAGTTGATGATGCCATCCAACCATCTTATCCTCTTGCTTCCCCTTCTTCTCCTGCCTTCAATCTTTCTCAGCATCAGGGGTTTTTCCAGTGAATCAGGTCTTTGCGTCACGTGACCAAAGTATTGGAGTTTCAGCTGCAGCATCAGTCCTTCTAATGAATATTCATTTCCTTTAGAACTGACTGGTTTGATCTGCCTGCAGTCCAAGGGACTCTCAAGAGTCTTCTCCAATACCACAGTTCAAAAGCATCAATTCTTCGATGCTCAGCCTTCTTTATGGTCCAACTCTCACATCCATACATGACTACTGGAAAAACCACAACTTTGACTAGACAGACCTTTGTTGGCAAAGTAATGTCTATCCTTTTTAATATGCTGTCTAGGTTGGTCACAGCTTTTCTTCCAAGAAGCAAGCGTCTTTTAACTTCATGACTACAGTCACTATCTGCAGTGATTCTGGAGCCCAAGAAAATAGTCTGATTACCCCTAGATAGGTGACTCTTTTTGCTGATCTGTGTTTTGCAATTTTTCTTCAAGAAGATTGCATTGCTTTTTCTAATAAAAAAACAATGAGTATTACTTTAAACACATATCACAAAAAGTGTTAAGATCATTTGAGAGCAACTGAGCCACTGATAGATAACATGCAGTGATCATATAAGACATGAGTGAGAAACAAATAATAGCATAAATGGTTTTCTTAATTCTGAGACTAATTCCAATGTGTGGGTTTTGCCCTCACCACCAAGAATTTCTCTGACATCAGCTGGGTGTACTGCAATTTAACTCATTTCTGACACCTACCAAGAACCACCCCACAGGTGAAGGGCTCAGTTCCTCAAGACTGGCTCTCACCCCAACATACGCACACACACATACACAAACACATCACAGACACATACATACCACACACAACTGCAAGTCTACTTATGCCCTGTGCTTCTTATTGACCAGCTATGTGGAGATTCCAGGGACCCCCTCTTTAGAGTCAATTCAATTAATTAAAGTAAGTCACAGCACTCAGAGAAACATATTACTTAACACATTACCAGTTTATTATAAACAGGTGTAACTCAGGAACTGCCAGAAGGAAGAGATGCACAGGGCAAGATACAGGGAGAGGACACAGCTTCCATGCCCTCTGAGAGCACCACTATCCCCATATCTCTGCATATTCACCAAGGAAGCTCTCTGAATATCATCATTTTGAGGCCTCTTTACATAGGCATATGTGCGTGCTTAATTGCTCAGTCGTGTCTGACTCTTTGCAACTCCATGGACCGTATCCTGCCAGGCTTCTCTGTCCATGGGATTCTCCAGGCAAGAATACTGGAATGGGTAGCCATTTCCTTCTCCAAGGGGTCTTCCTGACCCAGGGATCTAACCTGGGTCTCCCACATTGCAAGCAGATTTTTTTTTACCATCTGAACCACCAGGGAAGCCCCATCACATAGGCATGGTTGATTAAATCATTGGTTATTGACAACTGATTCAATTTCCAGTCCCTCTCCCCTCCCCAGAAGTCAAGGGATGGGCCTGAAAGAATGATATACTGCCATTTGAAGCAACATGGATGGACCCAGAAAATATTATGCTTAGTGAACTGAACTGAAAAGGTACAAACTACTATATACAAAATAGTTAAGTATATACTGTATAGCACAGGGAATTATACCCATTATCTTATAACCTATAATGGAATATAATTTGAAAAAATATTGAATCATTATGCTATCCACCTGAAACTAACATAATATTGTCAATCAACTATATTTCAATTTAAAAAAAGATACCTTTATCATTCTTATCAGTTAGAAAATATGAAGAATTTGAAGAGTTGTGTGTCAGAAATGGAGGGGAAAGCCGAGTAAATACTTCTTATCATAGCATCACAATTCCTTAAAGCCAATCTTCCCCGGGGTGTGCTCCCCAGAACACACGTGCCACAAAACACTCTGTAAAAAGCACAAAGGAGGTCAACTTTAAGACCTACTACAATATCAGTAACAGTTGAGAAAGAATTAACTTACACTATTGGGTGTAAGACAGGTTCAATGACGTAGTACACAATATGGAGAATAGAGCTAATACTTGGCAATAAGTGTAAATGAAAAGTAACCTTTAAAACTTGTATTAAAATTGTTTTAAATAAAAAGAAAGGACTAACTTTTATTGGGGATTCCCCACTGGCTCAGTTGTAAAGAATCCTCCTGCAATGCAGGAGATGTATGTTTGATCCCTGTGCCCAGAAGATCCCCTGGAGGAGGGCATGGCAACCCACTCCAGTATTGTTCTTGCCTGGAGAATCCCATGAACAGAGAAGCCTGGCGGGCTACAGTCCATGGGGTTGCACAGAGTCGGACACAACTAAAGCAACTTAGCTTGCACATACACTCTTTTATTGATCCAAAAAACACTCTGGAAAGTTCTGCAGTGGAGAAACCTGCAGCAACTATTACTGATTGGACCAAACATATCTTTTCTCATAAAACCCTTATTAGCATTCCATGGCTCACTTTAGAGCCTGTCTTCCAGTTAAAGGCAAGGAGATGCTCCGCTTTAAGTCCCAAAGGCCTCTTGTTTCAATTACTGCAATTGCCTAAAGAAGAAATTCTGTAGCCAAAGGTTTTCAGTTGAACATGTCTAAATGAATTAAAGTGCAAAATAGGGGACTTACCTGGCAATCCAGCCCATATGCTATGAGGTGCAGCCAAAAGTAAAATAGAAATTTAAAAAATTATGAAATGCAAAATAAATACAACTGTCAAACAAAGAGCAGTCAGTGTCCTTCTGTTGCCTGACACTGAACAGAATTCTCCTTGGTGAGAAAGACACCAAACATTTAATTTCTCTTCAGACTCTAGAGGAGAGTGGATTTTCCACAGCAAACCACGGGGGCCCAACTTTCACCTCCGGCCATCATTCTTCAAGCCCTCCTCTTGGCTTCTGCCAACGTGTTCTCATTTCCTTTATTCTGTAGAAATTGATGTTTCAAAAGGATGTGATGAGAGTTTCCAGAGCTGGCTTCCAGTGTGCCCAGGCGCTTGTTGGATGTTTGGCTCACATAAGACTAACCTCATGGGGTATATGTTAAAATTAATTTTTGTTACAGTTCTAAAATAGTAATAAAATATCATTTTTCACTGTGGTAAAATATATACAACATAATATTTACCATTTTAACCAGTTTTGAGTGTAACAGTTCAGTGGCATTAAGTATATTCACGTTGTTATGGAGTTATTATCATCACCATCCATTTTTAGAAATATTCGATCACCNCTGCAGCAACTATTACTGATTGGACCAAACATATCTTTTCTCATAAAACCCTTACTAGCATTCCATGGCTCACTTTAGAGCCTGTCTTCCAGTTAAAGGCAAGGAGATGCTCCGCTTTAAGTCCCAAAGGCCTCTTGTTTCAATTACTGCAATTGCCTAAAGAAGAAATTCTGTAGCCAAAGGTTTTCAGTTGAACATGTCTAAATGAATTAAAGTGCAAAATAGGGGACTTACCTGGCAATCCAGCCCATATGCTATGAGGTGCAGCCAAAAGTAAAATAGAAATTTAAAAAATTATGAAATGCAAAATAAATACAACTGTCAAACAAAGAGCAGTCAGTGTCCTTCTGTTGCCTGACACTGAACAGAATTCTCCTTGGTGAGAAAGACACCAAACATTTAATTTCTCTTCAGACTCTAGAGGAGAGTGGATTCTCCACAGCAAACCACGGGGGCCCAACTTTCACCTCCGGCCATCATTCTTCAAGCCCTCCTCTTGGCTTCTGCCAACGTGTTCTCATTTCCTTTATTCTGTAGAAATTGATGTTTCAAAAGGATGTGATGAGAGTTTCCAGAGCTGGCTTCCAGTGTGCCCAGGCGCTTGTTGGATGTTTGGCTCACATAAGACTAACCGCATGGGGTATATGTTAAAATTAATTTTTGTTACAGTTCTAAAATAGTAATAAAATATCATTTTTCACTGTGGTAAAATATATACAACATAATATTTACCATTTTAACCAGTTTTGAGTGTAACAGTTCAGTGGCATTAAGTATATTCACGTTGTTATGGAGTTATTATCATCACCATCCATTTTTAGAAATATTCGATCACCCCAAACAGATTCTCGTGCCCATTTCTGTACCCATAAGACACTAATTCCGCACTTCCCTCCTCCCACCCCCACACCCCTGGTAACTTTTAGTTTACTTTCGGTCTCTACAAATTATTCTTATACTTTGTATAAACAGAATCATTAATGTTTGTCCTTCTGTGTCTGGCTTATTTCACTTTGCATAATATCTGCAAGGTTCATCTGAAACAAAATAGTTTTCTATGGATGATGATAATTATTATTTTATGTCAGTGAAAGGGACAATACTGTTCATAATCTTTCACCAAGATTTCTTTAACCTACTAAAAGAGGGAGCTCTAGAGGCACACATCTGGTCAGATTCTTTTTTTCTTTTTGGCCACACCAGGAGGCTTGTACGGTCTTAATTTCCCCACCAGGGACTGAACCTGGGCCATGGCAATGAAAGCTCAGAATCCTAACCACTAGCCCACCAGGCAACTTCCCCAGATTTGTTTCTTACTCAATTTCGACTGAAATAGAAAATCCTAACGATAATTACTGGTCATCAGAATTAGTAAAATTGTTCATGACCTCTGATATTCCTAAATCTTTGTCTCAAACATATACCTAGAAAGTACGTATTCTGGTTTCTCTCTCAGTAGTAAGTCAGTTGTTAGGATAAAAAATTATTTTTTAACTTTTAGGATAAGAAAAAATATAGGATTAAAAAAATTCCCACACATAATATCTGGAATGTTCTCTATAGCAAATTCAGTGTTCTGGAGAAGGGAATGGCAAGATGACGGTAAATGGAGTAGGTCTCCACTTTGATTACATTTGGCTCTGGAAAGTGTTTCTCCAGGTTTCAGATTAGTTTCAAACTAATTTGCATTAGTTTCTTTTATTTATCCTATTTTCAGGGATATGACATACGAACACATCCCATAATGTCTTGAATTTCTCCAGTGAATGAAAAAAATCACATGTTAAAATAAAACTTAAGATATTTATACCATAATTTGATCCTTTTAAGAAATCCTGAAGGCTCTTGATGAAAGTGAAAGAGGAGAGTGAAAAAGTTGGCTTAAAGCTCAACATTCAGAAAACAAAGATCATGACATCTGGTCCCATCATTTCATGGGAAATAGATGGGGAAACAGTGTCAAACTCTATTTTAGGGGGCTCCAAAATCACTGCAGATGGTGACTGCAGCCGTGAAATTAAAAGACGCTTACTCCTTGGAAGGAAAGTGATGACCAACCTAGATAGCATATTCAAAAGCAGAGACATTACTTTGCTGTCTGAGGTCCGTCTAGTCAAGGCTATGGTTTTTCCTGCGGTCATGTATGGATGTGAGAGTTGGACTGTGAGGAAGGCTGAGCACTGAAGAATTGATGCTTTTGAACTGTGGTGTTGGAGAAGACTCTTGAGAGTCCCTTGGACTGCAAGGAGATCCAACCAGTCCATTCTGAAGGAGATCGGCCCTGGGATTTCTTTGGAAGGAATGATGCTAAAGCTGAAACTTCAGTACTTTGGCCACCTGATGTGAAGAGTTGACTCATTGGAAAAGACTTTGATGCTGGGAGGGATTGTGGGCAAGAGAATAAGGGGATGACAAAGGATGAGATGGCTGGATGGCATCACTGACTCGATGGACACGAGTCTGTGTGAACTTCGGGAGTTGGTGATGGACAGGGAGGCCTGGCGTGCTTCGATTCATGGGGTCACAAAGAGTCAGACACGACTGAGCGACTGAACTGAACTGAAGGCTACAATATTTTATATGATAAAAGTGTATACTCTAATATGATAGACTAAGACTGTTAAAAAATAGAATATATCATTCAAATATGCAACTTAAAAAAATACTTTAAAAAAATGGCATTACTAGTGTCGGGAGAAATGCTTTTATCTTATCCCTAATTTTAAAAGCTTGTTTAAACACTTTGAGATGGCTTGTACTTACTACCAATTTCTTCACAAAGCATGCTTAAAAGATAAACACTCGGTGACCACAGTTTAAATGTATTAACTACTTTCACTGTGTTCTGGAGATGAAGCAAGGGATAAGAACACAGCCATTTTATCCAAATAAGTACACACTTCCTCCTTGAATTCATAACCAATGCTGGCAATATCTTTCCAGCTTACATCATGGCTCACAAAATAATTGCCAACTACATGAAAAATCTGTAGCATGGAGGTGGAGCAAAGAACTAACCAGTAGGTCACTGAGCACTTCCCTTTCATTTATTTCTGCACATTTCTGCCAAGCATTGATTGTTACTCTGCACATCTTTGATTCTTTCCAAATGTAAGCCAAGTGTCTGCCAGAAAGCTCATGACAGACATGACCCTTCTATGCTGAATGGCATTAATGTTATATGATGTACAACAGTCCACTTGGATTATGAAATTCCCAGTGGCTAATTAAAGTTTCTTCCTGAGCATGGTTATTATCATTAGCCTTATAGTTGGATTTGTAAACTTTTCAGCAGTATGTAACTTCTCTATTTTTTGTTTGTTCCTACGTTTTGTTTTGTTTGGTGTACAACTTTGATGAATGTTTCTTTAGCTTTGGTCTCTTCTCCACCTTTAAATGACAAAAATTTATCAATTTCATATTAGAAAGCATTATTTTGTGCTTGTTCAGGAAAAACTCAATTGGTTTATCAGAAAGGTCACGATACTTTGAAAGCAATGCAAAAGCCCCTGTGGCTTCTTGCCATTCTTTAACAAAGTTTTGTAACAGACAATGCAATAGGAACTACAGGCAAATTGATTGCTGGTCTGATAAAATCAAATTTTCACATATTCATCAAGATTCACTTGTTCTAACATATATGGCCTCACATTTGCTGTTTGCATTGGACTCCTGTTCACTGTTTACATTTATATTGCTGTGCTTCTATTTATATTACCATTTTCATCACTACCTTTATGTTTTACTTAACTACCTCTAAGCATGTGATTTCTTTCTGTGACTTGCCCATCATAACACACAATTAAAAATGTAGAATTAGATGTAAATAGCATTTAAATATATAAAATCTAATAGGGTAGGAGTGAGCCATTAACTGGTGAACTAGTTGAGATAAACATTTTCAGAACATAGTGATTATTAAGCATGCAACTGGATTCCTATCTAAATGATAAATTGATCTTAACGTTCAGACCTGCAAAATGAACAAGAACTCAAGTGTTCCCTTACTCTTTCCTTCTGTAGCTAGCCTGGGAACACACATGGTCCACAGTCTGCCTGTGATCAAGAATTCCCCCTGGGGTGGGATTTCAGGGTGTTGGGATGGCTGTCTGCCCTCCAGAATAGCTCATCCTCTAACTAGCCTCATAGCCAATGTCCTCAAGTCATTAGTGATTCCTCCTAGAAGCAAGATAGACCTGGCTCACAAAATTCAAGGTGACTTTTACTAAATATCATGAACCCCACAGCAGAAAGGTGGTTTATAAATACAGGCAATATATGAAACAGACACAGTCCCTGCCTTCTGGAGCTTATGATTCAGACCTTAAATAAACACATATAAATTGCAAACTACTGATTATGTTAAGTGCTGAAGGAAAAGAAGGATGAAAGAGAGAATCATAAAGTGGCAGGGGCGGGGAGAGGAGATCTATTTTAAATTGACGGGTCAAGGGCAAGTGCTGTGTGAATTATTCTCTTTGAGATCCTCAAAAACCAGAATAATCCATGGGTACTATATATATGTACATTCTTTTTTCTAATAACACTTGTGTAGTATAGGAACACCTAAGAGACAACATCCTTTTTTTTCTTTCAATTATCATTATTATTTTCATGGTTGCTTTTAGTGTTTGCTATGTTCTAGGCACTGTTCTGGACTCTGGTGTAGAGTTATGGATGGAACAGACAAGACTTCTGTTCTCATGCAGCTTAAAGTTGAGATGCTCCTCAGAATATGAGAAGAGAAAAATATAACTAAACTCTGGAGTAATCTGTTAATAAAAAAAAAAATATGGAACTTCCCTGGTAGCCCAGTGGTTGCAACTTTGCTTCCCCGTGCAGGGGGTGTGAGTTCAATGCCTGGTCAGAAAGCTAAGATCCCATATGCCTCGCAGGCAAAAAACCAAAACATAAAACAGGAATATTGTAACAAACTCTATAAAGAGCTTAAAAATGGTCCATATAAAAATCTTAAATAAAAAACCTTATAAAGCATCATCTCATTAATAATGCATCACCATGGGAATAAGAAATATGCCCTTGCCTGACAACACCTGGCTGTAAACTGACTCCATGCTAAATGATACGTTTAAAAACAGGCATATATCAGTCAAAACTAGAGAACAGCAATGTTGAAGATAAAACCCCCAAAATGGAGCTGCTGTGTCAGGCTGTATAAATCAATGACACCAGACATTGATATCATCTTACTCTTGATTGAAATTTGGACTCAAATGGAAATTGGTCTATAAAGAGAACTATTGACAAGTCTGTGTTACATTTTTATAACTGATCAATAAATTGGCATTCTGGTCAGTCTGTAGAAGTATGTTTAACCTGAATGTTTACAAGAGAGATCATACATCAAGTCTGCAAGGCCTAGTACCTGCCCATCAAGGTGGCCCCAGGCTTTCTCCCTGAGACCACTGGCTTTAGGGTAAGTTCTCCTTCTGATCAGCAATTTGCATTAATCAATAATCATGAGATATTTGGAAGCTACCTCATCAACTATCCCTAGTGAGGAAAATAATGATTTGGGATATGAGGTAGGAAATGGTTATTTGAAGGTTTATAATAAACCATTTTCAACAAAATCAGCTGATATTCCTAAGAACTGTCGAATAGACTAGAAAATGAAGGAGCAATTGAACCCTCAACTTTTGATCCTTTTGTAAGTGTAGTTGCCTGCGCTTATCAGTAGGAAGACAGGCTAACACAACCAATGGAGTACAGACGCTTCTCATTTATCCCAACAAGCTGAAATAGTACATAAGATCAAAAAGGAAGCTTTCAGCAGTTCAGTCTTGTCTTCTTTCTTTGTGAAACTGAAAAGAACCAAAGTAAGCACATTTGAATTTGGCATAAATGGGACTAAGAATATTTATCGTAGACAGTTGAATATTAGTCATGAGATCAAAGCTGTTCCTTCCAAGTTTAGCAGAAAAACACAAAGAATTTGATAAATATTGAATTATGCTATCTGGCAACTGCTCATACTTTTAATATAATCTGCTTTTTATGAATTTCTTTCCTTCTACTTTAAAATCAAAGCCCATCACCAAATACAATTTAAAAAATACTACATTGAATTGCTTTTCATCTCAGCTTAGGGAAGAGTTTCACTTGCTTTCATACTATCATCTTTAGCAATTTTTCCTGTGAATAAGAGGGGGGAAAAAGCTTGAAATTTCCAAAGAGATGTAGTGAAAAATAAGCTGCCTGGAGAATGATGTGGTCATGTCAGATATATCACATATATTACACTTCAGTTAATATATTTAAAGACATCAAATTAGATCATGGTAATTATTTGGGGAATTTGATTTTTCATTTTATGGCGCTTTCTATAAACTGGAGCATATTTAAGCACCTGAAAACATTGGTCAGTTTTTCTAAACTTTGCACATTAGGATCACTTGGCTGGGACACAGGTGAATGGTGGAGGGGGTGGGGAAGGGTTAATTTTGAAATTACTAATACCTTATTCCCACCCATGAGAATCTAACCCCCTAGCTGATCATAATCTGCCATCAAAATTAAGAACTACTATTCTAAAAAAGAATTGTGGTAATGTAACCATCAAAATTCTCGAAATTCAAAAGGCATTTAAGTTTAGGTTAGGTTGCCAGATGAAATAGAGAATGCTTATTTAAATTTGAATTTCAGATAAACAACAAATACAAATTCTGCAAAGGCACCCTATGTTTTTATTTACTGACAGCTCTAAATTAGGTTCTTTTTTTCTTTTTTTGCTTAAAAATTCTTTGGAATAAAGTTGTTTACCTACTCTTGGAGCTGCTTAGAAACAGATGTCTTTGATTTAAAACAAAACAAAATATCATGTGATATCGCTTATATGTGGAATCTAAAAATTGGTACAAATGAACCTATTGGCAAAGCAGAAATAGAGTCACAGATGTGGAAAACAAACTTATGGTTCGGAAGGGGAAAGGCAGGGGTGGGTATAAACTGGGAGACTGGGATCGACATATACACACTGCTGTATACACACTGCTGTATATAAAACAGGTAACTAACGAGAACTCTACTCAGTGCTCTGTAACGACCTATATGGAAAACAGAATCTGAAAAAGAGTGGGTGTGTGTCTGTGTCTAACAGATTCACTTTGCTGTGCAGCAGAACACACTGTAAATCAACAATGCTCCAATAAAAATTAATTTAAAAATGAAAAACTAAACGAAAACTGGGTAAAGGTGTTAGATGTACTCCTTCCCTAGATCCTAAACCTGTTCATCTCCTCCTAACACTTCCAAGTTCTCCCTTGGTTGTGTCTTGACTTGTGTCCAGGGTTTATAGTTGTCCTTAGCAGGCAGGGGCAGGGAGAGACAAAGCTACACCATCTTGTTGAGACCCCAAAGCAAAGTACGTCTCTGCTGTCATGATTAGAACTTAACATTGCATTCAGAAAAGTAAAAGTGCTCTTTGTATATTCAGTTCAGTTCAGTTCAGTCACTCAGGCGTGTCCGACTCTGCAACCCCATGAATCGCAGCACGCCAGGCCTCCCTGTCCATCACCAACTCCCGGAGTTCACTCAGACTCGCGTTCATCGAGTCAGTGATTTCATCCAGCCATCTCATCCTCTGTCGTCCCCTT
Source organism: Raphicerus campestris (assembly GCA_006410735.1). Classification (NCBI taxonomy): domain Eukaryota; kingdom Metazoa; phylum Chordata; class Mammalia; order Artiodactyla; family Bovidae; genus Raphicerus; species Raphicerus campestris. The sequence continues at coordinate 351,924 of SJYW01055109.1, forward strand.
CTCCTCCTGCCCTCAATCCCTCCTAGCATCAGAGTCTTTTCCAATGAGTCAACTCATCGCATGAGGTGGCCAAAGTACTGGAGTTTCAGCTTTAGCATCAT
>SJYW01055109.1:353659-376838 GCA_006410735.1 Raphicerus campestris
TATTGAATCATTATGCTATCCACCTGAAACTAACATAATATTGTCAATCAACTATATTTCAATTTAAAAAAAGATACCTTTATCATTCTTATCAGTTAGAAAATATGAAGAATTTGAAGAGTTGTGTGTCAGAAATGGAGGGGAAAGCCGAGTAAATACTTCTTATCATAGCATCACAATTCCTTAAAGCCAATCTTCCCCGGGGTGTGCTCCCCAGAACACACGTGCCACAAAACACTCTGTAAAAAGCACAAAGGAGGTCAACTTTAAGACCTACTACAATATCAGTAACAGTTGAGAAAGAATTAACTTACACTATTGGGTGTAAGACAGGTTCAATGACGTAGTACACAATATGGAGAATAGAGCTAATACTTGGCAATAAGTGTAAATGAAAAGTAACCTTTAAAACTTGTATTAAAATTGTTTTAAATAAAAAGAAAAGACTAACTTTTATTGGGGCTTCCCCACTGGCTCAGTTGTAAAGAATCCTCCTGCAATGCAGGAGATGTATGTTTGATCTCTGTGCCCAGAAGATCCCCTGGAGGAGGGCATGGCAACCCACTCCAGTATTGTTCTTGCCTGGAGAATCTCATGAACAGAGAAGCCTGGCGGGCTACAGTCCATGGGGTTGCACAGAGTCGGACACAACTAAAGCAACTTAGCTTGCACATACACTCTTTTATTGATCCAAAAAACACTCTGGAAAGTTCTGCAGTGGAGAAACCTGCAGCAACTATTACTGATTGGACCAAACATATCTTTTCTCATAAAACCCTTACTAGCATTCCATGGCTCACTTTAGAGCCTGTCTTCCAGTTAAAGGCAAGGAGATGCTCCGCTTTAAGTCCCAAAGGCCTCTTGTTTCAATTACTGCAATTGCCTAAAGAAGAAATTCTGTAGCCAAAGGTTTTCAGTTGAACATGTCTAAATGAATTAAAGTGCAAAATAGGGGACTTACCTGGCAATCCAGCCCATATGCTATGAGGTGCAGCCAAAAGTAAAATAGAAATTTAAAAAATTATGAAATGCAAAATAAATACAACTGTCAAACAAAGAGCAGTCAGTGTCCTTCTGTTGCCTGACACTGAACAGAATTCTCCTTGGTGAGAAAGACACCAAACATTTAATTTCTCTTCAGACTCTAGAGGAGAGTGGATTCTCCACAGCAAACCACGGGGGCCCAACTTTCACCTCCGGCCATCATTCTTCAAGCCCTCCTCTTGGCTTCTGCCAACGTGTTCTCATTTCCTTTATTCTGTAGAAATTGATGTTTCAAAAGGATGTGATGAGAGTTTCCAGAGCTGGCTTCCAGTGTGCCCAGGCGCTTGTTGGATGTTTGGCTCACATAAGACTAACCGCATGGGGTATATGTTAAAATTAATTTTTGTTACAGTTCTAAAATAGTAATAAAATATCATTTTTCACTGTGGTAAAATATATACAACATAATATTTACCATTTTAACCAGTTTTGAGTGTAACAGTTCAGTGGCATTAAGTATATTCACGTTGTTATGGAGTTATTATCATCACCATCCATTTTTAGAAATATTCGATCACCCCAAACAGATTCTCGTGCCCATTTCTGTACCCATAAGACGCTAATTCCGCACTTCCCTCCTCCCACCCCCACACCCCTGGTAACTTTTAGTTTACTTTCGGTCTCTACAAATTATTCTTATACTTTGTATAAACAGAATCATTAATGTTTGTCCTTCTGTGTCTGGCTTATTTCACTTTGCATAATATCTGCAAGGTTCATCTGAAACAAAATAGTTTTCTATGGATGATAATAATTATTATTTTATGTCAGTGAAAGGGACAATACTGTTCATAATCTTTCACCAAGATTTCTTTAACCTACTAAAAGAGGGAGCTCTAGAGGCATACATCTGGTCAGATTCTTTTTTTCTTTTTGGCCACACCAGGAGGCTTGTACGGTCTTAATTTCCCCACCAGGGACTGAACCTGGGCCATGGCAATGAAAGCTCAGAATCCTAACCACTAGCCCACCAGGCAACTTCCCCGGATTTGTTTCTTCCTCAATTTCGACTGAAATAGAAAATCCTAACGATAATTACTGGTCATCAGAATTAGTAAAATTGTTCATGACCTCTGATATTCCTAAATCTTTGTCTCAAACATATACCTAGAAAGTACGTATTCTGGTTTCTCTCTCAGTAGTAAGTCAGTTGTTAGGATAAAAAATTATTTTTTAACTTTTAGGATAAGAAAAAATATAGGATTAAAAAAATTCCCACACATAATATCTGGAATGTTCTCTATAGCAAATTCAGTGTTCTGGAGAAGGGAATGGCAAGATGACGGTAAATGGAGTAGGTCTCCACTTTGATTTCATTTGGCTCTGGAAAGTGTTTCTCCAGGTTTCAGATTAGTTTCAAACTAATTTGCATTAGTTTCTTTTATTTATCCTATTTTCAGGGATATGACATACGAACACATCCCATAATGTCTTGAATTTCTCCAGTGAATGAAAAAAATCACATGTTAAAATAAAACTTAAGATATTTATACCATAATTTGATCCTTTTAAGAAATCCTGAAGGCTCTTGATGAAAGTGAAAGAGGAGAGTGAAAAAGTTGGCTTAAAGCTCAACATTCAGAAAACAAAGATCATGACATCTGGTCCCATCATTTCATGGGAAATAGATGGGGAAACAGTGTCAAACTCTATTTTAGGGGGCTCCAAAATCACTGCAGATGGTGACTGCAGCCGTGAAATTAAAAGACGCTTACTCCTTGGAAGGAAAGTGATGACCAACCTAGATAGCATATTCAAAAGCAGAGACATTACTTTGCTGTCTGAGGTCCGTCTAGTCAAGGCTATGGTTTTTCCTGCGGTCATGTATGGATGTGAGAGTTGGACTGTGAGGAAGGCTGAGCACTGAAGAATTGATGCTTTTGAACTGTGGTGTTGGAGAAGACTCTTGAGAGTCCCTTGGACTGCAAGGAGATCCAACCAGTCCATTCTGAAGGAGATCGGCCCTGGGATTTCTTTGGAAGGAATGATGCTAAAGCTGAAACTTCAGTACTTTGGCCACCTGATGTGAAGAGTTGACTCATTGGAAAAGACTTTGATGCTGGGAGGGATTGTGGGCAAGAGAATAAGGGGATGACAAAGGATGAGATGGCTGGATGGCATCACTGACTCGATGGACACGAGTCTGTGTGAACTTCGGGAGTTGGTGATGGACAGGGAGGCCTGGCGTGCTTCGATTCATGGGGTCACAAAGAGTCAGACACGACTGAGCGACTGAACTGAACTGAAGGCTACAATATTTTATATGATAAAAGTGTATACTCTAATATGATAGACTAAGACTGTTAAAAAATAGAATATATCATTCAAATATGCAACTTAAAAAAATACTTTAAAAAAATGGCATTACTAGTGTCGGGAGAAATGCTTTTATCTTATCCCTAATTTTAAAAGCTTGTTTAAACACTTTGAGATGGCTTGTACTTACTACCAATTTCTTCACAAAGCATGCTTAAAAGATAAACACTCGGTGACCACAGTTTAAATGTATTAACTACTTTCACTGTGTTCTGGAGATGAAGCAAGGGATAAGAACACAGCCATTTTATCCAAATAAGTACACACTTCCTCCTTGAATTCATAACCAATGCTGGCAATATCTTTCCAGCTTACATCATGGCTCACAAAATAATTGCCAACTACATGAAAAATCTGTAGCATGGAGGTGGAGCAAAGAACTAACCAGTAGGTCACTGAGCACTTCCCTTTCATTTATTTCTGCACATTTCTGCCAAGCATTGATTGTTACTCTGCACATCTTTGATTCTTTCCAAATGTAAGCCAAGTGTCTGCCAGAAAGCTCATGACAGACATGACCCTTCTATGCTGAATGGCATTAATGTTATATGATGTACAACAGTCCACTTGGATTATGAAATTCCCAGTGGCTAATTAAAGTTTCTTCCTGAGCATGGTTATTATCATTAGCCTTATAGTTGGATTTGTAAACTTTTCAGCAGTATGTAACTTCTCTATTTTTTGTTTGTTCCTACGTTTTGTTTTGTTTGGTGTACAACTTTGATGAATGTTTCTTTAGCTTTGGTCTCTTCTCCACCTTTAAATGACAAAAATTTATCAATTTCATATTAGAAAGCATTATTTTGTGCTTGTTCAGGAAAAACTCAATTGGTTTATCAGAAAGGTCACGATACTTTGAAAGCAATGCAAAAGCCCCTGTGGCTTCTTGCCATTCTTTAACAAAGTTTTGTAACAGACAATGCAATAGGAACTACAGGCAAATTGATTGCTGGTCTGATAAAATCAAATTTTCACATATTCATCAAGATTCACTTGTTCTAACATATATGGCCTCACATTTGCTGTTTGCATTGGACTCCTGTTCACTGTTTACATTTATATTGCTGTGCTTCTATTTATATTACCATTTTCATCACTACCTTTATGTTTTACTTAACTACCTCTAAGCATGTGATTTCTTTCTGTGACTTGCCCATCATAACACACAATTAAAAATGTAGAATTAGATGTAAATAGCATTTAAATATATAAAATCTAATAGGGTAGGAGCGAGCCATTAACTGGTGAACTAGTTGAGATAAACATTTTTGGAACATAGTGATTATTAAGCATGCAACTGGATTCCTATCTAAATGATAAATTGATCTTAACGTTCAGACCTGCAAAATGAACAAGAACTCAAGTGTTCTCTTACTCTTTCCTTCTGTAGCTAGCCTGGGAACACACATGGTCCACAGTCTGCCTGTGATCAAGAATTCCCCCTGGGGTGGGATTTCAGGGTGTTGGGATGGCTGTCTGCCCTCCAGAATAGCTCATCCTCTAACTAGCCTCATAGCCAATGTCCTCAAGTCATTAGTGATTCCTCCTAGAAGCAAGATAGACCTGGCTCACAAAATTCAAGGTGACTTTTACTAAATATCATGAACCCCACAGCAGAAAGGTGGTTTATAAATACAGGCAATATATGAAACAGACACAGTCCCTGCCTTCTGGAGCTTATGATTCAGACCTTAAATAAACACATATAAATTGCAAACTACTGATTATGTTAAGTGCTGAAGGAAAAGAAGGATGAAAGAGAGAATCATAAAGTGGCAGGGGCGGGGAGAGGAGATCTAATTTAAATTGACGGGTCAAGGGCAAGTGCTGTGTGAATTATTCTCTTTGAGATCCTCAAAAACCAGAATAATCCATGGGTACTATATATATGTACATTCTTTTTTCTAATAACACTTGTGTAGTATAGGAACACCTAAGAGACAACATCCTTTTTTTTCTTTCAATTATCATTATTATTTTCATGGTTGCTTTTAGTGTTTGCTATGTTCTAGGCACTGTTCTGGACTCTGGTGTAGAGTTGTGGATGGAACAGACAAGATTTCTGTTCTCATGCAGCTTAAAGTTGAGATGCTCCTCAGAATATGAGACGAGAAAAATATAACTAAACTCTGGAGTAATCTGTTAATAAAAAAAAAAAATATGGAAATTCCCTGGTAGCCCAGTGGTTGCAACTTTGCTTTCCCGTGCAGGGGGTGTGAGTTCAATGCCTGGTCAGAAAGCTAAGATCCCATATGCCTCGCAGGCAAAAAACCAAAACATAAAACAGGAATATTGTAACAAACTCTATAAAGAGCTTAAAAATGGTCCATATAAAAATCTTAAATAAAAAACCTTATAAAGCATCATCTCATTAATAATGCATCACCATGGGAATAAGAAATATGCCCTTGCCTGACAACACCTGGCTGTAAACTGACTCCATGCTAAATCATACGTTTAAAAACAGGCATATATCAGTCAAAACTAGAGAACAGCAATGTTGAAGATAAAACCCCCAAAATGGAGCTGCTGTGTCAGGCTGTATAAATCAATGACACCAGACATTGATATCATCTTACTCTTGTGATTGAAATTTGGACTCAAATGGAAATTGGTCTATAAAGAGAACTATTGACAAGTCTGCGTTACATTTTTATAACTGATCAATAAATTGGCATTCTGGTCAGTCTGTAGAAGTATGTTTAACCTGAATGTTTACAAGAGAGATCATACATCAAGTCTGCAAGGCCTAGTACCTGCCCATCAAGGTGGCCCCAGGCTTTCTCCCTGAGACCACTGGCTTTAGGGTAAGTTCTCCTTCTGATCAGCAATTTGCATTAATCAATAATCATGAGATATTTGGAAGCTACCTCATCAACTATCCCTAGTGAGGAAAATAATGATTTGGGATATGAGGTAGGAAATGGTTATTTGAAGGTTTATAATAAACCATTTTCAACAAAATCAGCTGATATTCCTAAGAACTGTCGAATAGACTAGAAAATGAAGGAGCAATTGAACCCTCAACTTTTGATCCTTTTGTAAGTGTAGTTGCCTGCGCTTATCAGTAGGAAGACAGGCTAACACAACCAATGGAGTACAGACGCTTCTCATTTATCCCAACAAGCTGAAATAGTACATAAGATCAAAAAGGAAGCTTTCAGCAGTTCAGTCTTGTCTTCTTTCTTTGTGAAACTGAAAAGAACCAAAGTAAGCACATTTGAATTTGGCATAAATGGGACTAAGAATATTTATCGTAGACAGTTGAATATTAGTCATGAGATCAAAGCTGTTCCTTCCAAGTTTAGCAGAAAAACACAAAGAATTTGATAAATATTGAATTATGCTATCTGGCAACTGCTCATACTTTTAATATAATCTGCTTTTTATGAATTTCTTTCCTTCTACTTTAAAATCAAAGCCCATCACCAAATACAATTTAAAAAATACTACATTGAATTGCTTTTCATCTCAGCTTAGGGAAGAGTTTCACTTGCTTTCATACTATCATCTTTAGCAATTTTTCCTGTGAATAAGAGGGGGGAAAAAGCTTGAAATTTCCAAAGAGATGTAGTGAAAAATAAGCTGCCTGGAGAATGATGTGGTCATGTCAGATATATCACATATATTACACTTCAGTTAATATATTTAAAGACATCAAATTAGATTATGGTAATTATTTGGGGAATTTGATTTTTCATTTTATGGCGCTTTCTATAAACTGGAGCATATTTAAGCACCTGAAAACATTGGTCAGTTTTTCTAAACTTTGCACATTAGGATCACTTGGCTGGGACACAGGTGAATGGTGGAGGGGGTGGGGAAGGGTTAATTTTGAAATTACTAATACCTTATTCCCACCCATGAGAATCTAACCCCCTAGCTGATCATAATCTGCCATCAAAATTAAGAACTACTATTCTAAAAAAGAATTGTGGTAATGTAACCATCAAAATTCTCGAAATTCAAAAGGCATTTAAGTTTAGGTTAGGTTGCCAGATGAAATAGAGAATGCTTATTTAAATTTGAATTTCAGATAAACAACAAATACAAATTCTGCAAAGGCACCCTATGTTTTTATTTACTGACAGCTCTAAATTAGGTTCTTTTTTTCTTTTTTTGCTTAAAAATTCTTTGGAATAAAGTTGTTTACCTACTCTTGGAGCTGCTTAGAAACAGATGTCTTTGATTTAAAACAAAACAAAATATCATGTGATATCGCTTATATGTGGAATCTAAAAATTGGTACAAATGAACCTATTGGCAAAGCAGAAATAGAGTCACAGATGTGGAAAACAAACTTATGGTTCGGAAGGGGAAAGGCAGGGGTGGGGATAAACTGGGAGACTGGGATCGACATATACACACTGCTGTATATAAAACAGGTAACTAACGAGAACTCTACTCAGTGCTCTGTAACGACCTATATGGAAAACAGAATCTGAAAAAGAGTGGGTGTGTGTCTGTGTCTAACAGATTCACTTTGCTGTGCAGCAGAACACACTGTAAATCAACAATGCTCCAATAAAAATTAATTTAAAAATGAAAAACTAAACGAAAACTGGGTAAAGGTGTTAGATGTACTCCTTCCCTAGATCCTAAACCTGTTCATCTCCTCCTAACACTTCCAAGTTCTCCCTTGGTTGTGTCTTGACTTGTGTCCAGGGTTTATAGTTGTCCTTAGCAGGCAGGGGCAGGGAGAGACAAAGCTACACCATCTTGTTGAGACCCCAAAGCAAAGTACGTCTCTGCTGTCATGATTAGAACTTAACATTGCATTCAGAAAAGTAAAAGTGCTCTTTGTATATTCAGTTCAGTTCAGTTCAGTCACTCAGGCGTGTCCGACTCTGCAACCCCATGAATCGCAGCACGCCAGGCCTCCCTGTCCATCACCAACTCCCGGAGTTCACTCAGACTCGCGTTCATCGAGTCAGTGATTTCATCCAGCCATCTCATCCTCTGTCGTCCCCTTCTCCTCCTGCCCTCAATCCCTCCTAGCATCAGAGTCTTTTCCAATGAGTCAACTCATCGCATGAGGTGGCCAAAGTACTGGAGTTTCAGCTTTAGCATCATTCTTTCCAAAGAAATCCCAGGGCTGATCTCCTTCAGAATGGACTGGTTGGATATTAAGTGAAAACATCAAGAAACTGGGAGATAGCTGCCGCTAACACTATGTATTCCTTTAAAGCCTGCACGCATGTGTGCTACATCGCTTCTGTCATGACCGACTCTTTGTGACCCTATGGACCTTAGCCTGCCAGGCTCCTCTGTCCATGGGATTCTCCAAGTGAGAATACTGGAGTGGGTTGCCATGCCCTCCTCCGGGGAACCTTCCCCGCCTACGGATGGAACCTGCATCTCTTACATCTCCTGAACTGGCAGGAAGGTTCATTTCCACTAATGCCAGCTGGGAAGCCTCTATTTCTTTCTAAGTTCTAAATAAATAACGTTAGATAGATGTAGACCTAGGAATCAGTACTGGGAGATTTGATAGCTGAGGCAGAAACTCTCAGATCTGCTGTCTTCCCTGTTTTCGACCACGTATCTCAAAGAGGAGGAGCAGGGACCATCTCAGCTTCACATACTTCCTCGCTGTTTCTTCCCTGCCTACTTATCCAGTTCTCCCTAGACTATTGATTATGTAACTTTTCTCATTTATTTGTGATGCTGTCTTTCCTATTTACAATTTTTTGTTCATATTATGAACCAGGTATTTTTAAATTGTGCCTTGTAAGTAATTTTCTGTTATAAAGAAAAGTTCTTAATGTTTATCAGTTTGTTTTATTTTGACTTCGTTAGTCAAGTTTTTAGGAAAGAAGTTTGTCAAAGGGATTTAGGTCCCTTTTTGTGAGTGTTTGGGTGCTCAGTTGTGCCTGACTGTTTGTAACCCCATGGATTGTAACTCACCAGGCTCCTCTGTCCACGGAATTTTTCAGGCAAGAATACTGGAATGGGTTGCCATTTCCTCCTCCAGGGGATCTTCCTCACCCAAGAACTGAACCCATGTCTCTTTCATCTCTTGCATCTGCAGGCGGATTCTTTACCACTGAGCTACCTGGGAAGTTTTTATTCCTTATCAGATACTACCAAGTATGTTCAAACAGTCCTCATCTTGCTTCTAGCCCTCTTGTGAAGGAATGGTTTCTTGGGACCACTGCCTTACTCCTCACAAAAGGGGGGTGTGCAGTCCCCTGTTACTACCACCTCTGGGTCAGAACCTGTGTGCTCAAGGTATCCTTCAGTCTCAAGACATTTACCAGTGATACACGTTCTGTGGTGATTTCCAAAAACCTAACTTTAACTTTATTAAGGCTAACTTGTATACCTACACACATTCTCCTGTATATTTCAAATTATCTCTAGGTTATTTATAATACCTAATACAATATAAATGCTATATAAATAGTTGCATAGCAAGTTCAAGTTTTACTTTTTGAAACTTTCCAGAATGTTTTTTTCCCAAGTATTTTTGACCTGAGAGTGGTTGAATCCAACGATTGGGAACCCATATGGAGGGTAGGGAGAGCAGACTGTACTGACTTAAAAAATGCACTTTTCTGCATTTTTCCCTTGTCTTCCCAGTCAAGTATTGATAATATTCATAAATACTATAGCTTATTTTTAACTTCATAGAAGTGGAATCATATAATGTAACGTATTTTATATCTTGATTCTTTCACTAAATATTATGTTTCTGTGATCCATCAGTGTTGATCTGAAGCATTCTTATGGTTACACCTCTACAGAACTGGTTTTTATTTCCCATCCCTGCTCTGCTCCAAACCAAGGCAACCTACTTGTGTACGTATGCCCAAGTCCCTTCACTGTTCACCTGAACCTATAACAGCATAGTTAATTGCTTATATACCCCAGTACAAAATGCTTTTGGTGTTAAAAAGAAAATTAAAAAAAAAGAAGTTGGGTATGTTCATCGCTAGTTAATCCTTCTTTTGGTATCTTGGCTTTAAGAAGGAGAGATCTCCTCTTAGATCTTTACCTTGGGTAGACCCTGGGCTTTCATTTCTGTTTTTTACACTCTTCAAAGCTACTAAAACCAACATTTGCCTGGTTTAGGAAATGTTCTTAGGGCAAAAGTAGTTCAAGTGCTCTGCTAATATTTCTGGGGTCTCTTCATTATTTAGGTTTTGGCCTGGAAATTCACCATTTTAAATTGCTCTTCCCTCCAGCTGGGAGAGTTGGTCTAAGCCATGTAGCCTTCCCTATTATGGGAAATGGAGGTCTTTTATAATAAAAAATCATATTCAATCTATATTTCTATTCCCATTTTCATTCCAAATGCATTAATTTGTGCTTATATGTGTACATTTCTTAGTCAGAATTTCCTAGTGCATTTTTGTTATTATTTTTTCCTCCAGAGATATAACTTGACTCACAGTTCTAATATTTTTTATTTCCTAATTCTTTAATTTCTGCTTTTATCCTTATTTCCCTTCTCATTTTTTTTTTTAATTCTCTAACTTATTGTGTGGAACACTTAGTTCATTTACCATTAGGCTTTTTTTTTAAATATTGAAAAATGTTAAATAATGAATTTCTTTTTGAGTTTATCTTTGTTTGCATCCTATTACTTTTATTATTTCATATCCTTCTTTTGTAAAGGGTCTGTAATTGTAGTTTTGATTTCCTTTATGATCTTAGGCTTATTTGGAATGATTTCCTTCCTCAATTTCCAAAGGATTGCTATTTTCATCCTTGTTTGACCACTTATTATTAAATTTGGATGTATTTTACTATTTTTAGAGAATGTGACCTTTTCAGTTTCAGAGTTTTAAAAAGTTTACTGAGTTTTTTGTAGCTTAATATATTATCATATATATTTATATATATAACATATATGTGTTTATATTTAACATATATATTTATTATATATATACATATTTAACATATATTTTGTAGATCCTTGTCAAAAAGAAGGAATGATACATTGGGTCTAACATTCAGGATATACATAGCATAGATTAGATAGATACATAGATACTAATTTTTGAAATTATACTCATCTAAGGCAATTTTTTTCCTACTTGATTTGTCAAGTCATTAATTCAAATGGCAAGTATCCCTATCTTCTTAGGGACAATATATTCAAGGCTGCTGCTGCTGCTGCTAAGTTGCTTCAGTCGTGTCCAACTCTGTGCGACCCCAGAGACGGCAGCCCACTCGGCTCCTCCATCCCTGGGATTCTCGAGGCAAGAACACTGGAGTGGGTTGCCATTTCTTTCTACAATGCATGAAAGTGAAAAGTGAAAGTGAAGTCGCTCAGTCGTGTCCGACTCAGCGACCCCATGGACTGCAGCCTACCAAGCTCCCCCGTCCATGGGATTTTCCAGGCAAGAGTACTGGAGTGGGGTGCCATTGCCTTCTCCAATGTTCAAGGCTACACCTTTCTAAATTTGAAGACATTATCCTTTACATTAGGGGTGTCCCTGGTAGCTCAGCTGGTAAAGAATCCATCTGCAACGCATGAGACCTGGTTGGATTCCTGGGTTGGGAAGATCTGCTGGAGAAGGGATAGGCTACCCACTCCAGTATTCTTGGGCTTCACTGGTGGCTCAGCTGATGAAGAATCTGCCTGCGATGTGGGAGACCTGGGTTTGATCCCTAGGTTGGGAAGACCCCCTGGAGAAGGAAAAGGCTACACACTCCAGTATTCTGGCCTGGAGAATTCTATTGGACACAATTGAGCGACTTTCACTTTCCCTTCCCTATTCATTATTTTAGAAAACTTAATATTTTCACTAACTAGTGATACTGGAAAGGGTAAAGCACGTGATTATTGTCTGTTAAGTTTCCATTCCCTGTACCTCTTTCAAACTAAATGTATACCAACTATACCACAGTTGAATACATATCAACCATGGTCTTTATAGATCTTGTTTCTCCAATAAATAACATGACAACTGTGTTTTTTTCTTCATGCCTTGGGCGGTCACTGTGTCCATTTTTTCCAAGTAACCATATGTTTAGGGGAGAAAATGAGCAAGAATGGTATCTCTAACTAGTATTTTGACTTTAGAAAGTCCCTCCCTCTCCCTTTACTTCTTCCTTAATCATTATATTGATAAAGTATAGGAATAAAATAAGAATTTAATAGGAATGAAATGACTTCTCATAGAAAATTTGAAAATAGTATCTGCAATATTAAAAACCAGAAAAAAATGATATGCAACTCCATCACTCCAAGGCAACAACTATTAACTAGTCTTCCTTGTTTCCTTCTATTTTTTTTTCAAGAATTGTTTTTACACAATTGAGGTCAATTTTGTGTCCTGACTTTTCTAGTATTTCTTTATTATTTTTTATATCATAGGCGTTTTCCATTTTTAAAAAATTCTCCATCAAACTTGTATTTAAATGCTTCAATAACATTCCACTATTTACTAAATATTTGTTTAATGATAAAGTATCATTTTTAATATCTTTGTATTATAAATAACATTTTGATGAATTTCTTCTTTTTTTCCTCCAGTAATACAGTGGACCCTGAAATTTCAGCTGCATCAGAAGCATCTGCAGAGCTCCTTGTCCAGAGTTTCTGAGTCAGTAAGTCCAGAGCAGGCAAAGAATTTACATTTCTAATAACTTCAGGTCATGCTGATGGTGCCAGAACCACAGTTTGAGACTCACTGGAATCACTGTAACAAATAGAATATGCAAGGATTTGCTTCAATAAATTTCTGAGAAGTAATGCTTCTTCCTTCCACAGTAGGTTGTATCTTTGACACTGCAGGGAAAAAATTGAAATGCTTATTCTGATTAGAAAAGAAAGTAGTGATGTCTATTTAAAGGTTCTCTTAAAGTCTTTTAGTCACTGGCTTTGCTAACCCATTTGCATTTACTGTGGAATCTTACTGGAACATTCATCCATTTGACCCTGGAGCTCCATCACTATACAGCTGGTCTCTTTCTTTATTATTTTTTGGTAGGTAACCTGCTCTCATTTAATTCATTTCCTTTGGTGTTTTCCTTCCTGTGGGAAGTCTCTGACATCTGTCCCACATACTTCTCTATGAATACAAAGGCTCATCTTTTATCTTTTTATTTTTAACTTTTATGAGTCAATTACTCTTAACCTTTTTATAGTTGTGCTTTTTTCATGCCATATGTGTTTTAAAAAGACACTCTAGACTGTAATTCTTTATGGTTGCTTTAAAAAAATATTATTTTTTAACACCTTTAATTGCATTCTGTTGACATTTATATTTAGGTCTGAGCCTACTATGTCACATACTAGGCTTTTCACTTTACTGGCACCATCATGTGGTGAATTTGTGTATCACATTGGAAAATCTGCTGTATATAGTGAGTCAGGGTGTCATATTATCACATCCTTATGATGATCTTAGAGAGGTCATCATAAACTGGGGGATCTACAGTAATCCCATTACTTTAGTAAACAGCAAAATGGGAGCTAATAAACATCAACCATTAAGCATGTGGACACTGGAGTCAAGGACATGAACTCAAACCCTGATTCAAACCACTTGTAAATACTTGTAAATACTATGACCATGGGTACCGGGTTAATCTCCTTGAGCCTCCATTTTCTGCAGGGCATGGGAGTACCAGTAGTATCTATCTCACAGGGATGTGAGAGGAGCAGTTAACATTATGATAACAGTTCACAATGGTCATTAAATAGTTTAATAATATTAGCTATCATTGTGGTGTGTGCTTAGTTGCTCAGTCGTGTCCGACTCTGCAACCCCAGGAACTGCAGCCCGCCAGGCTCCTCTCTCCATGGGAATTCTCCAGGCAAGAATACTGGAGTGGGTTGCCATGCCCTCCTCCAGGGAATCTTCCCAACCCAGGGACTGAACCCAGGTCTCCCACATTGCAGGTGGATTCTTTACCATCTGAGCCACCAGGGAAACCCATTAGCTATCATTAGCTGTTAACAAACCCTCACATTTGGTTTTTTCTTTATATTCCAACTCAATAGGAAGAGTATCAGAAAAGATTAGTTCNTTTCATATCCTTCTTTTGTAAAGGGTCTGTAATTGTAGTTTTGATTTCCTTTATGATCTTAGGCTTATTTGGAATGATTTCCTTCCTCAATTTCCAAAGGATTGCTATTTTCATCCTTGTTTGACCACTTATTATTAAATTTGGATGTATTTTACTATTTTTAGAGAATGTGACCTTTTCAGTTTCAGAGTTTTAAAAAGTTTACTGAGTTTTTTGTAGCTTAATATATTATCATATATATTTATATATATAACATATATGTGTTTATATTTAACATATATATTTATTATATATATACATATTTAACATATATTTTGTAGATTCTTGTCAAAAAGAAGGAATGATACATTGGGTCTAACATTCAAGATATACATAGCATAGATTAGATGGATACATAGATACTAATTTTTGAAATTATACTCATCTAAGGCAATTTTTTTCCTACTTGATTTGTCAAGTCATTAATTCAAACGGCAAGTATCCCTATCTTCTTAGGGACAATATATTCAAGGCTGCTGCTGCTGCTGCTAAGTTGCTTCAGTCGTGTCCAACTCTGTGCGACCCCAGAGACGGCAGCCCACTCGGCTCCCCCATCCCTGGGATTCTCTAGGCAAGAACACTGGAGTGTGTTGCCATTTCTTTCTACAATGCATGAAAGTGAAAAGTGAAAGTGAAGTTGCTCAGTCGTGTCCGACTCAGCGACCCCATGGACTGCAGCCTACCAAGCTCCCCCGTCCATGGGATTTTCCAGGCAAGAGTACTGGAGTGGGGTGCCATTGCCTTCTCCAATGTTCAAGGCTACACCTTTCTAAATTTGAAGACATTATCCTTTACATTAGGGGTGTCCCTGGTAGCTCAGCTGGTAAAGAATCCATCTGCAACGCATGAGACCTGGTTGGATTCCTGGGTTGGGAAGATCTGCTGGAGAAGGGATAGGCTACCCACTCCAGTATTCTTGGGCTTCACTGGTGGCTCAGCTGATGAAGAATCTGCCTGCAATGTGGGAGACCTGGGTTTGATCCCTAGGTTGGGAAGATCCCCTGGAGAAGGAAAAGGCTACACACTCCAGTATTCTGGCCTGGAGAATTCTATTGGACACAATTGAGCGACTTTCACTTTCACTTCCCTATACATTACTTTAGAAAACTTAATATTTTCACTAACTAGTGATACTGGAAAGGGTAAAGCACGTGATTATTGTCTGTTAAGTTTCCATTCCCTGTACCTCTTTCAAACTAAATGTATACCAACTATACCACAGTTGAATACATATCAACCATGGTCTTTATAGATCTTGTTTCTCCAATAAATAACATGACAACTGTGTTTTTTTCTTCATGCCTTGGGCGGTCACTGTGTCCATTTTTTCCTAGTAACCATATGTTTAGGGGAGAAAATGAGCAAGAATGGTATCTCTAACTAGTATTTTGACTTTAGAAAGTCCCTCCCTCTCCCTTTACTTCTTCCTTAATCATTATATTGATAAAGTATAGGAATAAAATAAGAATTTAATAGGAATGAAATGACTTCTCATAGAAAATTTGAAAATAGTATCTGCAATATTAAAAACCAGAAAAAAATGATATGCAACTCCATCACTCCAAGGCAACAACTATTAACTAGTCTTCCTTGTTTCCTTCTATTTTTTTTTCAAGAATTGTTTTTACACAATTGAGGTCAATTTTGTGTCCTGACTTTTCTAGTATTTCTTTATTATTTTTTTATATCATAGGCGTTTTCCATTTTTTAAAAATTCTCCATCAAACTTGTATTTAAATGCTTCAATAACATTCCACTATTTACTAAATATTTGTTTAATGATAAAGTATCATTTTTAATATCTTTGTATTATAAATAACATTTTGATGAATTTCTTCTTTTTTTCCTCCAGTAATACAGTGGACCCTGAAATTTCAGCTGCATCAGAAGCATCTGCAGAGCTCCTTGTCCAGAGTTTCTGAGTCAGTAAGTCCAGAGCAGGCAAAGAATTTACATTTCTAATAACTTCAGGTCATGCTGATGGTGCCAGAACCACAGTTTGAGACTCACTGGAATCACTGTAACAAATAGAATATGCAAGGATTTGCTTCAATAAATTTCTGAGAAGTAATGCTTCTTCCTTCCACAGTAGGTTGTATCTTTGACACTGCAGGGAAAAAATTGAAATGCTTATTCTGATTAGAAAAGAAAGTAGTGATGTCTATTTAAAGGTTCTCTTAAAGTCTTTTAGTCACTGGCTTTGCTAACCCATTTGCATTTACTGTGGAATCTTACTGGAACATTCATCCATTTGACCCTGGAGCTCCATCACTATACAGCTGGTCTCTTTCTTTATTATTTTTTGGTAGGTCACCTGCTCTCATTTAATTCATTTCCTTTGGTGTTTTCCTTCCTGTGGGAAGTCTCTGACATCTGTCCCACATACTTCTCTATGAATACAAAGGCTCATCTTTTATCTTTTTATTTTTAACTTTTATGAGTCAATTACTCTTAACCTTTTTATAGTTGTGCTTTTTTCATGCCATATGTGTTTTAAAAAGACACTCTAGACTGTAATTCTTTATGGTTGCTTTAAAAAAATATTATTTTTTAACACCTTTAATTGCATTCTGTTGACATTTATATTTAGGTCTGAGCCTACTATGTCACATACTAGGCTTTTCACTTTACTGGCACCATCATGTGGTGAATTTGTGTATCACATTGGAAAATCTGCTGTATATAGTGAGTCAGGGTGTCATATTATCACATCCTTATGATGATCTTAGAGAGGTCATCATAAACTGGGGGATCTACAGTAATCCCATTACTTTAGTAAACAGCAAAATGGGAGCTAATAAACATCAACCATTAAGCATGTGGACACTGGAGTCAAGGACATGAACTCAAACCCTGATTCAAACCACTTGTAAATACTTGTAAATACTATGACCATGGGTACCGGGTTAATCTCCTTGAGCCTCCATTTTCTGCAGGGCATGGGAGTACCAGTAGTATCTATCTCACAGGGATGTGAGAGGAGCAGTTAACATTATGATAACAGTTCACAATGGTCATTAAATAGTTTAATAATATTAGCTATCATTGTGGTGTGTGCTTAGTTGCTCAGTCGTGTCCGACTCTGCAACCCCAGGAACTGCAGCCCGCCAGGCTCCTCTCTCCATGGGAATTCTCCAGGCAAGAATACTGGAGTGGGTTGCCATGCCCTCCTCCAGGGAATCTTCCCAACCCAGGGACTGAACCCAGGTCTCCCACATTGCAGGTGGATTCTTTACCATCTGAGCCACCAGGGAAACCCATTAGCTATCATTAGCTGTTAACAAACCCTCACATTTGGTTTTTTCTTTATATTCCAACTCAATAGGAAGAGTATCAGAAAAGATTAGTTCCCCTCACTTTTTAGAAAATTATACCACAGTGGTATATTTTTAGAATGATAAGTAACTTGAAAGGGACTTCCCTGGTGGTCCAGTGACTAAGACTCAGTTCTTCTAATGCAGGGAGCCTGGGTTTGATCCCTGGTCAGGAGACTAGATCCCATATATCACAACTAAAGATCCCACGTGTTGCAACAAAGACAGAAGATCCTGTGTGCAGTGACTGAGAACCGGTGCAGCCAAATAAAGAAAGAGAAGCTGATTGTGAATAATTATATTTTTAAAAAGTAGCATGAAGTTAAAAACTGCAAAAGGTAGATACTGAGAAAATATTGAAAATAAAAAAATTTTGTTTTTTTAGAAAAGAGGAAGGAAACTACTGGAAAAAAAGGTCTTCTTAACTCTACTTACAAAGTGAAGTTTGAAAAGCATCTGGCTAAATTAACTATAATTTACAGTCAAAAGAAATAATNTTGCTTCAATAAATTTCTGAGAAGTAACACTTCTTCCTTCTATAGTAGGTTGTATCTTTGACACTGCAGGGAAAAAATTGAAATGCTTATTCTGATTAGAAAAGAAAGTAGTGATGTCTATTTAAAGGTTCTCTTAAAGTCTTTTAGTCACTGGCTTTGCTAACCCATTTGCATTTACTGTGGAATCTTACTGGAACATTCATCCATTTGACCCTGGAGCTCCATCACTATACAGCTGGTCTCTTTCTTTATTATTTTTTGGTAGGTCACCTGCTCTCATTTAATTCATTTCCTTTGGTGTTTTCCTTCCTGTGGGAAGTCTCTGACATCTGTCCCACATACTTCTCTATGAATACAAAGGCTCATCTTTTATCTTTTTATTTTTAACTTTTATGAGTCAATTACTCTTAACCTTTTTATAGTTGTGCTTTTTTCATGCCATATGTTTTAAAAAGACACTCTAGACTGTAATTCTTTATGGTTGCTTTAAAAAAATGTTATTTTTTAACACCTTTAATTGCATTCTGTTGACATTTATATTTAGGTCTGAGCCTACTATGTCACATACTAGGCTTTTCACTTTACTGGCACCATCATGTGGTGAATTTGTGTATCACATTGGAAAATCTGCTGTATATAGTGAGTCAGGGTGTCATATTATCACATCCTTATGATGATCTTAGAGAGGTCATCATAAACTGGGGGATCTACAGTAATCCCATTACTTTAGTAAACAGCAAAATGGGAGCTAATAAACATCAACCATTAAGCATGTGGACACTGGAGTCAAGGACATGAACTCAAACCCTGATTCAAACCACTTGTAAATACTTGTAAATACTATGACCATGGGTACCGGGTTAATCTCCTTGAGCCTCCATTTTCTGCAGGGCATGGGAGTACCAGTAGTATCTATCTCACAGGGATGTGAGAGGAGCAGTTAACATTATGATAACAGTTCACAATGGTCATTAAATAGTTTAATAATATTAGCTATCATTGTGGTGTGTGCTTAGTTGCTCAGTCGTGTCCGACTCTGCAACCCCAGGAACTGCAGCCCGCCAGGCTCCTCTCTCCATGGGNACAGTTCACAATGGTCATTAAATAGTTTAAAAATATTAGCTATCATTGTGGTGTGTGCTTAGTTGCTCAGTCGTGTCCGACTCTGCAACCCCAGGAACTGCAGCCCGCCAGGCTTCTCTCTCCATGGGAATTCTCCAGGCAAGAATACTGGAGTGGGTTGCCATGCCCTCCTCCAGGGAATCTTCCCAACCCAGGGACTGAACCCAGGTCTCCCACATTGCAGGTGGATTCTTTACCATCTGAGCCACCAGAGAAACCCATTAGCTATCATTAGCTGTTAACAAACCCTCACATTTGGTTTTTTCTTTATATTCCAACTCAATAGGAAGAGTATCAGAAAAGATTAGTTCCCCTCACTTTTTAGAAAATTATACCACAGTGGTATATTTTTAGAATGATAAGTAACTTGAAAGGGACTTCCCTGGTGGTCCAGTGACTAAGACTCAGTTCTTCTAATGCAGGGAGCCTGGGTTTGATCCCTGGTCAGGAGACTAGATCCCATATATCACAACTAAAGATCCCACGTGTTGCAACAAAGACAGAAGATCCTGTGTGCAGTGACTGAGAACCGGTGCAGCCAAATAAAGAAAGAGAAGCTGATTGTGAATAATTATATTTTTAAAAAGTAGCATGAAGTTAAAAACTGCAAAAGGTAGATACTGAGAAAATATTGAAAATAAAAAAATTTTGTTTTTTTAGAAAAGAGGAAGGAAACTACTGGAAAAAAAGGTCTTCTTAACTCTACTTACAAAGTGAAGTTTGAAAAGCATCTGGCTAAATTAACTATAATTTACAGTCAAAAGAAATAATTATCAAGGGAGAAACTTAACATTATTTTCAAAGATGGGAAAAAAACTTTCAAATATTAAAAATGATTTATAGCCTCAAATCTTTCCAAAGGTCTATTAAAGAGAAATGTTTACTTTTATAAATCCTTGAGAAAAAATACACTTAGGACAAATCTAGGTGTTGGAAATTTTTCTATTAAAAATGAATTTTAGTTATTTGATTAGAAAAACAGGATGAAAAAGTTACTTAAGACTGGTGAAAATAAAGCATGTGAGGTACTCCCTACCCCCCTTAAAACTATACATCATGACTGAGTGGAATCGGGGATCTTGCCAGAACCAGTCTTACACGCAATTTCCAACTGTGGTTTCCTCAGATAGTTAGCATCATTCAATAAGTTTTTGTTACACCATTATGCAAATTTACTCTATGTTCATTATCTCTCTACTTATTAAATTCATCAAAATCCATCTAGGACCAAATTTTTTGTTTTGTCAGCCACACAGTCTTGTTCCCACATTCTTCATCAGCATTTATCGACTGTGAGGGAAAGAAAACAAGAAATGAGAACGATTTCATGAATTTTAAACATGCTGTAGCTCTGTTTCAGTGCAATATTCTCGGGTATAACAGCGGTCTGCCACTGCTCTGAGCATACCCAGTCTCAGGGCGCTGCCGAGTTGGTTGGAATGGGGATTAACATGTCCATAATCAATTCTTACATCATTCAAATGGTTGTGCAGAGCAGAAAAATGTCCTCTGTGTCAACCTGAACTTCTGTGGCAAGCAGTCTAGAAAATCTATGCCTTTGATTATTGAAATTTGGGGATTTTCCACAAATCCCTCTATTATTGACTGCTATTTTCATTTCATTGTGGCCAGAGAGCAAATTTTGCATAAGATGAATCCATATAAATGAGTTGAGATGTATTCTTGCCTGGAGCATGGTCTGTTTTGGTATATGTTCTGTGTGCACGAATATGGTATATATCTCCATTTACCTAGATCTCCTTTCATTTCAGCAATGCTTTGTAGTTTCAGAGTAGAGTAAATTCACCTTTCATTGAATTTATTCCTAGGTATTTATAATACTGTTATAAATGGTACATTAAAAATTTTCATTTTCTAATTACAGTTTGCTATCATAGAGAAATATTGATTTTTCATACACTGATCTTTTACCCTATGAGCTCACTAATTTCAATGATTAATTCCAGTAGATTCCAAAGACAATCTACATGGGCAATTTGTTAATTTAAAGACAATTACTCAATTTAATCTATTAATCAAAAGGCAGTTAATAGTTTAAGAATTAGACTTTCTATGTAGACCACTGTGAAGAGGCAGTTTTATTACTCTTTTCTAATCTTTATACCTTCTGTTATTTTAGTTATTTTTCATCTATTGTACCATCTAGACCTCTGAAACACAGCCAAACAGAAGTGGTAGTAAGAGCAGACAGACTCACCATCTTCCTCACAGAATTGACTAATTGACCGCTAAACATGATAGTAGCTATTGGTCTTACAGTACCTACACATGTCTTCATAACATCAACTCTGTTCTAATTTCTAATTTTCTGATTGTTTCTGTCATTAATTGGAAATATATCAAATTATTGTTTTTGATTCATTGAGATATCATAGAATTTTTTCTCTTTTATTANAGTACCTACACATGTCTTCATAACATCAACTCTGTTCTAATTTCTAATTTTCTGATTGTTTCTGTCATTAATTGGAAATATATCAAATTATTGTTTTTGATTCATTGAGATATCATAGAATTTTTTCTCTTTTATTAATGTTATTAAATTACATTGTTTGAATGAATGTTAGGCCAACCTTGAATTCTTGGAAAAACTCGAGTTGACCATTGTATCTTTTTCTACATTGCTATGTCCAGTTTACTAGTATTTTGAATAGGATTTTTGCACTTATGCTTAAAGATGTGATGGTGGTCTGTGATTATTTTCTTCTAATGCTCACTTAAATATTTCTATCAGGGTTATCCAGTTATTATAACATTTATTAGTAGTATTTTCTCCTCTCTTTTCTCAGAGAGTTTATGCAAGATTGACATTATGTGTTCTTTAAATGCTGAGAGAATTTACCAGTGAAGTCACTTGGGCCTGGAGTTTTCTTTGTAAAGTGCTTTTTGGTCATGAATTCAGACTCTGTAGTAAATGTACAACTACTCTGATTTTCTATTTCTTCTTAGTTTTGGTAGATTTTGTTTTCCAAGGAATTTGTTCATTCTAAGTTATCAAATCTTATTGATCTAAATTTGTTTATAATATTCTCCTTTTAAGATTTCAATTAGAATTTTTTGACCTCAGTACTACTGATGAAAACAGTGACAGACTTTATTTTCTTGGGTCTCAGCATCACTGTGACTGCAGCCATGAAATTAAAAGACGCTTGCTCCTTGGAAGAAAAGCTATGACAAAACAAGACAGCATATTAAAAAGCAGAGATATCACTTTGCCAACAAAGATCCATATAGAAAGCTATGGTTTTTCCAGTTGTCACATACAGACAGGAGAGTCGGGCCATAAAGAAGGCTGAGTGCTGAAGAACTGATGCCTTTGAACTGTGGTGTTGGAAAGACTCTTGAGAGTCCCTTGGATTGCAAGGAGATCAAACCAGTCAATTCTAAAGGAAATCAACCTTGAATATTCATTAGAAGGACTGATGCTAAAGCTCCAATACTTTGGCCATCTGATGTGAATAGCTGACTCATTGGAAAAGGCCCTGATACAGGGAAAGACTGAGGGCAGGAGAAGGGAGAGACAGAGAATGAGATGGTTGGATGCCATCATCAGCTCAATGGACATGAGTTGGAGCAAACTTGTAAACATAGTGAAAGACAGGGAAGGTGGTGTGTTGTAGTCCATGGGGTCAGACATGACTGAGCACCTGAACAACAACTATTGATATTTGGGGCAAGAAAACTCTAGTGGGAGACTGTTCTATACGTTGCAGAATATTTAGCAGTATCCTGACTTTTCCCTGAGGGATGCTGATAGTTTGAAAACCAAAAATGTCTCTCAGTTCAGTTCAGTTGCTCAGTCAAGTCTGGCTCTTTGTGACCCCATGAACTGCAGCACAC
>SJYW01055109.1:376863-390275 GCA_006410735.1 Raphicerus campestris
TACTGGAGTCTTTTAACTATGAGCTGAGGAGCCCCTGATGCCCCAGGAAGCTGGGAGGGGCAGGGAAGAGTCTCCGTCTAGAGCCTTCAGAGGGAGCCATGTCCTCCTAACATTTTGGTCTCCGACTTCCTACCTCCAGAACCATGAGACAATAGGTTTCTGTGGGTTTAATCCACTGAGTTTATGGTAATTTGTTACAGCAGCCTTTGGGTGCTAATATAGAAGTTTATAGCACAGTGACTGGAACATAATAAAACATCATTGTCACCACCATCAAAAACATTATCACTGCTATTCCTGTAACCTGGCGTGGGGCATGGCCGGTAGCACTGCTCAGAAGATCGCCTTGCCCGTGCATGTCCTGTGTGGTGGTAGTGATACTGGTGTGGATGAGAAGTGTGTTTAACGTGGTCTCGAAGAGAGCTTCCAAAAGAGAACCCCTCTTAACTGTTTTTGCTTTAAATGTCTCTGTGTATTTTTGTGAAGGGTAGTAGTGGATGTTTTGAACTTTTGGATACATTTTTACACATTTTAAATTGTACTTTTAGAATAAGACTAACAGAAAAATGATGAGCAGTTATAGTTCTAACAATAAAAAAAAATCTTAAAATGTTTCTTTTTTTCTCCTAATAAAACTGTTATTTAATTAAAATTAATTTTATGCTGGCCTTGGAATATAATTTAGAGAGGTACTTTAGAGCAATAAAGTATTTAATTGTGCTGCATGGTACTTGAAAACCAAAAATTTCAAATACTCATGAATGCAGACTTAAGTATTATATGTCATTTGCCTGACATAATTTTTACTAAAGTTTTATAAATTGGCATCTCAAGAATAAAAGCTAATTGAGTTTATTAAGCTAATAAAGTTTATTAAGCTCTTACTCTTAACTCGAGAGGAAGCTGAGGCACACAGTGGTTAAGTAGCTTGCCCAAGGTCATTGCTTAAGTGGCAGAGATGCCGAGTGGCCCTGGCCCATAACCTCTGCACTTTCCTGACTGTCAGTGCACCCTGTGAGCCCTCGCTGTCTAATACAATCTGAAGCAGAGTATCAGTAAATCTAAGTAAAACATCCTTGTCCAGTCCCATAGTTGTTCAGACTTTAGTGTGCTTACCCACAGAGATTCTAATTCTTGGAGCTGGGGTATGTTGTTTTAAGAAGCACTCAAGTGGTTCTTTCCATACTTTGAGACACACTGGATCAGGTTCCAGAAAGCCCGCAGTTCATTTCCCGCAAAGGCTTGTGGTGGTGGTTGTGGTGGTTTGTGTGGAATGTTAGACCATCCCTGGCGCCTGTCTGTGGTCCCGGGGGAGTCTGTTGAATACATGCTGTGCTGGCTCCGCCGCTCAGTTGTGTCCCACTCTTTGCGACCCCATGGCCTCTAGCCCACGAGGCTTCCCTGGCCATGGGATTCTCCAGGCACAAGCACTGGCGTGGGGTGCCATGCCCTCCTCCAGGGGGTCTCCCGACCCAGTAATTGAATCCACGTCTCCTGCATTATCATCTCAGCCACCAGGGAAGCCCCAGTACCGGAGTGGGTATCCTATCCCTTCTCCAGGGGATCTTCCCAACCCAAGAATTGAACCAGGGTCTCCTGCATTGCAGGTGGATTCTTGACCAGCTGAGCTACCAGGGAAGCCCATTGAATATGTACATGGATCTAAACTTATACCTCAACGCCTGTATTACTAGGTACTTTCCTTTTGTGGAGATGAATAAAAAAAGGATTTTTTCTTTTTAACCTGCTGAATGAGTTTCAAAATAAGGTATATTCAATCTGAGGAAATTGTTATGATAAAAGGTTTGCAGACAGAAGAAAATAATCATTATATAAAGTTTCTATCCTAATGGGTTGTGGGTTTTTGGGGGGAGGGGGATCAGTTTTGTTTTTGTTTAAAAGAAAAGTCTATTGTGCGGTGCACTTCACAGCAGAGCAACAGTTTCATGGTTTGGGTTACTCTGAATATTAACTCTGGACAAGGTGGGAGTCTTCGCTCTTAAGTTTGGGTGCCTTTGTACTGTCAAAATCCCTGATTTTGTGTGTTTTGGAATCCAGGGATGACACTAAGCTGGCCGCTTCACCACTTTAGTATCTTAGTTGGATGTTGAACTGGCAAAATACGTTTTTTTTTTCCTCTCTTAGGGAGTCACAAATCACATTGAACCAAAAACCGTCCAGCATTTTCTTCAGTTACAAGCACAATGAATATTCCCATGCTGCTCCAGCGTCCTCACCAGCACTTCCTAAAAGGCCTTTTGAGAACACCTTTCCGACGTTACCGCTTCATCTTTCACCCGAGTCCTCACCTCGGATCTGGAATCCCGTGTGATCGGCTGCTCAGTTCTCCTGGACTCCATTGTGTAAAGTGGTTGCTGCCATCCAATGGTTTAACAAGAAAATTATGTTTGCAAACAACCTTAGAGGAACACACAGAAGGACTTTCTGATAAAGAACAAAGACTTGTGGATAAGCTCTATGCTGGTTTAATCCAAGGCCAAAGGGCCTGTTTAGCGGAGGCCATAACTCTTGTAGAATCAACACACAGCAGGAAAAAGGAGTTAGCCCAGGTGCTTCTTCAGAAAGTATTAGCCCACAACAGAGAACAAGAATTAAATAAAGGAAAACCACTAGCATTTCGAGTGGGTCAGTCTTTTTTTTCTGTACATGTTTTTCAAAATTCGCTCTCTTCTTTTAAAATAAGTCTAAATAGCTTATGATTTAAAGGGGATTTTTTTTTTTCCTTGCAGAAGTTTGGAATGACTCTTAGGGGCCTTTTCTTTGCAAACATTAGTCTTGTTATATTGGTGTGGAGGGAAAATGCCATGACCGTTTGACCCAAGGCTCTGTATTTTAAGAGAATAATATGAGATTTCTATTTTGGCGGAGACCTTGCTGTGGATTTCCCTAGTGGCTCAGATGGTAAAGCATCTGCCTCCAATGCGGGAGACCCAGGTTTAGTCCCTGGGATGGGACGATTCCCTGGAGAAGGGAATGGGAACCCACCCCAGTATTCTTGCCTGGAAAAATCCATGGACAGAGGAGCCTGGTGGGCTATGGTCCGTGGCGTCTCAAGAGTTGGACGCGACTGAGCGACTAACACTTCCTTTGCTGTGGCTTCCAGAGTAGAAACAGGTATAGGAAGAAGTGTCCACCGGTTTCATCCCTTCTCTCAGCAGAATTTCTGCTTAATAGTCTAAAGTGAATTCCTTGTGTTTGGGGTTATATTGACCATAATTGTCTTTATCACATTTCAAAATTATGCTTCTTAGGTATTTCATTAATCTTTCTCCAGGCCAGTTTCACTTCTGTCAGATACTTTTTTTATTAGAGTTCCAGAAATGGCTCTAACAATAGTCATTCCAGTACCCAAATGTATTTTAAAGGTGACTCCATGTTCATATACTGTCTAAAATGTTCACTTGATTTCGTGAACAGTTGACCTGTTTCTGTAATTGCAAATAAGCTTGTTATATTTTCAAAATTGTGGAGTCTAGAACAATGTAGATGTGTTTGACCAGAAGGAATTAAGGAGATCAGTTTGGGGTAGGATGTGTGCTTTTCATGATGGCAGACTAAGTGACTCCAACCAAGCCTCCCACTTAAAACAACTGGAAGTGGTAGACAAAGTGCAGAACGTTTTTGAGGAGTGAGTAAATACACTTAAAGATGGATTGGCATTACATTATACTCATATCTCAGTTTATTTGCAGTATAGAGCCCAAAACCTAGATTTTTGGGGTAATGGGACCAGAATACTTTAAAGATAAGTTCAAAAAGAGCTCACCAACTGCTGTTTGTACTAGTCCACATTTTTCCTACATCTCATTCTTCTGCCCTCACTGAGAGGTGTCTCTTTTTGAAGGTTCTATACTGGATGTTAATAATCATTATGTATTGTAGACAGATAAAATAGCAAACTCCCATAGAGAAATTCCAGTTATGATCAAGTGTTTACTTATTGGCTGTAGAGAATCTTTGAAGAGAAAATGTCCAGAAATACCTAGAGTTAATGAGCAACTCACACCTAACTGTTGTTGTTCAGTTGCTCAGTCGTGTCTGACTCTTTGCAACCCCATGAACTGTATGGAACTCCAGGCTTCCCCGTCCTTCACTATCTCCTGGAGTCTGCTCAAACTCACCCGAGTTTCAGTCCATTGGATCGGTGATGCCATCCAAACATGNTAGGTATTTCATTAATCTTTCTCCAGGCCAGTTTCACTTCTGTCAGATACTTTTTTTATTAGAGTTCCAGAAATGGCTCTAACAATAGTCATTCCAGTACCCAAATGTATTTTAAAGGTGACTCCATGTTCATATACTGTCTAAAATGTTCACTTGATTTCGTGAACAGTTGACCTGTTTCTGTAATTGCAAATAAGCTTGTTATATTTTCAAAATTGTGGAGTCTAGAACAATGTAGATGTGTTTGACCAGAAGGAATTAAGGAGATCAGTTTGGGGTAGGATGTGTGCTTTTCATGATGGCAGACTAAGTGACTCCAACCAAGCCTCCCACTTAAAACAACTGGAAGTGGTAGACAAAGTGCAGAACGTTTTTGAGGAGTGAGTAAATACACTTAAAGATGGATTGGCATTACATTATACTCATATCTCAGTTTATTTGCAGTATAGAGCCCAAAACCTAGATTTTTGGGGTAATGGGACCAGAATACTTTAAAGATAAGTTCAAAAAGAGCTCACCAACTGCTGTTTGTACTAGTCCACATTTTTCCTACATCTCATTCTTCTGCCCTCACTGAGAGGTGTCTCTTTTTGAAGGTTCTATACTGGATGTTAATAATCATTATGTATTGTAGACAGATAAAATAGCAAACTCCCATAGAGAAATTCCAGTTATGATCAAGTGTTTACTTATTGGCTGTAGAGAATCTTTGAAGAGAAAATGTCCAGAAATACCTAGAGTTAATGAGCAACTCACACCTAACTGTTGTTGTTCAGTTG
Source organism: Raphicerus campestris (assembly GCA_006410735.1). Taxonomy (NCBI): domain Eukaryota; kingdom Metazoa; phylum Chordata; class Mammalia; order Artiodactyla; family Bovidae; genus Raphicerus; species Raphicerus campestris. Next base: position 381,828 of record SJYW01055109.1, read on the forward strand.
CTCAGTCGTGTCTGACTCTTTGCAACCCCATGAACTGTATGGAACGCCAGGCTTCCCTGTCCTTCACTATCTCCTGGAGTCTGCTCAAACTCACCCGAGTTTCAGTCCATTGGATCGGTGATGCCATCCAAACATGTCATCCTCTGTCACCCGTTTCTCCTCCTGCCCGCATCCTTTCCCAGTATCAGGGTCTTTTCCGATGAGTTAGCTCTTTGCATCAGGTGGCCAGGGTATTGGAACTTCAGCTTCAGCATCAGTCCTCCAATGAGTATTCAGGGTTGATTTCCCTTAGGATTGACTGGTTTGATCTCCTTGCTGTCCAAGGGACCCTCAAGAGTCTTCTCCAGCACCACAGTTTGAAAGCATCAGTTCTTCTATCTGGACCTTTGTTGGCAAAGTAATGTCTCTGCTTTTTAATACGCTGTCTAAGCTTGTTATAGCTTTTCTTCCAAAGAACAACCATCTTTTAATTTCATGGAAATTTACAGCACTCTTCTGGTTCTTCCATCTTGATCTTATGAGGCCAGATAAACCTGGGTCTTTGTTGCAGTTGTTTTATCACCAGCATAAATTAAAGCAACAAGTGTTTATTCAGCACCCATAAAGACAGAGACCTGCCCTCAAAATTATGGTATGGAGCCAAGCATATGCCATTCATACTTTTGAGTGTAGTTACAATTAAGTCCTTATGTTTTATAGTTTTTATTGAACATAGTTATATATCTTTCTTGACACCATGTGCTGTTCTAAACATATTGCAAAATTAATCATCTAATCCTCACAATAACATAAAGGTGCTCTTACATCCATTTTATGGCAGAGTATGCTCAGCATACAAAATGATTAAGTGACTCGCCCAAGATTACACATCTCATGAGAGGCAGGGCTAGAAATAGGACGGGCCAACTGACTGCAGAGTTTGTGTTTTCACCTTTCATGCTCTATGGACCCTCCAAATAGGGGTATTTCTGTCTGTCTTAATATAATTTTTTCCCCAGGATTCAGTTTATATTATTTCTTTGAGTTATGGGTGAGATGAAAAATTATCTTTCATAAATAAACTCAGTTACTGGGAATTTCTGTATTAAAGAGTTGTTTTTCAAATGGGAACATGGCATTGGGGTGGGTGGAATAATTCCTGATCGTGGTGAGAGGTGGGCAGATACTGTAGAAATTGAGCACAGTAACAACGTAGGAAACGAAATCAGCCCCCAAAGATCTACATTATAGTAAAAAAGAAAATGACATTTAGTAATTTTTACAAGTGAATCTGTTGAATGTATGGAATTCAGAATAATTTCCTCTATGTATCCCTGTTACTCAGGGAGTAGATAAATAGGTGGATTTTCATTTACTGGTTTAGGAAATGTTAAACTGAGTTAATGGTGGTTTTAATAAATTAGGAGAAATAGAAGGAAGCCTAAGATTTTAGTCTAATAAAACTTATTGTGCTGATCTCATTTATTTCATTAAATTACAAACTCTCCACTGTAGGATTGTCTGGGCCTCCTGGTGCTGGAAAATCAACCTTTATAGAATATTTTGGAAAAATGCTCACTGAGAGAGGACACAAATTATCTGTGCTGGCTGTGGACCCTTCTTCTTGCACTAGTGGTGGTGAGTATCACAGGTTCTTTATAAACTGCAGAGCAGGGGCTCCTGGGGCCAGCTCTCTGTTACAGTTTAGGGGCAGATTGAACCATATTTGAGTTTGGTCTCAGTGAAGGTAGAGAGTTCAGGGGGCAGAGGGAGATGGTTTGGGTCATTGGGTTTTCCAGAGGAAGTTAGCTTCCAGGTCCCCCAGGAGTAAGCTGGGTACTTAGAGAACTAGGAGAACAAGTGCCAGAAGTTGAAGATAATCAAAGCAAATGTCAGTGCTTCATCTGTCACACCTGGGGCTCAGCCCCTTTTCCCTCCTGTTGGCTTTCCTGCCTGCATCAACCCCTACGAAGTACAGAAAATGACGTCTCACTCACTAATTTCCTCATATTGTTGTAACTTCTCTTAAGCTTAAAGAAAAGAATCTTCATGCTCTATCTAACCTGTCACCTGTTTGTACTACTTGTTCAGTTAAATAGAAAGCTCTTGGAAGGACCATGTGCTGCACTGCGGTTCCCCACGGCGCTCAGCCCAGTGCGCTGCACAGGGTGCTATGCAGTTACTGACTGATTTGAGGTCACGCAGTCACTCAAAGCTTAATTTGCAGCTCATCAGAGGTAAAATGGATAAACTTAGTTCCCAAAAGGGTCATTTAAGGGAAACATAACGCATGCTATATAAATACTCAGGAAAGCTTTTTCTTCCCTTCTGTTTATGATTTAAGCATCTCACATGGCAGTTACTCATTTAGCAAGTATTTTAGCACACACAGCGAGACCCTGTGCAAAGAACATGCTGTGCTGTTTAATGGTGAATAAGACACAGTCTTCTTGGCCTTGTGGAACTTTATATCTTATGAGGAAAATAGGTGCACACAAGCCATTACAGGGTAATGCGTGTTGTGAAGGGGGAAATTCAGTGTGCTTTGTGGAAGGGTTGTTTTATATCCTGTGGGTTTAATGCTAAAAAAAAAAGATATCATCATCATATTTTAGGGGCTTTAGATCAGCAGACGGGTGGTTAGCAATTCCTATTACCACCCATTGAGAAATTTAGCTGATAACATTCACAGTTTTTGATTCACTATAATGAAAAGGTTAACCATAAAATAAAATTTATACTTGCAAAGTTCAAGATTATATCCATGTCAGTGCATTATCTTTTTTTATAGTCTAAGAAGTTTGTTAGAGGTAAGTACTAGCAGGTGTAAAGTATTAATAAGGTATAAAGAATTTATTTACAGTGGTCTTTATTTCCATATAGGTGCAAAGGCTTTTCTCCTCACCTTCATAAATACTCTATCATACTGGGAATAACAAAAGAAAACAGTAGCTTGAGATGGAAGTAGCAGAAATGGTGACATAAGATAACTGATTGGGACCTCCCTGGTGCTCCAGTGGTGAAGACTCTGCACTTTCATTTCCAGGGGCACAGGTTCAATCCCTGGTTGGGGAGCTAAGAGCTCAAATGCTGGGTAGTGCGGCCAAAAAAGTAAATATAATTTTAAAAATAAATGTCTTTTTTAAAAAAAGGTAGTCTAATTAAAGTTGCATAGCCGTGTGGTTTTTACTTTTCTCAAACCAAAAATAATCCCTTTTTCAGGTGAAAATACATAGACTTTGCTACATAAGGATAAACAGGACACTCCAGTCTTACCTTATCATTGCAACAGTACATAAACATTTGAAAATAGCATTCCACTGAAGTTTGAGAAGCCTATTGTCAGTCCTTACTGTGTTTTGAATTCACAGGCCCCCTGCAGTGGAAGTTTGGAGACCTCCCTAAGGGCCTGCAGTCAACAGTTTTGGATTTACTGACAGACAGCTATATGGGACAGTAATTTCATAAATGTTTAGTTTGGTGTGTAGGGAACCTATAGGATAATAACTTAAAGTGTAGCTTTGGCAGGTTGTTGACTTACACAGAGATGATTTCACCTGGAAAATTACTTTAGAACAACATTTTATGTACAGTAAATATGGTAGTTGAGCTCTGTCGTAGGTATATGCCCTAGAATTAGAATCTATGAGAATTTGAAATTGGACTCATCAGGGCAAAGATCATCTCTTTAAGGAACGCCTCAGTGTTTAGCATCAGCCCTGGAAAAGTCAGCTCTTAAGCTGAAATTAAAATTCAGGTTAGCACAGCACCCACCCCCTTCAGATGTTATCATGTGCTTAGTTGCTCAGCTGTGTCCGACTCTTTGCGACCCCCTGGATGGTAGCCCGCCAGGCTCCCCTTCCATGGAATTCTCCAGGCAAGGATGCTAGAGTTGGTTGCCGTTAGCTTCTCCAGGGGATCTTCCGGACCCAGGGATCAAACTTGGGAAATGTTACTATGTATTAACAAAAAGAAGAAACAAGGTAATCTCACTAGTTCTAGAGCTCTCAGTCTTCTAGAATTTGCAGGTACTGATGTTTGCCAAAATAACTGCAAGTAAGCCCCGAAGCAGCACCAGTTCTGTTCATAGGTATTGCATTAATTGCCTCCCATGAACAAGCATAAGATGTACCGAATATGTAAGACAACGAACACAGGTTAAAGCAGAGTTTCTCTTTAAATGGCCCTCTGTGTTGTGGGAAGTCATCCTGCACGCTGAAGGATGGTCGGTGGTATCCCTGGTCTCTACCTGCCAGACGCCAGGACACCCATCCCCCCAGGTGTGACAAGTACACATATCTCTAGATACTGATAAGCACGTTAAGATGACAGTAAAGAAACCACCCCAGCTGAAATGGAAGATTGGTTTGGGGATTAGTAGAAGCTGAATTGGACAAGCAATTCGGTGGCAATCTCAGGGCCTCCAATGCAGGGCTGAAGAATCTAGATTTGAACTTCTAGTCAGCCATTTCAGAGGCTGGAAATGTTAAACAGATTAATTTGGTATCATTACAATACACTGTGTTGGAAAAAAGTTTAATAGTATGAGATATAGTTTGAGATTTTGGGAGAAATGTCCTAAAGCATTTCCCCTAAGAATTGGCTGATTGATCATTGGCCCTTATAGGTGTTGTATGATTGTAAAATGTAACTGTATGTTTCAGGATCACTCTTAGGTGATAAAACCCGAATGACTGAGTTATCTAGAGATATGAATGCATACATCAGGCCATCTCCTACTAGAGGCACTTTAGGAGGTGTGACGAGGACCACAAATGAAGCTATTCTTCTATGTGAAGGAGGCGGATATGACGTCATTCTTGTTGAAACTGTGGGTGAGTGTGTTTTCTATTTCATAACAAAGTTCTATTATAATGGATGTTCTATAGAGATGAGTGACAGCTAATTTCATTTTGTTCATTCAACAGATACTTAGTAAAGAGATAAACATAAGCTATCTCAGACTCAGGAGATATGAGTATATAGGCTATAATCCTTTGTTGTTACCGTTCAGTCACTAAGTTGTGTCCAGCACTTTGCAACCCCCATGGACTTCAGCATGCCAGACTCCTCTGTCTTCCACTATCTCCCATACTTACGCTCAAACTCATGTCCATTGAGTCAGTAGTGCTATCTAACCATCTCATCCTGTGCCATCTTGAGTCTTTCCTGGCATCAGGGTCTTTTCCAGTGAGCCAGCTCTTCGCATCAGGTAGCTAAAGTATTAGAGATTCAACTTCAGCATCAGTCCTTCCAATGAATATTCATGGTTGATGTCCTTTAGGATCGATTGGTTTGATCTCTTTGTAGTCCAAGGGACTCTTCAAGAGTCTTCTGCAGCACCACAATTCTTTGGCCCTCAGCCTTCTGGATGGTCCAACTCCCAGCATCCATACATGACTACTGGAAAAACCATAGCTTTGACTATATGGACCTTTGTCGGCAAAATGATGTCTGCTTTTTAATACACTTGTCTAGGTTTGTCACAGCTTTCCTTTCAAGGACCAAGCGTCTTTTAATTTCATGGCTGCCGTCACCATCCGCAGTGATTTTGGAGACCAAGAAAAGAAAATCTGTCACTGCTTCTACTTTTTCCCCTATTTACCTGAAGTGATGGGACTGGATTCCATGGTCTTAGTTTTTTGATTGTTGAATTTCAAAGCCAACTTTTTCACTTTCTGCTTTTACCCTCATTAAGAGGCTCTTTAGTTTGTCTTCACTTTCTGCCACTAGAATGGTATCATCTGCATATCTGAAGTTGTTGATATTTCTCCCGGCAATCTTGATTCCTGCTTGTGATTCATTCAGTCTGGCAAAGGATAAGCCTTATGTCTGCATAGTAATGACACGAGGTGGTATGTTTTCAGTGCCAGAGGAGAACTGTCAGCATTAGGATGACCTGTGGAAACACTACACCCAATTTGGGAATTCCATGGTGGTCTAGTGGTTAGGACTCAGCGCCTTCACGTCCATGGCCCCGTTTCAATCACTGGTCAGGTAACTAAGATCCCACAAGCCTTGTGTCATGGCCAAAAAACAAAAAACATAACACCCCATTTTCTTAACGCAGTCATATGTCTACAATATGTTTTCATTGTTTTCATTAAGAAAGCTAATGTACTTGGGCACATCATGTTTTATCTTTATATCCCTAGGACATAGTTGTACCCAGTGAATATCCTGAAAAGTAAAAACTGAGAACCTCACATTGCTATGGAGAGACAGTCCGTTGTATTACTGTGTGATCAGCGTTTGTGACACAACCTCGCTCAGATTTAGGGGATCGGGGAAGACTATGGGGACGAGGTGACAGAGGAACTCAGTTTTAAAGGGGAATTAGAGTTAAGTAACAGGGGCTAAAGGGCCTTCCACTGAGAATCAGAGCAGTGAGTGCCCGTGGCCCCGTTACAGGGCACTGCAGTTTGGGAACAGGAAGGAAGCTGCGTTGAGGGCCATCGCTTTTCCTGGACCGCGAGGAAGAAGGAGCTGGCGGTAGAGCCCATGACCCTCTGGTGGCGCCCGTCCACACCGTTGAGGGATTTCTCTGGGAGAGACACAGACAGTAGCACTGATCCATGGTGGGATTTGCAGGGCTGGTGGAAGGGTGAGGAGGCAAGAAAGCTGCCATGTCAACAGGCCTGGTCTAAGCTTCGAATCGAGCACTCTGGCTGTCCACTCACAGAAGGGAGGCCGAGAAGGAGCATTGCGAGCTTGGAGGAAGCGCAGGTCTTCACGTTCCCTGTTCAAAGACTGAGCCGGTGGGAATGGGGGCAGGGGCGAGGTGGGGAGGACAGCTTTGCTCAACAGGTGAGGCAGCTGCATTTAATACATTGTTCAGAGGTGGATGTTTAAAATGGGACCAGGTTGAGTGTGTGATGCTGAGTGATTCCTGAACTGGAATGGAAGCAATGCTCAGGGTAGTCGAGAAAGTCAGATTTTTGTGACTGTTTGAGTAGACAGTTGTGACTTAAAATTTCAGGTGTGGGACAGTCAGAGTTTGCTGTCGCTGACATGGTTGACATGTTCATTTTACTACTGCCACCAGCGGGAGGAGATGAATTACAGGTAATTATTTTGACTTTTTCAGCACCACCCCCCCCACCCCCGCCCACCANGTTGATATTTCTCCCGGCAATCTTGATTCCTGCTTGTGATTCATTCAGTCTGGCAAAGGATAAGCCTTATGTCTGCATAGTAATGACACGAGGTGGTATGTTTTCAGTGCCAGAGGAGAACTGTCAGCATTAGGATGACCTGTGGAAACACTACACCCAATTTGGGAATTCCATGGTGGTCTAGTGGTTAGGACTCAGCGCCTTCACGTCCATGGCCCCGTTTCAATCACTGGTCAGGTAACTAAGATCCCACAAGCCTTGTGTCATGGCCAAAAAACAAAAAACATAACACCCCATTTTCTTAACGCAGTCATATGTCTACAATATGTTTTCATTGTTTTCATTAAGAAAGCTAATGTACTTGGGCACATCATGTTTTATCTTTATATCCCTAGGACATAGTTGTACCCAGTGAATATCCTGAAAAGTAAAAACTGAGAACCTCACATTCCTATGGAGAGACAGTCTGTTGTATTACTGTGTGATCAGCGTTTGTGACACAACCTCACTCAGATTTAGGGGATCGGGGAAGACTATGGGGACGAGGTGACAGAGGAACTCAGTTTTAAAGGGGAATTAGAGTTAAGTAACAGGGGCTAAAGGGCCTTCCACTGAGAATCAGAGCAGTGAGTGCCCGTGGCCCCGTTACAGGGCACTGCAGTTTGGGAACAGGAAGGAAGCTGCGTTGAGGGCCATCGCTTTTCCTGGACCGCGAGGAAGAAGGAGCTGGCGGTAGAGCCCATGACCCTCTGGTGGCGCCCGTCCACACCGTTGAGGGATTTCTCTGGGAGAGACACAGACAGTAGCACTGATCCATGGTGGGATTTGCAGGGCTGGTGGAAGGGTGAGGAGGCAAGAAAGCTGCCATGTCAACAGGCCTGGTCTAAGCTTCGAATCGAGCACTCTGGCTGTCCACTCACAGAAGGGAGGCCGAGAAGGAGCATTGCGAGCTTGGAGGAAGCGCAGGTCTTCACGTTCCCTGTTCAAAGACTGAGCCGGTGGGAATGGGGGCAGGGGCGAGGTGGGGAGGACAGCTTTGCTCAACAGGTGAGGCAGCTGCATTTAATACATTGTTCAGAGGTGGATGTTTAAAATGGGACCAGGTTGAGTGTGTGATGCTGAGTGATTCCTGAACTGGAATGGAAGCAATGCTCAGGGTAGTCGAGAAAGTCAGATTTTTGTGACTGTTTGAGTAGACAGTTGTGACTTAAAATTTCAGGTGTGGGACAGTCAGAGTTTGCTGTCGCTGACATGGTTGACATGTTCATTTTACTACTGCCACCAGCGGGAGGAGATGAATTACAGGTAATTATTTTGACTTTTTCAGCACCACCCCCCCCCCCCCCGCCCACCA
>SJYW01055109.1:390374-401886 GCA_006410735.1 Raphicerus campestris
TGTGTATAAGAGACAGGTATACATCTCTGAAAGTATACTTGTACTCTGAAAGTACAAGTTCCCAATGTTGTGATTTTTTGTCAGTTAAGTTGAGATTAGTATAGGGGAAGAAATAACGTTCACATTGGCTAAAATACCTAAGGCAGGCAAACTCTCCATATTTTTTTTCCCGACTTATAAGTGTAGAAATTATGACCTTGAGCTAATCATACAGCTTAGACTTTTCTACCTGTGGCGTGCGAGTGTGCCAGTGTAGCAGCAGCTGCAGCCAAGAGACTGCTGTTCCATGGTGGTTTGTGCTGTAGTCGGTTGAAATACTCCGCATGAGAGATGCCTTTGGTTTTAAACTGGGATCCCACTAATATAGTTTGTGTATTATAGAATAGAGTTCCTCCTCTGGCCTGCAGTGCATGCCTGGAATTGACTCCCTGATTAGCACAGCCTTCACAGAGTGGAGACCCCACCCTGCACAAGACTGGCTTCACTCCAGACTCCAGCAGCAAGCCTGGGGTTCCCAGGCCCCCCATGCCTCTGATTGGCCGCAAAGGTGGGGGTTTGCACTGCTCCTCGGGTTCAGTAGTTCACTGGAAGGATTCACAGATCTCAGGAAAAGCACTGTGTCACCAGTTAGAGTTTTATTCTAAAGGAGACAAATCAAGACCAGCCAAATGAAGAGACACAGAGAGACAGCTCTGGAAGGGTCACAGCCTCGAAGGTTCTGTATCCTCAGGACACATTTACCTCTTGGCACACTCATGTGTATCACCAGCCAGGAAGTTCTCCTGAGCTTCAGTGCCGGTCGTTTTTGTTGGGGTTTTATTATGGAGGCATTGATTGACCAAATTGCCATCCACGTGATGAAACTCAATCTGCAGCCACCACCCCCCAGAGGCCATCAGGCTCCTCTCACGTGGCTCAAAGCCCCTGCCCCCTAATCATGTGGGTGACTTTCTGGTGTGGTCAGCCCCCATTCCGAATGATCTCTTTGCATAAACTCAGGTACCTGGGCACTCACTGTGCCCAGGTGTGGCGAAGGATACAATAATGGAGTCGTGCCTGTCACTCGGGAGACAAGGCCCTGGAGGTTACCTCCCAGGAACCTCAGACAAAGACCAGCTGTTGCTGCTGCTGCTGTTCAGCTGCTGAGTCACGTCCTGCTCTTGTGAACCCGTGGCCTGTAGCCCACCAGGCTCCTCTGTCCTCCACTAAGTTCTTTATTATACAACACCTCACTTTCAGTTGAAAAATTCTGAAAAACTAGTGACATCAGACTTCGGTTGCTGCAGTTTAGAAACATTAGAATCTAATCATTGAAAGTTGTTTTAAAATGCTTGAAAAGGAATTTTAATCTTAGGTAGCAAAATATTCATTTTCCACATAAGGTTTGGCCTTAGGATTTTTCTAGTGTTTTCATGCAATATAATTTAAATCAAGAGATGGAGACATTTTTAACCTTCAGGTTATTTTTTCCGCAGATGCAAATAGAAAAAAAAAAAAAAGCTGCATCTATTTAAGGGAAATGTCAAAGACTTTGTTTCTGGAAATGCATATGTTAATGACTGAATGATGATGATTTTGTTTCCTGCAGGGTGAGCTCTGGGAGAAGTAGAGTCCATCATGAGACCGTGTGAACTGTCTCCTGTCACTCAGTCACGTTGTGTCTGAATGATGCATTTACTCTAATTCTGATCCAGCGCATTAGTCTCCAAGTTTGAAAGAGATATTACAGTTGACTTTCATAATCCTGAGACTTGATGCTTTTGAGTAAATTCCATCAAATAATTGTGATTCCTAGTAGAAGGTGCAGAGACAAAGTTACAGGATTTGACTTTGAAAACCCTAGCGTGAACTGGTGTCCCATTGTTTTCTAGCGTTAAATATTTGGGATAAGTCACTTTCCTCTCTTTTTCTCATGAGGGCATCAAAAGAGGAATAGTGGAGATGGCAGATCTGGTGGCTATCACCAAATCCGATGGAGACTTGATTGTGCCAGCTCGAAGGATACAAGCAGAGTATGTGAGCGCGCTGAAATTGCTGCGCAGGCGTTCAGGAGTCTGGAGACCAAAGGTTAGCTTGCGTTCCGTTCTGCGTTTTTCTCCCTGAGTAGACTGTGCACATCAGAAGAGAGGATGTAAGTCCCAAGCTAGACATAGTCAGTCTTTGCTTGAATGTGAGATCACAGTTTAACAAATTATGACCAAGCCAGAGCCCGTAGTTATGATTTTAAACACAGTCCGTCAACCACCGAATGTCAAGAACTGGGTGTGGGATGATAGATTAGATTGCTTAATGCTGGGCTCCAGCTCTTTGGAAGTGATGGCAAATCCATTCTGAAAAGATCCACCCTTAATATTATGGCGCAATTGATGACTTGACTATCTATATTAGAGTTTGAGTAAGAGAGAGAAGTCTTTTGATATGGTAACTTTCCTTCCCATTATATTTGTTGGGTGATGTTTTTAGTAAGGAAAAAAAAATCCAGTAGTAAGTGATGCAGTGATATTGATGGGGACACTTTATCTGTAGAAGGACACCGTGTTGTTAAAGAGTAAGCTGTCTTCGCTATAATGAGAACGATGGTGACCTCTCTTGCCGTTGGCTCCCAGCATGCTGTCTCTTTTGCTGTGTCTGGAGCCACCTTGTCTGTGTGGCACTGATGCTCAGGTCATAGCACCTGCCGAATCAGGCGGTTTGACGGAACAGTGCTGTGTTTCTCAACTCGGTTTCATTGTATGGCACTCAGGCCTCAGGGAAACCTGCGTAGCATTGCCCATCTCATCCCAGTGACCCTCCCACAGTTCACCTCTGTGACCTTTAAAGACCATACAAGCAATCCTTGGTCAAAATAAACCTCTGAGGTAAGAACTTGACCTAGAATCCGTGTCTGATTTCTGCTTTGCACTTAGTAATCTTAGTAAGTTATCTTAGTATATTTCTCAACATATTTACTTTGACCCAGTGATAAAAGATCTCATTTTTGTCACTTACTTCTTTCCACAGACTGTAAATATTAATTGGCAAATGCCGGTGTCCCCACGAAAGAGTTTTCTATCATTGTGAGTACAATAATTCTGGTTCTTCCCTTTTCAACAGGTAATTCGTATTTCTGCCCGAAGTGGAGAGGGGATCACTGAAATGTGGGATAAAATGAAAGAATTCCAGGAGGTGATGCTTGTCAGTGGGGAGCTGGCCACCAAGCGACAGAAGCAGCAGAAGGTCTGGATGTGGAACCTCATTCAGGAGAACGTCATAGAGCATTTCCGGACCCACCCCGCAGTCCGGGAACAGATTCCTCTTCTGGAAAAGCGGGTTCTCAGTGGGGCCCTGTCCCCAGGACTAGCAGCAGACCTGTTGTTGAAAGCTTTTAAAAGCAGGCACTAATGAAGTGCACCTACACAGTGATTTTGATACATCTTTTAATAAAGTATTTTAATATTAAAAAGTCACCTGTGTGCTTGTCTTTCCAGTAATTCTCTCGTGGTGCCGCTTGGCCTCCTTATTTGTGACCGTGCTTGGAAAGTCAAAGAGCATTAGATGCAAATGTCAGGATCAGGCGGTCAGCAGCATTTGCAAGGTACATGTTGTATGTTGCTCAGCTCCACTCCTTCCTGTTCTCACACCCTGACACGGTGGCCTGTAGGATGGTGTCTCAGCATTCACAAGCAGAGACAGCTGAGGACAGAAAGATGTACCTTAAAATGCTTTCTTTGGTTCTCTGTTCTCTGAGTTTCCAGAGAAAATGTTAAGCCAGAGTGACTGCATTTTTGAAGTCTTCCTTGTAGCTAGAATAATATACACTGGGTTTCTAAGAGCTGGAAATCACGACATTTAGCAGACTGTTGTAGGAATTTCTGAAGTGGCTGTGTACATGAGTAGCACGGCAGTTGGAATGTGTAGAGATGTGAACACAACTTTAAAGTCTGCTTGTCTAGACTTGAGGATCCCCCATGGTAGGTAGGAGAGCCCAAGGGAACTGGAGAAATCAGCTGCAAATAATGTGGGTCCAGTAATCCCCAGGAGTCAAGAGTACATCGTGAAAACACCCAAGTGAGGTCAAAACGACTGAAGGGTTATTCAGTTTGAATGTTATCAGAGTTTTTGCTTCTCTTCCTTCTTGGCCGTTTGACTTCATATTAGCATCTTAAAAATGTACTTGATTCTTATGATGAGGAACCAGTTTTGTCCTCTGGAGGAAGCATGGCACAGTGATTAAGACCTTGGGTTCTGGTATTGGGAGTGGTGAGTTTAAACCCAGATCAGTTCCTTACTGGCTATGTCAGTTTGGACAAGTGACCTACTTTTCATTTATTGTTATTTTTATTGGAATATAATTGCTTTAAAGTGTCATGTTAGTTTCTGCTGTACAGCAAAGTGAATCAGCCATACGCACACACGCCTACCATTCTGAGTTTCCTAGTTTCTTCCCTGGTACATGTGGTGAATCAGATGGTAAAGAATCTTCCTGCAGTGCAGGAGATCCAAGTTTGATGCCTGGGTTGGGAAGACCCCTGGAGAAGGGAATGGCTGCCCAGTTTAGAATTCTTCCCTAGAGAATTCCGTGGACAGGGGAGCCTGGTGGCAGAGTCGGACACCACTGAGCAACTAACACACAAAATGGAATTGACATGGTAACTTCATAGGGTTGGTGAGGATAAATGAGCTAATAGGAAAATCATTTTGCTGTCGTGATAGTGCCCTGAAAATGCTCAAAGTCTCCTTGATATTATCATTCTGTTAAAGTTACAGTACATGAAGCTGTGCAGACCTTATAAAAAGTTCAGTTTTTTCCCATGGTCTTATTATTACATCATACTCATGATATTTTATGATAGTCTTTAAAGTACCTGCTCTAGTTAATTGTTAGAATATATTTTATAGTATTTGATGGTAGTTATGACTATGTACATTTAAGTAAAATTATTTCTAACCATAAAGTTTCTCCATTATTACTATTTTAGCAAACATTGTTTTACATTTTTTTTTTAAAGTTAGTGTTATTGGCATACTTACCTGATATTTTAGGATTAGAAGAAAATTGAAAAGGTCACACAGTCAATTTACCTAACTTTAAAAAGGACCACTATCAGACCACCCTATCAGATGAAAAACTGTTTCTAGAATCTTTCAGAGAAGGAATTCGGTAATTTACCTTAGTAAGTAAGCTGTTACAGGGAATAACAGCCCTGACATCTGTGGCCCAGTGGAAGCAGCGCTAGGCTACAGACACACTGTTATAAACAAGGCGGAGAAAGGGTGGCATTTGTTAGGCCTAAATTTTTCTATGCATTTATTTCTCAGCTTGAACTACTTTTATATGTTATATATACAGCCATAAAAAGCATTAAAAAACCTTCCTTGTGTTTCTTGTGTGGCTTTTATACAATTGGCCATGATATAGAGACCAATTTCCAAGGTTCACATTTTTTTTACTTGCTATATGAGAAGCTGTATAATAAAGTATATATATACTGTATAATACAGTAAAATATTTGTGGCCTTTAAAAATAATGCATGTTCCCTTTTAAGTTCAAAAATGCCATCATTCCTCCCCACCTCTGATTTTAGCATGCTGGACCCCTGACCTGGTCAAAAACACAGGTTTTGACTTAGATACCCAGAGTGAAGTCTCAGCTCTGTCACTAACCAGCTATATGATTGGAGGCAAGTTATTACTCTTCTGTATGCACTGACCTCACCTGTAAAATCAGGGCAAAAACAGCTACTTTATGGGTTTAGGTGACTCAGTGGTAAAGAATCCACCTGCCATTACAAGAGACACAGGAGACGTGGGTTCCGTCCCTGGGTTGGGAAGATCCCCTGGAGGAGGAGATGGCAACCCACTCCAGGATTCTTGCCTGGAGAATCCCATGGACAGAGGAGCCTGGCAGGCTACAGTTGGTGGGGTCACAAAGAGTCAGACACAACTGAGCACACACACGCATAGCTACTTTATATAGAGTTGTTGGAATAATTAAAATGAGACTGGATTTAAATTGCTTGGCACTCAGTAATTAGTGTGTGCTACATGCTAGATCACTTCAGTCCTGTCTGATCCTGTGGACTGTGGCCGCCAGGCTCCTCTGTCCATCGGGTTCTCGGGCAGGATTACTGGAGTGAGTTACCATGCCCTCCTCCTGGGGGTCCTCGCAACCCAGGGATTGAATCTTTGTCTCTGAAGTGTCCTGCATTGGCAGGCGAGTTCTTTACCGTTAGCACCACCTGGGAAGCCCACAGTAATCAGTAGGTGTTGGAGGTGTTACAGTTGACACTCTGTTTCACAAAACAGATTCACATCATCTAGTTTTAGTTTGGCCAAACTACTTAATTTCACTGTGCCTCAGTTAATGATTGGGATTGATAATAGTATTCACCCGGAGTTGTTGAAAGGACTGTCTTGGAACTTCTCTGTTGGTTCAGTGGCTGAGACTGCACTCCGAATGCAGGGGCTCAGGTTTGATCCCTGATCAGGGAACTAGATCTCTCATGCCATATTTAACAGTTTGCATATGCAGCAGTGAAGACTCGATGTGCCAAATAACTATTAAAAAAGAGAAAGGACTGTGCTAGTTAATATACATACAGTACCTGGACATAGTAAGTGCTAAATAAATATTTTACAATGGAGGGTTGCTACCTCTTAGGGTTGTTGTAAGAATTAAATGAGCTCATCTCTATCTCAAACAGATAATTCTTTNTATACATACAGTACCTGGACATAGTAAGTGCTAAATAAATATTTTACAATGGAGGGTTGCTACCTCTTAGGGTTGTTGTAAGAATTAAATGAGCTCATCTCTATCTCAAACAGATAATTCTTTTCTGGAAAAACAAACCTGACTTCAGTCGCTCAGTCGTGTCCGACTTTTTGCGACCCCATGAATTGCAGTGCACCAGGCCTCCCTGTCCATCACCAACTCTCGGAGTTCACCCAAACTCAGGTCCATCGAGTCAGTGATGCCATCCAGCCATCTCATCCTCTGTCGTCCCCTTCTCCTGCCCCCAATCCCTCCCAGCATCAGAGTTTTTTCCAATGAGTCAACTTTTCACATGAGGTGGCCAAAGTATTAGAGTTTAATCTTTAGCATCAGTCCTTCAGAAGAACACCCAGGACNTCTTATGGTCATCATTTCACCATGAGAAGTAGTCAAATGCCCTGTCTTGCTGGTCTAACTGGGTGGCAGTGTTCCAGAAATCTACTTTAATCATTTATTGCTGCATAACCAATTAGCCACCATATCTGTGACTTAACAGCCTTCATTACCTCATAGTTGGTGTGGTCAGGAATGTGGGTGTAATTGAGCTGGGACTTCTGGCTCCAGACCCCTCACAAGTAGGATCAGCAATGATCCAGGTTTGCCCAGCATTGTCCAGGTCTTAGCTGTAAAAGTCCTGAATCCCAGGAACCCCTGAGTCCTGGGGAAACCAGGACATCTGGTCACCTTAGGAGCCTGTGGTCGTCTTACAGCGTGGCTAGGGAGTCCTACTTCTAGCTCACTCACATGGCTGTTGGTGGGATTCAGCCCCTTACAAGCTGCTGGACAGAGGACTCCCTTAGTTTCTAAGTGGACCTCTCCATGGAGCTTGCTTCAAAGACTGAGTGAACAGGGAGTGTCAGCAAGACAGTCACAGTTCTGGTCACTTAATGATGGAAATGACTTCTCATCACTTAGCCACATTTTATTCAGGTCCAGCCCATATGAGACAAGCTAGGATCTAGGACCCTTTGTTGCTTGTACCTGGACAAACATCTACTCCAGCCACAAAATACACGGACGCTATAGAGGACTAAAAATAACTGTTGACATGCGCGGTTTTGGTAAATTATGAACAATGGGATATAAAAAGACCAAAAACCCAACTGCCGCTTCTGAGGAGCCAGGACCAAAATTGGAATACTGTGCATGCCCCCCTGCATTCAACACCACTGAAGGGGTGGGCAAACCATGTAAGCCACTCCTCCAGCCCATTGCCTGGGCTCACCTCTACCCCCTCCTATATAAGGAACCAGCTAGTCAGTCCCCTTTTCCCTGGTGGCTCAGATGGTAAAGAATTTGCCCTCAATGTGGGAGACCTGGGTTCAATATCTGGGATGGGAAGATCCACTGGAAAAGGAAATGGCAACCCACTCCAGTACTCTTGCTTGGAAAATCCCATGGACGGAGGAGCCTAGTAGGCTACAGTCTATGGGGTCTCAAAGAGTCGGACATGACTGAGCGACTTCACCTCACCCACTCCAATATTCTGGCCTGGAGAATTCCATGGACAGAGGAGCCTGGCAGGCTATAGTCCATAAGGTCGTAAAGAGTCAGACAGGACTGAGTGACTTTCACTGCACTGAACTGCAGCCCCACCTTGGAGAGAAAACAAGTGAACCTGTTACTTGTTTTTGCTCCCTTCTGCTGCAGCAGGAGAGCCAGTAAAGCCTTTTCGGAATCTCTTGTCTGGCTTTGTATCAATTTTTGTTGATTAAGGAGGCCAAGAATGCTGGCTGGAAACATACATACAAGGGAGGGAGGGACCCACGAGGGCTTGGGTACTAGCAAGGGGGAATATTGCATGCTGCACCGAAAGCTGCCTGCTGCAAAATCTATCTAATGAGGGAATGGAACAGTGCAGGGAGACTGTTACTTAATTCATATGAATTCAATCTGTCCCCCAAATAGTAGCTCTAATTTAACTCCTTTTTCAGAGAGTGAAATACCCATATTATGCAGAGGTCAGGAATGTGGTGTCATTGGCTGTGCATGAGATGTAGGGGTAAAATGCATCTTACACAGATTTCAAAAAAATCCTCCTGTTCATTGTTTCAACAGTGATCCTAATGTCTAGTTTGCTTCATCCTTCAACTCTTGGGTCTTTCCAGGGTTCTGAAACACAAGATGGCCTGCCTAATTCCACTACCTATTCAGATTTCCTGTATAAGATATGTCAGTTTTCTCTCATCCAATTGCTTTATATTTGCATACATGCAATCCCATTCTTTGCTTTCTATTGTTATTTATCTTGGGCTTCCTTGGTGGCTCAAATGGTAAAGAATCTGCCAGCAATGCAGGAGAGCTGGGTTCGATCCAGGTTGAAAAGATCCCTTAGAGGAGAACATGGCAACCCACTCCAATATTCTTGCCTGGAGAATCCGCATGGACAGAGGAGCCTGGTGGGCTACAGTCCATGAGGTCAGGAGGAGCTTTACACGACTGAGCAACTAAGCACAGCACAATCCTGTTCTTTGCCTTCTATTCCTTTCTATCTTAGTAACTTTGTTCTTGCGACTTTCTACTTTTTATAAAACATCTTTAAAAAAACTAAATATTTTTCATATTTTTTTTTCTTGGTATGTCATGCAGCTTTTGGAATCTTTGTTCCCTGACCAAGGATCTGTGGCCTCAGCACTGGAAGCACAAAGTCTTAACCACTGGGCCACCAGGGAAGTTCCAATAATGATGTTTTAAGAGGAGAGATGGCAAATACTTGTTCAGTCCTCTAGGTTAAATCAGAACCCCTATGATTTTCTTAAAAATCTCTGGGAAGCATCCTCTTCCCACCTCTCATGGTCATAGTATTATTTATGAATTTTCAGTGCCTGGTCTAGTCACTAACACATAACAGATATTTTAAAATTGATAACTGGATGAAGCTAAATCAGCATGACTCTTTTGAGCATAATGTGACCCAAATTAATCAAGAAGAAATTTTGATGTAATGAAAAAACAACCTAGCAAACCAGTAAATGTCACCAACACATTGTCCTCAAGACTTAAGAACAAAAATGAGCAGGACATGGGAAACGCTATAGAATGTTGATCTGAGAAATCACAGACATTTGTTTTATTCACTATTGGATCTGCTGATCAAGAACATTGACTGCCATACAGTAGTGAAAGTGAAAGTTGCTCAGTCCTGTCCGACTCTTTGCGACCCCATGGACTATACAGTCCATGGAATTCTCCAGGCCAGAATACTGGAGTGGGTAGCCTCTCCCTTCTCCAGGAGATCTTCCCAACCCAGAGATCAAACCCAGGTCTCCAGCATTGCAGGTGAATTCTTTACCAGCTGAGCCATACAGTAGGTGCTCAATAAATGTCCATTTTTTGTGTGTATGGCTATGTAGTCACAGGAGTACACTGTAAAACCAAGAGACTTGGATACAGAGTAAAAACAGCTGGGTTACTTCAAGCAACGTACCCATCCCACTTAGCCTCTTTTTTTTTTTTAAGCTCTAAAGCAATGACTGTGATATTTGCCCAAAGATATTCACCATTTAAAGTATGAAATAGTGTCACAATTTTTGAATGTAATTGTTCCTCTGTGGACATTCTGAAATAAACTATGTCATTGAATATATACAAATTCCAGTGCCTAATTGGAATTTGTGAATGCATACAAATTTAATGAATTGCCAAATTCCATTTGAGCAATATGTTCTGATAACTTCTAACATAACCCTCAGATATTTGAATGCACTTCTGAGTCTAATGTTGAGTCTTAAAATATTTTTTCCTTCCTAATGAATGGAAGATTTCATTCAAAAATTTGATCGCACTAAATAGAAATTCCAAATACTTCAGACTGTGTTTAAGTCAGACATGGACAGCAAACTTTTTCTCTCTTTGAGGACTGAGTATATGTGGAGATGAGGAGAAGCAGTCATCATTCATAAGGATTTTACTGATAACATGCCACGAAGCAAGGAGAGAGGCCCTCATGTTGGCTAGAAGGCTGCAGAGAAATTTATTCTTCCCCTGGAATAAACTATGTTTTCTAGTCATTAGAGCAAATCATCTCTTGTTACCCATCTAGGAGACTGGGTGCTCCCTGTACCCAAGACCCTGATGCAATTCCTCTGCCCGACCTCCATTTCTCCACACTGACCACTTGCTGACCTCAGCCATATAAGTCAAAGTTGGAGCTAATAAAAGTTGACAGATACCTAAACTCTTAATTGAATCTCTAAGCTTTTATTGACTTTCTCCCCTTCATCCCTCCACCTTTCTTCTTTCCATTTCTCTTATTTTAGAATGAAGTTTTCTTTTTATTAATTTATTTTTTATTAGTGAATACACAATATTTAGTTGTCTGACATCTCCAAAGTGATAGTGACTGCACTATACATTAGTTTGAATGTTGATTCTCAGTTTCATAGGCCTGGAGAGAAATGGATGCACTTCGGCTAAACCAGGAAAGCTGATTGCTACCTGAAGAACTAATTCATCTTCATAGCAGATGGATGTCAAGGATATTCAAGAGGAGATACACCAAGGTCATGCCAATTAGTTGTGGAGAAGAGCTTGACTAGAAGGTAATTTGAGATATAAACAGCCTTCATTTACCAGACCCAGATTCATAATGAACACCTTACGTAGGTGAAAGGCTTTGGAAAGATGTCCACCCTCTTCAAGGGCATGAGGGAAACTGGCGATGAGGTCTTCATGAAATGATGTGTCATCTGGAGGAATTACCAACATAGAGGGAACATAGGGATGTGACTCTCTCTCTTTAACTCTTTTGCTGCTGG
>SJYW01055109.1:404182-429049 GCA_006410735.1 Raphicerus campestris
TGAACCGTGAACTCCCTGATGTTCAAGCTGGTTTTAGAAAAGGCAGAGGAACCAGAGATCAAATTGCCAACATCTGCTGGATCATGGAAAAAGCAAGAGAGTTCCAGAAAAACATCTATTTTTGCTTTATTGACTATGCCAAAGCCTTTGACTATGTGGATCACAATAAACTGTGGAACATTCTGAAAGAGATGGGTATACCAGACTACCTGACCTTCCTCTTGAAAAATCTGTACGTAGGTCAGGAAGCAGCAATTAGAACTGGACATGGATCAACAGACTGGTTCCAAATAGGAAAAGGAGTACATCAAGGCTGTATATTGTCGCCCTGCTTATTTAACTCCTATGCAGAGTACATCATGAGAAATGCTGGACTGGACGAAACACAAGCTGGAATCAAGATTGCCGGGAGAAACATCAACAACCTCAGATATGCAGATGACACCACCCTTATGGCAGAAAGTGAAGAGGAACTAAAAAGCCTCTTGATGAAAGTGAAAGAGGAGAGTGAAAAAGTTGGCTTAAAGCTCAACATTCAGAACACACACATAGGTCACTTCTATTTTGATTTCTATCAAATTACCATACAATTGTGCTCATTTCACATGCTAGCAAGGTAATACTCAAAATTCTTCAAGTCAGGCTTCAGCAGTACAAGCAAGAACTTCCAGATGTACAAGCTGGATTTAGAAAAAGCAGAGGAGCCAGAGATCAAATTGCCAACATCTGCTGGATCATGGAAAAAGCAAGGGAATTCCAAAAAATTATCTAGTTCTGCTTCATTGACTGTGCGAAAGTCTTTGACTGTGTGGATCACAACAAACTGAACAATTCTTAAAGAGATGGGAATACCAGACCACCTGACCTGCCTCCTGAGAAGCCTGTATGCAGGTCAAGAAGCAACAGTTAGAACCGAACATGGAACAGCAGACTGGTTCCAAATTGGGAAAGGAGTACGGCAAGGCTGTATATTGCCACCCTGCTTATTTAACTTCTATGATGACTACATCATGTGAAATGCCAGGCTGGATGAAGCACAAGCTGGAATCAAGATTGCCAGGAGAAATATCAATAACCTCAGATATGCAGATATCACCACTCTAATGGCAGAAAGCAAACAGGAACTAAAGAGCCTTTGGATGAGGGTGAAAGAGAGTGAAAAGTTGGCTTAAAACTCAACATTCAAAAAACTAAGATCATGGCATCTGGTCCCATCACTTCATGCATGGCAAATAGATGGGGAAAAACTGGAAATAGTGACAGACTTTATTTTCTTGGGCTCCAAAATCACTGCAGATTGTGACTGCAGCCACAAAATTAAAAGATGCTTGCTCCTTGGAAGAAAAGCTATGACAAACCTAGGCAGTGTATTAAAAAGCAGAAACATCACTTTGCTGACAAAGGTCCATATAGTCAAAGCTATGGTTTTTCCAGAAGTCATGTACGGATGGGAGAGTTGGACCATAATGAAGGCTGAGTGCTGAAGAACTGATGCTTTTGTATTGTGGTGCTAGAAAAGACTCTTGAGAGTCTCTTGGACTGCAAGGAGATCAAACCAGTCAATCCTAAAGAAAATCAACCCTGAATGCTCTTTGGAAGGGCTGGTGCTAAAGCTGAAGCTCCAATACTTTGGCCACCTGATGCCAACAGCTGACTCATTGGAAAATACTCTGATGATGGGAATGATGAAGGCGGGAGGAGAAGGAGTCAACGGAGGAGAGACGGTTGGATGGCATCACTGACTCAATGGACATGAGTTTCAGCAAACTCTGGGGACAGTGAAGGACATGCATGGAAGACTGATATACTTCAATTTGTGGTGTCGCAAAGAGTCAGACATGACTTAGCTATTGAACAACAACGTGTGTTTGTGTATGTGTATACACATGCTGTTTTGACTGGAAAGAAACAAGAGTGATACATCTGGGTTGTAGTTACATGGATGTACACATATTAAAGTATATTTGTATACTTTACTGTTTGGTGTTACGTCTGAATTAAGAAAAAATACTGTCTGACTCACCCTCTGGCCAGGCTGTCAGTGGTTTAGGCTGGTGTGTGTGTGTTAGCTGTTTAGTCGTGTCTGACTCTTTGTGACCCCATGGGCTGTAGCCCACCAGACTCCTCTGTCCATGGGATTCTCCAGGCAAGAATACTGGAGCAGATTGCCATGCCCTTCTCCAGGGGATCTTCCTGACCCAGGGATTGAACCCATGTCTCCAGGCAGATTCTTTACCATTTGAGCTACAGTTTTCCCATGGTTAGGCTGGAGACCTCGTCAAGATGTAGTAAATTCCAGAGACTAGAGACCAGCCACCGTCTTAGCTGTAGAGATCTTTAGCTAAGTTTCTGCCGGGCTTGGTTCGTGCTTCATCACTCAACTATGTCTGAATCTTTGTGACCCCATGGACTGTAGCCCGCTAGCATCCTCTGTCCATGGGATTTTTTTCCAGGCAAGAATATTGGAGTGGGTAGCCATTTCCTCCTCCAGGAGATCTGACCGACCCAGGGATTGAACCCAGATCTACTGCGTTGCAGGCAGATTCTTTACTGCTGGGCCGCTGAGCCCCTGGAGAAGTCCCTGAAAGTTCCTGAACTGTCCTCCAAAACAGCAATTCCCAGAGATGCTCTCCACCCCACAAAAGTAGTTTTGTGGTGAAATAACTCTAGAAATGCTGCTCCCTTTGAAAGATTTAAAGGGAAATGTGAAAGGCACATGGAAATGTTAAAGGCCCTAAAGTTCGCAGAAGAATCATGTTTATCCCAGATTGTTCTAAACTTACTTAACCATGAAACTCCTATTAATTAATTAATACCTATTAACAGCTCATTAAAGTAATCAGCCTGTCAAGACAAAAGCCTGGTCGAGACCTGGCGATTAATACCCCATCCCTGCATCAGGTGACATGTGCGCCACCTGCTGGCGATATGGGGTATGAGGGCACTTACTCAGGAAGCTTCTATTTTCTCTAAATTGCACTGGGAATCCAGAGTTCATTGTCACCTTACACTTGGTTATGTCTTTTCACATTTAACAAACCAGGAACTGAACAACATAGCTTGCCATAATTTAGTTACAAAAGGAAGTTTTTCACTCAGACCATCAACATGGAAGTCAAACGATACAAATCAGTGCTGAATACCAGTGTCCAAGAAAGGTGAAGCGTCTGATGCAATGGGAACAAAGAATTCTAGGGTTTTATAGACTAAATACTTGCGATAATAAACTCAATTAGTCTGTTCTATTTATCTTCTAATTTCAAGTCCAACTGATTTTTATCGGACTTATCCAATCCCTAACAGACTGATGAACCAAGCTACAATCCTGTCGAAACCGATATTAGACCTTTTCACTTAAATTGTTAAGTTTTACTACTCTTGGTTCTCAAGGTTTTAATTGTGAAAATGATATCATAATTGAGTTGGGGAGAAGAAAGGAAATAAATAAAAATAAAGGACAAGAATGTGATCATAAGGTACGTTTATACCATAATTATTTGTTGAAGAGTTTATATTATACATTTCTTTATAGACAAGTGTAAGGAGAGTCTACACACAGTTTAAGGGGAAAACTTTTTAATGTTTTCTACAAATAATGCTTCACAATCTGTTCTATTTATTTTCCTGCATCGAAACAATATTTAACTAGCAGGTTTTTGGTGTGTTTTTTTTTGTTTTTTTTTTTTACCAGAATATCACATCAGTTTATTTCAGATGTAACAGCAATTTTAAAATCAACAAGTTTATATCTTAACTGCACCAAGTAAACTTAGCTAGTTAAGTACTTTTAAAGTTATTCCCTCCAAAAAAACTGAGGTTTCCCAATAGTTCCATTTTTGGAGGACTTTCAATTGATGAGTAAATGCTAGCAGAAGCTTTTAAACCACAAGTTTTACTAGAATGGCTAAAGGTTTAAGCATCCAAGCAGTTGCTACGCGCCACTGGGTGCGCTGAAAAGCACTGGGCAGCCTGGTTTGCATTTTCCTCCTTCACTTGTCTCCATCTTCTTCATCTTTCATCTGGGTTTCTCCAGGAAACCTCCAGCTCCCCGAGAAAAAGCAGCATGCCCTGCAGCCGTGTGCATAAATCCTTCTACAGCAAAGAGGCTTAGGCTCCAAGTTTCAAAGTTTTAAAGAAAGATACTCCAACTTTGACATACTAACAAGTATCTGCAAGTAATTTTACTCTCAAACATACCCTGTGGCATGTCAGCCTCCCTTTACAAGATTGTTGAAATTCAGCTCTTGGAGTGGTCTTCCCAGCATTTAAAATCAACGGCCACACCCTCGTGTAACTATAGAAATCCTGGATTGGCCAAAAGTTTGTTTGGATTATTCCATAAACTGGTAAGGAAAAACCGAATGACCTTTTTGGCCAACCCAGTCTGTTGATTCCGGGGCTTTACTCCTACAGTCTGTGCAGGGCAAGCGAGTCTCTGCACGTTTAAGGCGCCCAGTGGATGCGGATCCAGCCACCTAGGGAGACTCTTTCTTTTTTTAATTTTTTTATTTTTTAATACTTTATTCTATTTTACAGTACTGTATTGGTTTTGCCATACATCGACATGAATCAGCCGCAGGTGTACACGATCTCCCCATGCCGATGGATCCACTTACGGAGGGCCGATCAAAGTGAGGCAGGACCTCTGTTTCTATAGAGCCTCCCACAGGTCACATGAATGAGCACAGAGGGCTGAGAAGTTCTGCTCCAAGAAGTGCTAAGAGCAAGGACACGTGTGGAAAGATCTATTTCAATTTGCCAGTGAATTGTTAGTGCAGAGAAGGCGAGGCAGGTGTGCTAACCAGCTTTAGAGTAATCATTAGTGAAGGATGCAGGGAATCAGGTGAACAGAAGATAGGGTGCTATGACTTCTCAATCTAAAAAAAGATGCACAGTGGCATTTCAGTGACCTTAATTCTTAACCCCAGCTGCTCTCTAGAAGCTTCCAGGAGTAAGCTTTTAAAAATTACTTTCGTGGTTCACCTGAAGCCACCACAACATTGTTAATCTGCTATACCCTGATACAGAATTAAAAGTTTAAAATATAAAATAAAAATGAGTCAAGCCAAGGCCCTACTCCAGACCAGTTAAATCAGAATCTATGGCTGGGGGTGGGGTCTTATTTTACCAGCCCCTGGAGCGACTCCAGAAGGCCACCAGCTTCAGTACCATTGCCCGATGACACGCGAGAAGCCATTCGCGTCAGCTGCTATTGTTGACATCACAAACAGGACCTCCAGACCCTTGAAGGTCAGTCTTTAGAAGAAATGCTTGGCACTGTCCTCTCGCTCCACGTCTTAAACCATCATGAGTAGAACTCATTTATAAAAGCAGTGGCCACCTGCTTTCTTTCCAGGATTTGTAGCTGTGTATCACTTAGAGCAAAAGCCAGAAAGTTCTAAATTTGCTAATTAAAACTGGAGGGAGGTGGGGAGTAGCACTTGTGGAATTGTGTGACCTGTTGCTTGGCAACTTTGAGTTCAGCTTCTGCATTCTGTGAGCCGTCAGAGTCACAGAGTTTGCTGAGCCGGGTTGATTACTTCCCACTACAAAAAGGAAATTAATTCTGCATGACGGAGAGGGCTCGAAAAGCTGTCCTTCAAAGCGGGCCATGTCACACTTCTTCTACTTGACACCACAAATTCTTCTGCCCTTCAGCCCCCTCACTTCTCAAGAGTTTGATGTGATCAGACAGAAGGCTGCAGCATCTTGGCAGAATGAAGCAAGGTGGTTGGATTTGTCTGTGACAACGTACATGGGCAGTTACAGGAAAAAGCAGCTGGATGAGTCCATGGGCGGCCGACTTAGAGCAGGACAGCCCTGGCCTGAGCGTCACAAGTAAGATCGCTTTGTGATTTGCCCCTGGCTATGTTTCTCTGACTAGATGAGACTGATACTAGAAGGAGGAGGGTGTTGTCAACCCCGAAACACTTCCCGGACTTCCACTCTGTCTATCTTCCTGGGTAGATGTCAGCGGGTGTGCATGCGAGGTTGCTTCAGTCAATCCCATGAAGTGTAGCCTGCAAAGCTCCTCTGTTAAGGGGACTTCCCAGGCAAGAATACTGCCATTTCCTTCTGCAGGGGATCTTCCTGACCCAGGAAGAAGAGCTAAATGTCAGTTACCAACGGAAACTATGATTGTCATTCTCTGTTTAGTCCTTCTAAAATTGGTGCACAACTGCTTTTATAAGGTAATGTGTGAGTATTTGGTTAAGATGGGCTTCCCAGGGGGTACAAGGGGTAAAGAACCCACCTGCCAATGCAAGAGACAAAAGAGATGCAAGTTCGATCCCTACACGCAGGGGTCAGGAAGATCCCCTGGAGCAGGGAATGGCTGCCTGCTCCAATGTTCTTGCCTGGGAAATCCCATGGGCAGAGGAGCCTGGTGGGGCTATAGTCTACAGGGCTGCACAGAGTCAGACACAACTTAGTGACTAACCCTCATGAATGTTAGTTGTTTTGCCTTCCAGGGCTTTCCAAATTGTCAAAACAAAACTTAAAGCTGAAATGTCTCAGGGGTACTTTCCAATTGGAGGCCTCGTCTGGTATAGTCCAATGAACTACACAGTCTGCGTTTTCAATAGCTCTCAAGTTTGTTGGCACCTCAATTAACTTTGGAAGTCCCTTTGCTAATTCTGTGAATTTTGAGGCATCTCTGGGCCCCCTGAGAGGGGGTCAGATTTCCCCTGGGGGAATCTTCAAGGCAATACTTGCCTCCCCATGTCAACTTTGGACTCTCTGAGGTATACAAACCCAGAGGAGATGAAAACTGTCAGAGCCCTAACTGGACCTCTCAGAAGGGTCCCAAATTATTTGAAAAGCAGTGATTTTCCTTTCTGCATTAGTACGAATAGAGGCAAATCCCTGGGTGAAAAAGCATGATCATGTTGGATCATGCTTCTGAAATAAAGAGGCACTGTGCCAGGGCTTACTAAAAAGCCACAGGACAAGTAGGGAGCATTTGCATTTGTTTGTTCCAGCAGCAATAGGAAAGTGCAGGTAGACCTTGGCGATACTGTGGGTTTGGTCTAATAAAGTGGGTATCCCGAGAAAGCAAGTCACACAAATTTTTTGGTTTCCCAGCACATAAAAAGTTATACACATGCTATACTGTAGTCTGTTAGGTGGGCAATAACATTATGTCTAAAAAGCAATGTTCATGCCTTAATTAAAAAAATACTTGGTTGCTAAAAAAGATAAAATGTAACCATCATCTAACAACACAGCCTTGCCACACACCTTGAATTTGTAAAACACACAGTATCTGTGAAATGCAAGAAAGTCAAGTCCAATAAAACAAGGTATGCCTGTGACACAGAGAGCATGGAGATCAGAAACATTTTTATAATAAAGTGAACATTTTTATAATAAAGGAAAGAGCACAATACAAAATTTTCATGAATGTTAGGAACTATAAAACAAAATTAGTGCTTACCGGTAAGTTTTCAAATGAAATTTTAAAAAAATGCCACTTTGCTAAACTATGTCAAGATTTTAGAATAAAGATAGTCAAAGATATGTAAGAAATAAAGATAGTCAAAGATATGTAAGATCTCCACACAGAGAACTATAAGACCTTAATGAGAGAATATAAAGATCTAAGTCAATAGAGAGATGAACCATGTTCATGGATTGGAAGACTGAATATTATAAAAATATTATTTCTCCCCAAATTGATTTACAGATTCTATACAATTCCAATAGATGTTTCTGTGGAACTTGACAAGATGGTTCAAGGCCAGGAAATAGTCAGGACACTCTTTTAAAAGAACAAAGTAAGCGTGTTTCCTCTACAGATAACAAAATTTACCCTAAAGCCTCAGTAATTTAATTAAGACAGAATGGCACTGTGGCACCAAGATAACAAATAGACGACTGGAACAGAAAAAAGGGCCCAGAAACAGAACCTTGCATATATGGGCACTTATTTCGAACTTCCCTGGTAGCTCAGACGGTAAAGCATCTGTCTACAACGCAGGAGACCTGGGTTCAATCCCTGGGTTGGGAAGATTCCTTGGAGAAGGAAATGGCAACCCACTCCAGGACTCTTGCCTGGAAAATCCCATGGAGGGAGTTTGCTTGGTGCAGGCTACTGTCCATAGGGTCGCAAAGAGTCAGGCACGACTGAGCGACTTCACTATGTAAAAGGTGGTAGAACAGTGGAGAAAGGTCATGTCTGCAATTCCAGGTAGATTCATTCCAGATGAATTAGAGACCACAGCATGATTGGCAAAAATAGCAAAAACCCATTAGATAATGACATAAGGAATATCTTGATGATCTTGGGGTTGGCAAAGATTTCCTAAACAGAACACAAAAAGTCCTAACCACAAAGAAACAATGAAGTAAATGAGACTAGCTTAAAGTAGCTCTGTTTAACAAAATATACCCTTAAAAGTATGAAAGCTGAGCTACAGATATGAAGGTGAGATTTTCAACTCAGTGACTGACCAAGGGCTCATAACTACAATATGTATTTTTTTAAAAAAAACCTCCTGGGACTTCCCTGGTGGTTCCATGGCTAAGACTCCATGCTCCCAATGCAGCGTGTCTGGGTTTGATCCCTGGTCAGGCCCACAATCTGCAACTAAGAGTTCACACGCTGCAATTAATAGCCTGCATGCCGCAACTAGGACCTCGCACAGCTAAATACATGAAAATATTTTAAAAAGAAAAACTCATGCAAATTAGTATGAAAAGACAACCTACTAGAAAAATAGGAAAGAGACTTTGAAATGAAATTCATAAACAAAGATATGCATGTGATCAACAAAAAGTATCAAAAGTTCCTTAACCACGTTAATAATCAGGACATACAAATTAAAACCACAATGAGCTTACTCATGCAAACTTCCAGAATGGCTAAAATTAAAAAGATTATTAATACAAAGTGCTGGTGAAAGTATAAACCAGTGAGGTCTTTCACGTACATCTTGTGGGTATATGCACTGAGTTGTTTTCTTGAGGAAACAGTTTGATCTTGTTTTCTAAAGTTGATGCTACAGATATCCTAGGACTTAGCAATTGTAAGTATATATCCAGCCGAAAAGTGTTGTCACACGTGCACCAAGAGATATGTACGAGTGGTTCACAGCAGCATTTTTCACAATAGCCAAAAAACTAAAAAGCAAGCCTAACACAGAATGCATACTATCAAAATAAAAAAGAATGAATAGTCAGTGGTGTGATTGTACAATGCCGGTGTAAATGAACAAACTGTGGCTAAACCCTGAAATGCCAAAAACACTGTATGCGGCATTTGAGCCAGAGGCAAAATATATGTGTATTAATCTATTTACGTAAAAGTTTCAAAATATTGTGCATGCCAAGTCACTTCAGTTGTATCTGACTCCTTATGACGCTATGGACTGTGGCCCGCCAGGCTCCTCTGTCCATGGAATTCTCCAGGCAAGAATACTGGAGTGGGTTGCCATGCCCTCCTCCAGGGGATCTTCCTGACCCAGGGACTGAACCCGAGTCTCTTAGGTCTCCTGCGCTGGCAGGTGGGTTCTTTACCACTCGCGCCGCCTGGGAAGCCCTCTTAAAAAACAAACAGCCCAAGCCAAACTACGGTGTTTGGTGTATTTGCTGGGGTGATTAAATAATAATAATAATAAAAGGAGAAGCAAAGAAATGATTCCCATAGAAGTCAGAAAACTGGCCCATTGACTGTCTGACTTTCTGCTCCAAACCTATTAGAAAAATAATTACGGGGGTTGGGCTTGGAAATGTGTATTTGGTGGTCTTCCCTGGTGGTCCAATGGTTAGGAATCTGCCTGCCACTGCAGGGGATATGGGTTCGATCCCTGGTCTGGGAAGATGTCACCTACCATGGAGCAACTGAGCCCATGCACCAGGAAAAAAAAAATCAAATCTGCATCTAAAAGTTAACACTCCCTGGTGATTCAGTTGCTGCTGTAGGTAAGGTGAAGAAAGATGCAGGGTGGGCCACCAGCCCCTGTCTCAGGGATGATGAGGGCTAGTCTCTGGGCTCAGTACCTGTCCAGGAGCATTTTAGAACTCTTATTATTTTTTTACATTTTTTAAAAATTTATTTTTTGAAGTATAGTTGACTTACCATGTTGTGTTAATTTCTGCTGTGTGGCAAAGTGATTCAGTTATACATATGTATACATTCTTTATCATATCCTTTTCAATTATGGTTTATCACAGGGTATTAATACCTTTCCCTGTGCTACACAGCAGAGCCTTGTTATTTATCTGTTTCTATATATGATATTTTGCATCTACTAATTCCAAACTCCCGATCCACCTGTCCCCCAAATCCTCCCTCTTTCCCACCCCCGCACTAGGACTCTAGGCTGACATAATTCCACTTTACCCCTAACACACATATAGTTCCAGGTCCCCAGAGCTTGAAGAGCCCCCTCTCCTCAATGAGAGGCCCTAAAACAACAGTCATCCTCTAGAAATTCATGACTGTGCTTCCCACCAAGCCAACTGCTTGCCTAAAATGAGCATTATATCTGGATTGAGAGAAACTGAGATACAGATATGTTTTGAAGGCTAGACACAGCATCTGCTAGACCCCAAGTTACCCTGCCACTATTAAGTTCTAAGTTTTCCTGGGAAACCAACATAATTACTGTAATATTTCCTAATCCGTTCATAGCACTTATTTTATTTTGAAAACAGCTCCCTAGGGAAAGTCTCATAAATTCTGTGAAAACAATTATGAACTTACTGTTTGAGCTTTTCATGTACAAAAGTTGAACAGTTTACCCTTTTATGACAAATTGGGGAACAAACAAATCACTAAAGACAATGAGAAAGTCCAACTTGGGTTGATTTAATGGGATTTTTACTGTTGGGAGAGTGGAAAAGGGGAAGAAAAGAAGCCGAAGTTGAAGAAATTAAATGAAAGCATGAGTGAAAATCCCTGCAAGCACATAGGCTGTGGCTTATAAACCCCATAAGCTCATACCTTGTTTCTCGTACTTGCTTTCTGTAGGATGGCATTGCCAAACTGCTTTGCTGGCAGGGCCGAGCTCCAGGAGACCACAGATGCTAAAGGTGAGTGCAGCGTGATCAGTTCTGAGCACAGCCGTTTTGCCAAGGTTGCTGCCTTGATAACTTTTATGTTCGAGATTGTCATCCGAACAGTTCCCATATACCTACTAAAGGCAAGGCGCCTCTAGCATGTTCCACTCTGGATCAGTCGCTCTTAAAAATAACAGTTATTCCAGGGCAAAAAACATCCTCCTCAGAAGGTACCTTCTCCCAGAGCTTGGAACTCTAAGTAACGGAATGTGAGCTTTACTGGGTATGTCAAAGAATTAGGAATAAAAACCAAACCATTACAAACCACCAACTACGAAACTCCATTTACTAATCGATACCACCTCCACCCCACTTCAGTTAAATCAGGATAATAGATAAACTTCCAAAGCCCAGTTGCCGAACATGAATGATAATGGGCTTCCCAGGTGGTGNCCCCTAACACACATATAGTTCCAGGTCCCCAGAGCTTGAAGAGCCCCCTCTCCTCAATGAGAGGCCCTAAAACAACAGTCATCCTCTAGAAATTCATGACTGTGCTTCCCACCAAGCCAACTGCTTGCCTAAAATGAGCATTATATCTGGATTGAGAGAAACTGAGATACAGATATGTTTTGAAGGCTAGACACAGCATCTGCTAGACCCCAAGTTACCCTGCCACTATTAAGTTCTAAGTTTTCCTGGGAAACCAACATAATTACTGTAATATTTCCTAATCCGTTCATAGCACTTATTTTATTTTGAAAACAGCTCCCTAGGGAAAGTCTCATAAATTCTGTGAAAACAATTATGAACTTACTGTTTGAGCTTTTCATGTACAAAAGTTGAACAGTTTACCCTTTTATGACAAATTGGGGAACAAACAAATCACTAAAGACAATGAGAAAGTCCAACTTGGGTTGATTTAATGGGATTTTTACTGTTGGGAGAGTGGAAAGGGGGAAGAAAAGAAGCCGAAGTTGAAGAAATTAAATGAAAGCATGAGTGAAAATCCCTGCAAGCACATAGGCTGTGGCTTATAAACCCCATAAGCTCATACCTTGTTTCTCGTACTTGCTTTCTGTAGGATGGCATTGCCAAACTGCTTTGCTGGCAGGGCCGAGCTCCAGGAGACCACAGATGCTAAAGGTGAGTGCAGCGTGATCAGTTCTGAGCACAGCCATTTTGCCAAGGTTGCTGCCTTGATAACTTTTATGTTCGAGATTGTCATCCGAACAGTTCCCATATACCTACTAAAGGCAAGGCGCCTCTAGCATGTTCCACTCTGGATCAGTCGCTCTTAAAAATAACAGTTATTCCAGGGCAAAAAACATCCTCCTCAGAAGGTACCTTCTCCCAGAGCTTGGAACTCTAAGTAACGGAATGTGAGCTTTACTGGGTATGTCAAAGAATTAGGAATAAAAACCAAACCATTACAAACCACCAACTACGAAACTCCATTTACTAATCGATACCACCTCCACCCCACTTCAGTTAAATCAGGATAATAGATAAACTTCCAAAGCCCAGTTGCCGAACATGAATGATAATGGGCTTCCCAGGTGGTGCCAGTGGTCAAGAACTCACCTGCCAATGCAGGAGACGTGAGAGAAGCAGGTTTGATCCCTGGGTAGGGAAGATCCCCCCGGAAGAGGGCATGGCAACCCACTCCAGTACTCTTGCCTGGAGAATCCCGTGGGCATAGGAGCCTGACGGGCTACGGTCCATGGGGTCACAAAGAGCCAGACACGACTGAACCAACTGAGCATGCAGGCAACATGATAAAAGATAGTTTTTTCCTTCATACAAAGGCCTGGGAAGGTGTTTTGCAGACAGACCTTAGATCTAAGGACACAGATGTCATTCATCTGGGAGTTCCACCATCTCTTGAGGCCCCAGAATCTCCATCTGGCAGGTGGGGGAGGAAAAACGGTCGGGATGGCACATGGCTTTTCCAGCATTTCAGCCTGGAAGTGACTCACATCTCACATGCTCACATTCCCGTGGGGGAAGTGGTCACAAGGCCCCACCTACACGAGAGTTCAGATTCCTGGGCTGGGCAGCCCCTGTCCAGTAACAACTGCACTCAGCAGAGGGGGACAGCCAGCCCTCCTACCCCACACTCTGATTTTGAGGAAGAAACACAAGAGGTTTTTCCCATATAATTTCCTGGAGAAGGCAATGGCACCCCACTCCAGTACTCTTGCCTGGAAAATTCCATGGACGGAGGAGCCTGGTAGGCTACGGTCCATGGGGCCGCTACAAGTCGGACACGACTGAGTGACTTCACTTTGACTTTTCACTTTCATGCATTGGNATACATGACTACTGGAAAAACCATAGCCTTGACTAGACGGACCTCAGACAGCAAAGTAATGTCTCTGCTTTTGAATATACTATCTAGGTTGGTCATAACTTTTCTTCCAAGGAGTAAGAGTCTTTCAGTTTCATGGCTGAAGTCACCATCTGCAATGATTTTGGAGCCCCCCAAAATAAAGTCTGACACTGTTTCCACTTTTTCCTCATCTATTTCCCATGAAGTGACGGGACCAGATGCCATGACCTTTGTTTTCTGAATGTTGAGTTTTAAGCCAACTTTTTCACTCTCCACTTTCACTTTCATCAAGAGGCTTTTTAGCTCCTCTTCACTTTCTGCCCTAAGGGTGGTGTCATCTGCATATCTGAGGTGATTGATATTTCTCCCAGCTATCTTGATTCCAGCTTGTGCTTCATCCAGCCCAGCGTTTCTCATGAGGTACTCTGCATATAAGTTAAATAAGGTGACAGTATACTGCCTTGACATATTCCTTTTTCTATTTGGAACCAGTCTATTGTTCCATGTCCAGTTCTAACTGTTGCTTCCTGACCTGCATAAAGATTTCTCAACTTTGTGCTAGAAATGTCTAATGAAGGGAGTTTAAACGTGAAGCCAAATCAATACAAGCCCACTGGATGAATTTGCTCACCACTCGGGCACACGGGTCTGTTGATGGTCTCCTTGTAGAATGTGTCCCTCCATAGATACACAAATCAGATGGGCTGTTCCTAAGTGTGATTCACAACCATCAGAGGAAAAATGTTCTCAGATTTTTTCAAGACTGCCATTCAAAGAATTTGGTCTTATTCTACCTACACTAAGGTGGAATTTCCTTTGGCATTACTATTAATTTTCTTTCCAAATGACATGGCTATGGCTTTTCCCTCCTTTGGCGCCCCACCCCCACCATCTGCTCATCTCTCAAGTTCAAAGAACAAAGCAATAACTAAGAAAAACTAAAATCTAGGGTCTTAAAACTGCAATACAGACAGAAATTGGTTAGCAGCTCCTCTCTCTTTACATTCTGCTAAGACAGATTCTAGCAAGCTTTATTTAAAAAGCTCCTCTCCCACAAAAGCGATTTATGAAGAGTGAGATGGAATGTGGGCCCTGCTGCCTCTGGGGCTGCGCTCAGGGAGGTCCCTGTCCCTTCTCTTGTTCTGAGTGCCTCTGTGCATCCCTCCAGGATGAGCGCAAGTTACTCTTGCAAAAGGGTACACTGGCCTCTTTGATCCTAGCTGTTCTAAGAGATGTAATATGTACCAGGGAAGAGGTTATCTATAGACTGACATCATCAGAGCCCAGATGTGACAGAATGTATGAGAATGTGCATTCTTTCTTGGGATATTCCCTAGTCACTCATAACAAATTCCAAGTCCCTAGAGAGCAACCTGGAATTGTCTTTATGGCATATGGCCTTTAAAACACACACACAGACACACACTTTATTTATTTATTTGGCTGCACCAGGTCTTAGCTGATGCACGTGGGGTCTAGTTCCCTGACCAGGGATTGAACCTGGGCCCCCTGCACTGGGAGCATAGAGTCTTCGCCACCAGGCCACCAGGGAAGTCCCATGGTATTATGGCCTTTTACAAGGATGACAGCATCAGGAGAATACTTATAGGAACCAAGTAATATTCTAAGAGGGCAACGTGAAGATGACCTGCCATGTTCCTTCAAGAGTGTGTTCATTTTCAACATCGTCTTTTTCTCCTGTTCGTTCACTCTCACATCTCCAAACTTCTAAAGACTTATGAAAGTAAAAGGAACAGCCAGAATTCCCATGAGTCCTGTCTTCACACAGGGAGGCCTTCAAGCATAAACAAAATGATGTCATTTGGTTTCCTGTGACACTTGCAATCAAATCCTCTGCTCCCATTTCATGCCTTTTGCTTTTTGATCACTCTGTTCCAGTTAACTGGCTTCTTTCAGGGACTTGAAACTGCTAAGCCATTTCCTACCTCAGGACCTTTGCACACACACATTCTCTTTGCTGGAACCCAATTATCCCAGCTCTGCTGAACTGTATGCTTCAGGTTTGAATATAAATGTCACTTCTTCAGAGAAGTTTTCCCTGGCCACTACATTTAAAATCAGTTCTTCCCACACTTTCCATTTTTAATCTTCATCTTAATGCCTAGTTTGCTATGTATTATTATATTTGTTTACTCATTTATTATCTTTCCTCTTCTAGAACATAAGCTTCAAGAGAGCAGAATTTGTCTGTCTCGTTGGTCTCTATCTCCAGCACCCAGGCCAGGGGTAAACACAAACCAGGTGTCCTTTAATTGTATGTTGAACAGTGGTTTGTATGGACCTTCTATGGTTGACTTTTTCTTTCCCACAATATGTTTCCTTATGGAAACAGTTTCTTACATAGAATTTGTCTTTCCAAAGGAAATGTATAAAAGTACTTAAAAAAATTATAATGTAGTTTTTATAGAAGCAACCTTTCAAAAACTTGTGTTTTTAGTGGCAGGCTTTAGTGTGTTTAGTGGCAGGATTCTAAAGTATTACCTATAAAATACCTTAGAAATTGGGTAAAAAAATAGCATATGGCACTGTTGCATTTTGTACGTGGCTTTAGTTGTATACGGGCTTCCTTGGTGGCGCTATTGGTAAAGAACCCACCTGCTAATGCAGGAGACATAAGAGACGCAGGTTGGACCCCTGGGTGGGGAAGATCCCCTGGAGGAGGGCACTACAACCCACGCCAGTGTTCTTGCCTGGAGAATCCCAGGGACAGGGGAGCTTCGTGGGCTATAGTCCACAGGTCGAAGAATCGGACAGGACTGAGTCAACTTAGCGTGCACACACCCACCTTAGTTGTATACACTCCTCCCCCCTGCACCCAGGTTCTGTAATGAGTGGAAGGAAGCACAGCCAGGCAAACCCCAAATCTGAAACAGACACAGCCCTGTAAGCAAGGGCTAGCGAGGGTGATCTGGGATGAGTGGCAGAGAGGAAAGAGAGCAGAAACGTTGGTGTCCAATGGCCTGCCCTTTCTTAGTGATGTGGGTATCTTGCTTCCAAGCTTTGTCCACCTTCTTTCCATAACGTCACAGGGATGGTGCATCCTTGTGCTATTTTGGGATCATTCTCAAAACTTTTCGCCCCTGGAGGCTGAGGCCCTAGAGTGAAGGTGGGGGCAGATGGGTTAGGGCAGCCCTGAAGAGAGGGGCTTATCCAGTTTGCTGGATCCAGCAGTCCTTAGCAGGTTTGCTGGTCTGCCTGGGGAAAGAGCAGTAGGCTGGCCCCCGGATGGCATGGTAAGTGGGTAGATGGCAGTCAAGCCAGGCAGCCTTCCCTAGCCGTCCTGGGAGAGACTCACGGCTCCTCATCCAGGCTCCCCAACACCTAGGCCATCATATCCTAGGCAGAGGCGGGAGCTTCCCCTCCCTGGAATGAAGCCCCCCACCCTGCCACACACACCTGCCACCCTCTCGCCCTCATGGAAACCTAATTTCTGTCTCCTCCTGCCTGTGACTCCACGCCATCCTGCGCCTGGCACCTGGGTCGTCTTGCCCTGAGTTTCCACACTTTCCACTCCTACCATCTGTGCTGATAATGTTCTAGCACGTTCTCCACCCATCCCTCCCCTCCCCCGCCTTGCCACACATCAGTTGTCTGACTGGGACTGACCTAACCACTCCCCTCCCTGGAGGCACAAGCCATGGGGGTCCATTGTGTTGGGGGAGAAGAGGGGTGATGCCTCAGGCTTCAGCACAAACGTCCTCCCTGGTTCCTCTCAGGACCACACTGTTAATCTGATCCCTGCCCTCCTCCTCCTCCAGCGCAGCTGTCTACAGGTTAGAGGAAGAGGGGAAGATGTCTTAGAACCAGCCTCCTGCGCGCCACGGCGTCCCCCAGCTCACTCCCAGCGTGGGCGGTCACGGCAGAGAATCTGCTAATGCTGGGACCTCATTTATCTGGCTAATTCGTATGCCTGCCCGTGGGAAGTGCATATGTTTCTTTTAAACTACAGAAAGAAGAAAGCTTGTGTTGGCTACCCCATAAATCTAGACAGCCTGGAAAGCAGTTTGCCTGGGACTGAGGTCCTCCCCACACTAAAAAATGCCAGGCACACCAGCTGATGGCCAGCATACCCCAACGAATCCCAGGACAGGCCCCCAGACCCAGGAACTACCACCGTCCCTTTCAGGTGTTGGGAATTTTGCTCAATTTGAAATTAGAAAACAGTCTAATAAATGGTTAAAAGTGTTTGCCAGGAAAGATTCAAGTGTAAGGCAACGGCGTCCAAATTCCCTGCAGAGACTGGACACAAGGGAACATTGGCAGCTAAGCCTGTTATTAAGAAGGTCACAAAATGCCATCTGTTACCCTGCATACCTTACTGTTCAAGCATAACCTCCACGAGGAAAAGAGCACAACAGTAGGCTTCCCAGGTGGCGCAGTGGCAAAGAATCCGCCTGCGAGCGCAGGAGGTGCAGAAGACCCTGGCTTGATCTCTGGGTTGGGGAAGATCCCCTGGAGAAGGAAATGGCAACCCACTCCAGTATTCTTGCCTGGAGAATCCCATGGACAGAGGAGCCTGGTGGGCTACAGTCCAGGGGGTCACAGAGGGTCGGACACAGCTGAGCACCATGGGCTTCTGTGAACAAACCGTGGCCCTCCCTATGGGATGGGCTACAAGTATGTGGGGAGAAGGCATCGTTGTTAGGTCTGTTCTTGGTCACGGCGTCAGTGTAATTTGAGATGCTGCTGCCTGGTTTTCCAAATCTTTTTCTGCCTGGTTTTAGTCATCTATGAAATATGATAATAGCACTCTGTCTATCATTATGAAATTGAGCAGATAAATGAATGCCTTATCCTTTTACCCTTTATGAATTTTTTAATTCATAGAAAAGTTGAAGGAATAGTAGAACCAGTATTTGCCTACTCCCTGCCTAGATTCACCAATTGTTAACATTTTGCCACATTTGTTAACATATAGTTTTATCTCAGTCTCTCCTTATTGATACTTGTATGTAATACTCTGCAGAACTATTGAGAGCAAATTTTCAGGCACAGTGACAGTATATCCTTAAATACCTCAGCATGTACCTCTAGGAGCAACAATGTTTGCTTATAACCATAATACTATTTGCTAATAACCATACTGTTATTATCTTATATAACCATAATACTGTTATTACATGCAAGAAACTTCATACTGACAGGATATTCTCACCTAATGTTCAGACCATTAAATGCTTTATTCTTAATAGCCTGCCAGGAAAAGATTCACTCTGTCATCTATCTCCATGGTTAGCAATTCTTTAAGACACCTCATATTTTTTTGAGACACTTTGAAAAGTCTGATGAAAGCTCTAGGCCCTATCTTCAGAAAAGTATCCATCAAGACACTTCTATGAGCCACCAATGCATACATCTTAGATCTCTCCAGGGTGTCCATGGACTCTTGGTTAAGTGCTTTTAATCTTTTATCTAAATTCTCCTCTTTTGTATGCATACAGTTTAAGACCACAGCACTCAGAAGTTTAAAAACAATTTTTTCTTTACTTTCCAACATTATGTTTTGTGTTCATGATGCTTCATTTTAAGGAAGTCGAAGTTTCAAGGAACATGGCGATGGGTAGGTCAAAGATCACATGATCCCCAAATCTAAGAAAAGAAAACAGAATCACAAATACAGCTGAGAGCTGTGCTATCACAGCACCTAGTAGAGGATTCCATGATTAGAAGACCCAGAATACTTCCAAACTTGAGATTCCGCAAGAGCAGGTGCTCACAAACCCACACTTGCATTCTTATTTTTAAAACCATATACCTGTAGCATTCCATCAGGGTTGGCACAAGACTTATGGACCTAATTGGTAAGATAGAATTTGCTGGCAGTTACTGACATTGTTAGTTTCATCAACAAAACTACGCAATTTGGTTACAGTTCTAGGACTAGGAAGTGGAAGCAGGGAGGCAGATACATGCTGGCAATTTAGGGGAATGTTAAATGTCCTTAACTGAAAGGCCAGCTGAAGCTGCCAGGGTAATGTTGAACTGCGGGCTCTATTTTGTCAACGGTTAACTTGCAAAGAAAAAAATCAGCAGACCATACACCAGCATATGCGAGCTTGCTGGTATTCTTCTCCACAAATGACTGAAGAAAATGAGAGCTGTTTCTAGCTCGATGAGAAAAATGTACAAGTTTGGCTAAAAGATGAGCATAAAATCTCAACATATCCCTCATACAGTGGTCCAGCACAAATTCTAATCCCCATTTCCCCCCACAATCTATCAAATGCCTCAAAATCACTTTCTATAAAATTTTTATATTATATTTTAAAATCATATACCTTGCTAATTAATGATTCTCTTATATGATTTTTGAAAGGAAGAGTGACAAAAAACTAGTGAAAGCCTCTGGCAGGCCTATGGGATTTATGAAAGACTTATAGAGCTTTGAAAGGCTAAGGATTTACAGGAACAATCAGAGCTGATTGTGCAAGATAAACTTCATATCTACCTGCTCTGTCACTGTGAAAAAGTGTTTTTTTTCTTGAATTTAGGTAAGTAATTATTGAACTCATTGATTTTAGCTTAAGATACCCTGCTTTTAAAAGTTTACCAGCATAAAACAGCACAGATAATGAGTATCTGCCAAATGCTATTCCTCTTCCTTGACTCATTCTTGGTGACCAGACCCCATAAATTCAGTTCAGTTCAGTCGCTCAGTCATGTCCGACTCTTTGTGACCCCATGAATCGCAGCACGCCAGGCCTCCCTGTCCATCACCAACTCCTGGAGTTCACTCAGATTCACGTCCATCGAGTCCATGATGCCATCCAGCCATCTCATCCTCTGTCGTCCCCTTCTCCTCCTGCCCACAATCCCTCCCAGCATCAAAGTCTTTTCCAATGAGTCAACTCTTCGCATGAGGTGGCCTAAGTACTGGGGTTTCACCTTTAGCATCATTCCTTCCAAAGAAATCCCAGGGCTGATCTCCTTCAGAATGGACTGGTTGGATCTCCTTGCAGTCCAAGGGACTCTCAAGAGTCTTCTCTAACACCGCAGTTCAAAAGCATCAATTCTTCGGTGCTCAGCCTTCTTCATAGTCCAACTCTCACACCCATACATGACTACTGGAAAAACCATAGCCTTGACTAGACGGACCTCAGACAGCAAAGTAATGTCTCTGCTTTTGAATATGCCATCTAGGTTGGTCATAACTTTTCTTCCAAGGAGTAAGAGTCTTTTAATTTCATGGCTGCAGTCACCATCTGCAGTGATTTTGGAGCCCCCCAAAATAAAGTCTGACACTGTTTCCACTGTTTCCCCATCTATTTCCCATGAAGTGATGGGACCGGATGCCATGATCTTCGTTTTCTGAATGTTGAGCTTTAAGCCAACTTTTTCACTCTCCTCTTTCACTTTCATCAAGAGGCTTTTTAGTTCCTCTTCACTTTCTGCCATAAGGGTGGTGTCATCTGCATATCTGAGGTTATTGATATTTCTCCCGGCAATCTTGATTCCAGCTTGTGTTTCTTCCAGTCCAGCGTTTCTCATGATGTACTCTGCATATAAGTTAAATAAGCAGGGTGACAATATACAGCCTTGACATACTCCTTTTCCTATTTGGAACCAGTCTGTTGTTCCATGTCCAGTTCTAACTGTTGCTTCCTGACCTGCATACAGATTTCTCAAGAGGCAGGTCAGGTGGTTTAGTATTCCTATCTCTCTCAGAATTTTCCACAGTTTATTATGATCCACACAGTCAAAGTCCTTGGCATAGTCAATAAAGCAGAAATAGATGATTTTCTGGAACTCTCTTGCTTTTTCCAGACCCCATCATATTATGCCAAACTGACACTCTTCTCCTTTTTAAATCAATTTTTATTTATTTTTAATCAAATTCAATTTTTTCCTTACTTTTTAAATCAAAATAGTTGAGAGAAATCAACATGATTAGTCATTAGCAAAATGCAAATTAAAACACAATGACATACTTTCTTATATCTGTTCAGCTCAGTCTCTCAGTCATGTCCAACTCTTTGCAACCCCATGAACTGCAGCACACCAGGCCTCCCTGTCCATCACCAACTCCCGGAGTCCACCCAAACCCATGTCTATTGTGTCGGTGATGCCATCCAACCATCTGATCCTCCATTGTCCCGTTCTCCTCCTGCCCTCAATCTTTCCCAGCGTCAGGGTCTTTTCAAATGAATCAGCCCTTCACATCAGGTGGCCAAAGTACTGGCGTTTCAGTTTCAACATCAGTCCTTCCAATGAACACCAAGGACTGATCTTCTTTAGGATGGACTGGCTGGATCTCCTTGCAGTCCCACAATGGCTATAATCACAAAGATAGAAAATAACAAGTGTGGGCCAGGATGTAGAGAAACCAGAACCTTCATTCATTGCTGGTGAGAATGTAAAGTTAGCACAGATGGTCACTTCAGTTGTGTTCAGCTTTCTGCAACCGCATGAACGGTAGCCCACCAGGCTTCTCTGTCCATGGGATTCTCCAGACAAGAACACTGGAGTGGGCTGCCATACCCTCCTCCAGGGGATCTCCCCGACTCAGGGATCACACCCACCTATCTTCTGTCTCCTNTGACAGTTTCTTTAAAAGTTAAACATAAATTTACAATAGGATCCAGCAATTCCATACCTAGGTACATACTTGTGTGTGTGCTAAGTCACTTCAGTTGTGTTCAGCTTTCTGCAACCGCATGAACGGTAGCCCACCAGGCTTCTCTGTCCATGGGATTCTTCAGACAAGAACACTGGAGTGGGCTGCCATACCCTCCTCCAGGGGATCTCCCCGACTCAGGGATCACACCCACCTATCTTCTGTCTCCTCCACTGGCAGGGGCTTCTTTATCGTTAGCACCACCTGGGAAACCCAGGTACTCACTTAAGAGAAAACATATATCTACACAAAGATTTGCACATGAATATTCACTACAGTACTATCTATAATAGTGAGAATTGAAAGAATCCTGACATCCATCAATTGGTGAATGGATACCCAAATCTGTTTTATTTATACAATGGAGTACTATCCATCAATGAAAAGAACAAAATATGAAATGCAGATGAATCTCAAAAACATTATGCTACATAAAAGAAGGTAGACACATAAGATCATATAGTATATGATTCCATTTATATGAAATATCCAATAAAGGCAAACCTATAGATAAAGTAAGCTAGTAGTTGTCTGTGTCTGAAGGTAGGGAAGGACATTAGCCATAAATGGACATGAGGAATCTTATTGGGGTAATGTAAATGCTCTAGTACTAATTTATAGTATTATGATGGTTGTATAACTTGATAAGTTTACTTGAAATCATGAAACTGGTTGAGTCAGTTTTATGACATGTAAGTTATACCTCAAGAAAATTATTAAAAGTACACTAGAGCTTCTTTAGACCTTGAGAAAAATTTATAGCTTTAGAATTTTAGCATAGTCTTGGTGTTCCCTCTGATTCTAAGAGTATAATTTGTGTGGACATAGAAGGATGCTTCAGGCATAAGTTTACCCTGACTTCTGGCTTCCATTTCTGTACCTAATGTACTTGAAAGAGTCTACTCCATCCTAACAAAAGGTAAAAAGATAAAAAGACTGAAAAATCAACAACTGTCTTGGACCTATAAGGGAGGTGATGACCCAGAGCAAACCACCGTTCCCAAGATTGAAGAGCGAGATGAATACAAAGGGTCACAGCTTACCAGAGCAGAGGCGGGTGAAGCTGCCACAGGAACCAGTGCTTAGGGTTGGAATATCTGAACAGGAATTGACAGATTGCTGGAGGCTCAGAGTAGCAAAGAGTAGACACTACCAAGCATGCGGGCAAT
This sequence comes from Raphicerus campestris, assembly GCA_006410735.1. Taxonomy (NCBI): domain Eukaryota; kingdom Metazoa; phylum Chordata; class Mammalia; order Artiodactyla; family Bovidae; genus Raphicerus; species Raphicerus campestris. Next base: position 427,320 of record SJYW01055109.1, read on the forward strand.
GCAATGCAACAATTTGTCAACAATGTAGACAAATTTGAGGGTTAAAAATTCTAGAATGACCCAGGAGGATATTGTTATATCCTTACAATATTATATGAAATTTACCTCCAGGAACTTGACCAGGTACTCACAGTTAACATCAGAGTGTGCTTCTGGCAGGGGGAGGGGGAAAAGAACCATTTAAAAATATTCCAGAGTATTCTTTGCACTAGTGGTAAAGAATCTACCTGGGTCAGGAAGATTCCCCGGAGGGAGGGCATCACTACCCACTCCAGTGTTCTTCCCTGGAGAATTCCCTGGATAGAGGAGACTGGTGGGCTACAGTCCATGGGGCTGCAAAGAGTTGGACAGTATTGAGTGACTGTACACACACACTCCTCAGGAGAAGATAGTTCAGTTCAGTTCAGTCACTCAGTTGTGTCCGACTCTTTGCAACCCCATGAACTGTAGCACGCCAGGCCTCCCTGTCCATCACCAACTCCTGGAGTTCACTCAGACTCATGTCCATCAACCAGAGCCTAATCTTCCAGGGTATTAGCATGGCCTAACTGAGCTGGGAGAAGGCAATGGCACCCCACTCCAGTACTCTTGCCTGGAAAATCCCATGGATGGAGGAGCCTGGTGGGCTGCAGTCCATGGGGTCGCTGAGTTGGACATGATTCAGTGGCTTCACTTTCACTTTTCACTTTCATGCACTGGAGAAGGAAATGGCAACCGACTCCAGTGTTCTTGCCTGGAGAATCCCAGGGACAGCGGAGCTTGGTGAGCTGCCTGTCTATGGGGTCGTGCAGAGTTGGACACGACTGAAGTGACTTAGCAACTACCCTATGTGGGAAAAGAGAAATACCCAGCCCACTTCAGCCATGCTGTTCCACCTAAGATGGCAGAAAAAACACTTATGAAGTTCACAGCCCAGGGGCACAGGCTCACCAAAAAGCTGAGACCTAATCACAGGACTGCAGAATGCTTCTCTTCCCCCACAACTCACCACCACATTATTAAGGTCCTATTTACAGCAATTCCTTTTACCTGGTACATTATGTCCTTCTATCAAGAAAAAAAAAAAATCACAAAGCATGATAAAAGGCAGAAACACAATCTGAAGTTTAAGAGCATCAGGACCAGATACAGCAGAATGCTGGAATTATTAGATCCGGAATTTAAAACAACAACAGTTAATATTCTAAAGGCTCTGATAAAACAGAATATATGAGCAATATGTGCATATAGGGGCGTCCCTGGAGGCACTGGTGGTAAAGAACCCGCCTGCTAATGAGGAGACACAGGAGACATGGATTCAATTCCCAGTTCAGGAAGATTACCCACCTCACTCCAATATTCTTGCCTGGAGAATCCCATGGACAGAGGACCCTGGTGGACTACAGTCCATAGGGTCGCAAAGAGACACAACTGAAGTGACTTAGTGTGTGTGTGTGCGTGCGTGCGTGCACACACACACACACACACACAGATGGAAATCTTAATAACCAAAAAGAAATGCTAGAGATAAAAAACAGTATAATATAAATAAAGAATGCCTTTGTTGGACTTAATACTGCTCACAGCTTAAGGAAAAAGACTCTGAACTCGAAGCTACCTCAGGATAAACCTACAAAAACTGAAAGACAAGGAGAACGAAGGCAGAAAATACAGAACACATGATGAGACAAACATAAAAGATGTAATGAAGAGCACCAGCGGAGAAGAAAGAAACACCAAAAATATGTAAA
>SJYW01055109.1:430601-449921 GCA_006410735.1 Raphicerus campestris
AAGTTAAATAAGCAGGGTGACAATATACAGCCTTGACGTACTCCTTTTCCTATTTGGAACCAGTCTGTTGTTCCATGTCCAGTTCAAACTGTTGCTTCCTGACCTGCATACAGATTTCTCAAGAGGCAGGTCAGGTGGTTTAGTATTCCTATCTCTCTCAGAATTTTCCACAGTTTATTATGATCCACACAGTCAAAGTCCTTGGCATAGTCAATAAAGCAGAAATAGATGATTTTCTGGAACTCTCTTGCTTTTTCCAGACCCCATCATATTATGCCAAACTGACACTCTTCTCCTTTTTAAATCAATTTTTATTTATTTTTAATCAAATTCAATTTTTTCCTTACTTTTTAAATCAAAATAGTTGAGAGAAATCAACATGATTAGTCATTAGCAAAATGCAAATTAAAACACAATGACATACTTTCTTATATCTGTTCAGCTCAGTCTCTCAGTCATGTCCAACTCTTTGCAACCCCATGAACTGCAGCACACCAGGCCTCCCTGTCCATCACCAACTCCCGGAGTCCACCCAAACCCATGTCTATTGTGTCGGTGATGCCATCCAACCATCTGATCCTCCATTGTCCCGTTCTCCTCCTGCCCTCAATCTTTCCCAGCGTCAGGGTCTTTTCAAATGAATCAGCCCTTCACATCAGGTGGCCAAAGTACTGGCGTTTCAGTTTCAACATCAGTCCTTCCAATGAACACCAAGGACTGATCTTCTTTAGGATGGACTGGCTGGATCTCCTTGCAGTCCCACAATGGCTATAATCACAAAGATAGAAAATAACAAGTGTGGGCCAGGATGTAGAGAAACCAGAACCTTCATTCATTGCTGGTGAGAATGTAAAGTTAGCACAGATGGTCACTTCAGTTGTGTTCAGCTTTCTGCAACCGCATGAACGGTAGCCCACCAGGCTTCTCTGTCCATGGGATTCTCCAGACAAGAACACTGGAGTGGGCTGCCATACCCTCCTCCAGGGGATCTCCCCGACTCAGGGATCACACCCACCTATCTTCTGTCTCCTCCACTGGCAGGGGCTTCTTTATCGTTAGCACCACCTGGGAAACCCAGGTACTCACTTAAGAGAAAACATATATCTACACAAAGATTTGCACATGAATATTCACTACAGTACTATCTATAATAGTGAGAATTGAAAGAATCCTGACATCCATCAATTGGTGAATGGATACCCAAATCTGTTTTATTTATACAATGGAGTACTATCCATCAATGAAAAGAACAAAATATGAAATGCAGATGAATCTCAAAAACATTATGCTACATAAAAGAAGGTAGACACATAATCATATAGTATATGATTCCATTTATATGAAATATCCAATAAAGGCAAACCTATAGATAAAGTAAGCTAGTAGTTTTCTGTGTCTGAAGGTAGGGAAGGACATTAGCCATAAATGGACATGAGGAATCTTATTGGGGTAATGTAAATGCTCTAGTACTAATTTATAGTATTATGATGGTTGTATAACTTGATAAGTTTACTTGAAATCATGAAACTGGTTGAGTCAGTTTTATGACATGTAAGTTATACCTCAAGAAAATTATTAAAAGTACACTAGAGCTTCTTTAGACCTTGAGAAAAATTTATAGCTTTAGAATTTTAGCATAGTCTTGGTGTTCCCTCTGATTCTAAGAGTATAATTTGTGTGGACATAGAAGGATGCTTCAGGCATAAGTTTACCCTGACTTCTGGCTTCCATTTCTGTACCTAATGTACTTGAAAGAGTCTACTCCATCCTAACAAAAGGTAAAAAGATAAAAAGACTGAAAAATCAACAACTGTCTTGGACCTATAAGGGAGGTGATGACCCAGAGCAAACCACCGTTCCCAAGATTGAAGAGCGAGATGAATACAAAGAGTCACAGCTTACCAGAGCAGAGGCGGGTGAAGCCGCCACAGGAACCAGTGCTTAGGGTTGGAATATCTGAACAGGAATTGACAGATTGCTGGAGGCTCAGAGTAGCAAAGAGTAGACACTACCAAGCATGCGGGCAATGCAATGCAACAATTTGTCAACAATGTAGACAAATTTGAGGGTTAAAAATTCTAGAATGACCCAGGAGGATATTGTTATATCCTTACAATATTATATGAAATTTACCTCCAGGAACTTGACCAGGTACTCACAGTTAACATCAGAGTGTGCTTCTGGCAGGGGGAGGGGGAAAAGAACCATTTAAAAATACTCCAGAGTATTCTTTGCTCTAGTGGTAAAGAATCTACCTGGGTCAGGAAGATTCCCCGGAGGGAGGGCATCACTACCCACTCCAGTGTTCTTCCCTGGAGAATTCCCTGGATAGAGGAGACTGGTGGGCTACAGTCCATGGGGCTGCAAAGAGTTGGACAGTATTGAGTGACTGTACACACACACTCCTCAGGAGAAGATAGTTCAGTTCAGTTCAGTCACTCAGTTGTGTCCGACTCTTTGCAACCCCATGTACTGTAGCACGCCAGGCCTCCCTGTCCATCACCAACTCCTGGAGTTCACTCAGACTCATGTCCATCAACCAGAGCCTAATCTTCCAGGGTATTAGCATGGCCTAACTGAGCTGGGAGAAGGCAATGGCACCCCACTCCAGTACTCTTGCCTGGAAAATCCCATGGATGGAGGAGCCTGGTGGGCTGCAGTCCATGGGGTCGCTGAGTTGGACATGATTCAGTGGCTTCACTTTCACTTTTCACTTTCATGCACTGGAGAAGGAAATGGCAACCGACTCCAGTGTTCTTGCCTGGAGAATCCCAGGGACAGCGGAGCCTGGTGAGCTGCCTGTCTATGGGGTCGCGCAGAGTTGGACACGACTGAAGTGACTTAGCAACTACCCTATGTGGGAAAAGAGAAATACCCAGCCCACTTCAGCCATGCTGTTCCACCTAAGATGGCAGAAAAAACACTTATGAAGTTCACAGCCCAGGGGCACAGGCTCACCAAAAAGCTGAGACCTAATCACAGGACTGCAGAATGCTTCTCTTCCCCCACAACTCACCACCACATTATTAAGGTCCTATTTACAGCAATTCCTTTTACCTGGTACATCATGTCCTTCTATCAAGAAAAAAAAAATCACAAAGCATGATAAAAGGCAGAAACACAATCTGAAGTTTAAGAGCATCAGGACCAGATACAGCAGAATGCTGGAATTATTAGATCCGGAATTTAAAACAACAACGGTTAATATTCTAAAGGCTCTGATAAAACAGAATATATGAGCAATATGTGCATATAGGGGCGTCCCTGGAGGCACTGGTGGTAAAGAACCCGCCTGCTAATGAGGAGACACAGGAGACATGGATTCAATTCCCAGTTCAGGAAGATCACCTGGAGTGGGCAGGGCACCTCACTCCAATATTCTTGCCTGGAGAATCCCATGGACAGAGGACCCTGGTGGACTACAGTCCATAGGGTCGCAAAGAGACACAACTGAAGTGACTTAGTGTGTGCGTGTGCGTGCGTGCGTGCACACACACACACACACACACAGATGGAAATCTTAATAACCAAAAAGAAATGCTAGAGATAAAAAACAGTATAATATAAATAAAGAATGCCTTTGTTGGACTTAATACTGCTCACAGCTTAAGGAAAAAGACTCTGAACTCGAAGCTACCTCAGGATAAACCTACAAAAACTGAAAGACAAGGAGAACGAAGGCAGAAAATACAGAACACATGATGAGACAAACATAAAAGATGTAATGAAGAGCACCAGCGGAGAAGAAAGAAACACCAAAAATATGTAAAACAATAGTGACTGAGAGTTTCCACAAATTAACGTCAGACACCAAACCACAGATCCAGAAGTTCAGGGAACATCAAGAAGGATAAATGTAAAACGAACAAAAGAAGCAAAGCCCTATACCTAGATATACAATTTTCAAGGTACAGAAAGTAAAAGATACAGAAAAAAAAATTATGAAAGAAGCCACAGAGAAACAAGATTAGAATTATATTCAGCTTCTCCTGAGAAACCATGGAAGCTAGAAGAGAGTAGAGTGACATGTTTAATGTTGATGAGAGAAAAAAAACCTACTAACCTAGAATTTTGTGCCCTGTGGAATTATCCTTGAAAAGTGAAGGAGAAAGAAATACTTTCTCAGACAAACAAAAACTGAGGGAATTTGTTACCAGTAAGCCTGTCTTGCAAGAAATGTTAAAAGTTCTTTACAGAGAAGGAAATAATATGGGTCAGAAACTGGATCTGCATAAAAAGGAAGAGCATTGAAGAAGGAATAAGTAAATGAAACTTAGTTTTCTTATTAATTGATCTAACAGATAACAGTTCAAAAATAATGTAACAATGTATTCAATAATATGTGTGCGTATGTATGCTTATATAACTGAGATGAATGATACAAGTAACAGGAAGGAGGAAATAGGAATATGTTATTATTATAAGGTGTGCCTGCATCGTGCTACAGTGTAAACGTGTGTGCTAGTGCTGAGTCGCTCAGTCGTGTCTGACTGTGACCCTATGGACGGTAGCCCGTCAGGCTCCTCTATCCATGCGGATTCTCCAGGCAAGAATATTGGAGTGGGTTGCCATGTCCTTCTCCAGGTGTAAATGTATAGTTGTAAACATATGTGTACAACTCTAGGGAAAGCTACTAAAAGAGCTTTTTAAAAAGCTGAAGAAATATACTAAGAAAGGAGAGAGAGAATCATATAAAATGCTCAATTAAAGCAACAGAAGGCAGAAAAAGCGGAAGACATAAATAGGAATAAGGGCAAGAAACAGAAGAGTAACAAATATGGTAGCGGGTAATCCAGCTATACCAACAGTCATTTTGAACATCAATGGTTTAAATACACTAGTTAAAAGACAGAGGTCAGTGGATCTGAATACAAGATCCTATCATATGTTATCTGCAAGAAACCCACTTTAAATATAAAGACTCAGATTAATGGTAAATAAATGGAAAAAATATCTATGTTAATACCAATTAAAAATAAAGCAGGAATAGCTATACTTGACACAGAACAGACTTCAGAGCAAGGAAATTTATCAGAAATAAAGAAGAGCATTTAATAGTAATAATAATGATTAATAATAATAATAATGATAAGGGGGTTAATTCTCCAAGAAGACATAATAATCCTTAACACATGTATACCAAACAACAGAGTATCAAACTATATGAGGTGACAACTGATAAAACTTTAAGGAGAAATAGATGAACCCACTATAATGTTTGGAAATTTCAACATCTTTCTATCAGAAGTAGACAGATCTAGAAGACAAAAAGTGAGTAAAGACATAGTTGAACTCAACCACATATCAATTGGATATAATCAACATCTATTAAATAACTTCATCCAACAACAGAAAATACATTCTTCTCAAGCTCATGGAACATTCACCAAGATAGGCCACATTCTGGCTCATAAAATACACCTTAATAAATTTAAAAGAATAGCATTCATAGAATGTCTGCTCTCAGACCACAGTGGAATTAAATTAGAAATCAATAACATAGATTACTGGAAAATCCCCAAATACATGGAGATTACACATGGATTAAAGAAGAAATCTCAAGAGAAATTTAAAAAATATTTTGAACTAAATGAAAATACAACTTAAAATTTGTATAATGCAGTAAAAGCAGTACTTAGGTAGAAATTTATAGCATTTCATTGATTTATCAGAAAAATCTAAAATCAATTTACTTTCCATCTTAGGAAACTAGAAGAGAAAGAGCACATTAAACCCACAGTGAGCAATAGAAAAGAAGTAAGCAGTAGAGGAGAAATCAATGAAATTGAAAATAGGAAATCAAGAGAGAAAATCAGGGAAATAAAAAGCTGGTTCTTTGAAAAAATCAAGAAAAATCAGTAAGACTCTAGACAGGCTAACTAAGCAAAAAGTAGAGAAAGGACATAAGTTACTATCAGAAATAAAGAAGGAAAATCACTACAGAGCTCACACATTAAAAGGATACTAAAGAAATACTATGAAAAATTCTATGCTGACAAATTTGATAACCAAGATGAAATAGACCAATGCCTTGAAGACACAAACTGTCGAAACTCAATAAGAAAAAATAGACAATCTGAATATGCTTAGATCTATTAAAGAAATTTAATCAATAACCTTCCCAGGCAGAAAGCAACAGGCCCAGATGGGTTCACTGGTGAATTTTATCAAACATTTAAGGAAGAATTTATACCAATTTTCTATAATTTCTTTCAGAGTTTAAAAGGTGAAGGAAGTCTTCCTAATTCATTCTATGAGGTCAGCATTACCCTAACACTAAAGCCAGCCAAAGAGATTACAAGAGATATATAGATAAATACATTTCATGAACACAGATTCATAAATCCTCAGCTAAATATTAGCAAATCAAAGAATTATACACCACATCTAAGAGGAATTTATTCCAGACATACAAGGCTAGTTCAACATTCAAAAATCAATGTATCCATCACATCAACAGGCCAAATAAAAAATCACATGATTATATCAATACATTCAGAAAAAGCTTTCGACAAAATTCAATACCCATTCATGATAAAAAGTCTTAGTATACTAGGAAAAGATGGGAAATTCCTCAACTTAATTAAAAAAAAATCTACAAAAAAACCTATAGGTAATATCACATTTAATGACAGAAGCTCAATGCTTTCCCACTACTATCAGGTACAAGGCAAGGATTCTGCTCTCACCATTCCTTTCAACATAATACTGAAAGTACTAGCTAATGCATTACGACAAGAAAAGGAAATAAAAGGTATAGAGACTGAGGAGGAAAAAATGAAACTCTCTTTGTTCACATATGTGTCAATTTCCTATGTAGGCAATCTAAAAGAATTGACCAAAAAGAAAAGAAAGTCCTGGAACTAATAAGCGATTATAGGAAGATTGCAAGATACAAGGTTAATATGCAAAACTTGATTGCTGTCCTATATACTAGTAATGAACAAGTAGAAATTGAAATTAGATTCGGTGCAATCCCAATCAAAACCTCAACAAGTTATTTTGTGGATATCAACAAAGTGATTCTAAAATTTACATGCTGCTGCTGCTGCTAAGTCGCTTCAGTCGTGTCTGACTCTTAGCGACCCCATGGACTGCAGCCCACCAAGCTCCTCCATCCATGGGATTTTCCAGGCAAGAGTACTGGAGTGGGGTGACATTGCCTTCTCTGAAAGTTTACATAGGGATGGATAAATAAGAGCACAGAGGACTTTTAGGACAGTGAAAAAACTGTGTAATACTATAATGATGGGTGCATACCTTTCTATATTTGTCCAAACCCATAGAATGTACTGGCTTTCCTGGTGGCTCAGTGATTAAAGAATCCACCTGCAAATGCAGGAGACGCAGGATGGATCCCTGGGTTGGGAAGACCCCCCAGAGAAGCCAACAGCAACCCACTCCAGTATTCACCTGGAGGATTCCATGGACAGAGGAGCCTGGTGGGGTTACATGGGGTCACAAAAGAGTTGGACACAATTTAGTGACTAAACAGTAACAGAATATATAACACCAACAGTGAACTGTAATGGAAACTGTGGACTTTAGGGGATTATGATGTTATTAATACACTGTAGGTGTACCAGTTGCAACAATGACTACTACTATGGTGGGGGAATGCCAATAATGGGAAAGCTTTGGAGAAGGCAATGGCACCCCACTCCAGTACTCTTGCTTGGAAAATCCCATGGATGGAGGAGCCTGGTGGGCCATAGTCCATGGGGTTGCTAGGGACTGAGTGACTTCACTTTCACTTTTCACTTTCATGCATTGGAGAAGGAAATGGCAACCCACTCCAGTGTTCTTTCCTGGAGAATCCCAGGGACGGGGGAGCCTGGTGGGCTGCTGTCTATGGGACGCACAGAGTCGGACACGTCTGAAGCGACTTAGCAGCAGTAGCAGCATGCCTCTGCTGGGGCAGGGAGTATATTGGGACTCTCTGTCTTTCTCTCAGTTTTGTTGTGACCTTAAAATTGCTCTAAAAAATTAAAATCTTGAAAACAGAGGAACACTTTAAAAAGGTTAATTTTTCTTTCTCATGCGGGAGAGGGGACATAAAGAATTATTTTGTAGCTAAATTAAAATTTAAGAAAATTAATACTGAAACACAGGCCCAATATTAGACTTATTTCAGGAAAACCTTATAGAGAAAGCCAAAGGACATGTAAAACTGAATTTCTCTGATAACATTTTTAAGCTGTAAATTCAAATAATTTCAATGCCTTCTTGGCTGTTGCCAATATGATTTTTATTTTAAAAATAATGTTAAAGTGGTTTAAAAAAATAACATTTTTACCCACTCACTCTGGAAGCTCCAGAATGTTTACNTCCTTTCAACATAATACTGAAAGTACTAGCTAATGCATTACGACAAGAAAAGGAAATAAAAGGTATAGAGACTGAGGAGGAAAAAATGAAACTCTCTTTGTTCACATATGTGTCAATTTCCTATGTAGGCAATCTAAAAGAATTGACCAAAAAGAAAAGAAAGTCCTGGAACTAATAAGCGATTATAGGAAGATTGCAAGATACAAGGTTAATATGCAAAACTTGATTGCTGTCCTATATACTAGTAATGAACAAGTAGAAATTGAAATTAGATTCGGTGCAATCCCAATCAAAACCTCAACAAGTTATTTTGTGGATATCAACAAAGTGATTCTAAAATTTACATGCTGCTGCTGCTGCTAAGTCGCTTCAGTCGTGTCTGACTCTTAGCGACCCCATGGACTGCAGCCCACCAAGCTCCTCCATCCATGGGATTTTCCAGGCAAGAGTACTGGAGTGGGGTGACATTGCCTTCTCTGAAAGTTTACATAGGGATGGATAAATAAGAGCACAGAGGACTTTTAGGACAGTGAAAAAACTGTGTAATACTATAATGATGGGTGCATACCTTTCTATATTTGTCCAAACCCATAGAATGTACTGGCTTTCCTGGTGGCTCAGTGATTAAAGAATCCACCTGCAAATGCAGGAGACGCAGGATGGATCCCTGGGTTGGGAAGACCCCCCAGAGAAGCCAACAGCAACCCACTCCAGTATTCACCTGGAGGATTCCATGGACAGAGGAGCCTGGTGGGGTTACATGGGGTCACAAAAGAGTTGGACACAATTTAGTGACTAAACAGTAACAGAATATATAACACCAACAGTGAACTGTAATGGAAACTGTGGACTTTAGGGGATTATGATGTTATTAATACACTGTAGGTGTACCAGTTGCAACAATGACTACTACTATGGTGGGGGAATGCCAATAATGGGAAAGCTTTGGAGAAGGCAATGGCACCCCACTCCAGTACTCTTGCTTGGAAAATCCCATGGATGGAGGAGCCTGGTGGGCCATAGTCCATGGGGTTGCTAGGGACTGAGTGACTTCACTTTCACTTTTCACTTTCATGCATTGGAGAAGGAAATGGCAACCCACTCCAGTGTTCTTGCCTGGNGAAAATCCCATGGATGGAGGAGCCTGGTGGGCCATAGTCCATGGGGTTGCTAGGGACTGAGTGACTTCACTTTCACTTTTCACTTTCATGCATTGGAGAAGGAAATGGCAACCCACTCCAGTGTTCTTTCCTGGAGAATCCCAGGGACGGGGGAGCCTGGTGGGCTGCTGTCTATGGGACGCACAGAGTCGGACACGTCTGAAGCGACTTAGCAGCAGTAGCAGCATGCCTCTGCTGGGGCAGGGAGTATATTGGGACTCTCTGTCTTTCTCTCAGTTTTGTTGTGACCTTAAAATTGCTCTAAAAAATTAAAATCTTGAAAACAGAGGAACACTTTAAAAAGGTTAATTTTTCTTTCTCATGCGGGAGAGGGGACATAAAGAATTATTTTGTAGCTAAATTAAAATTTAAGAAAATTAATACTGAAACACAGGCCGAATTTTAGACTTATTTCAGGAAAACCTTATAGAGAAAGACAAAGGACATGTAAAACTGAATTTCTCTNTTAATTTTTCTTTCTCATGAGGGAGAGGGGACATAAAGAATTATTTTGTAGCGAAATTAAAATTTAAGAAAATTAATACTGAAACACAGGCCCAATATTAGACTTATTTCAGGAAAACCTTATAGAGAAAGCCAAAGGACATGTAAAACTGAATTTCTCTGATAACATTTTTAAGCTGTAAATTCAAATAATTTCAATGCCTTCTTGGCTGTTGCCAATATGATTTTTATTTTAAAAATAATGTTAAAGTGGTTTAAAAAAATAACATTTTTACCCACTCACTCTGGGAGCTCCAGAATGTTTACTACATGAGTTAACTTTTAGTCACAGCTTTGTCTTACTTCTTACTTTTTTGTTGACCAGATTCTAAAGGGAAATAAGTGATGTGTGTACAATTTGCTGCTGCTGCTGCTGTTAAGTCGCTGCTGTTAAGTCGCTTCAGTCATGTCCAACTCTGTGTGATCCCATAGGCGGGAGCCCACCAGGCTATAATTTCCTGGTATAGCCTAATTGAGAATGTAAGAAATTTTATTCTAACACTGGGTTGATCCTGGTTTTTCTTCTTCATTTGCATGCAGGACTGTTACCGCACATAACCAGTTCCTTTAAAAATTCATCTATTGTCAAGCATGGAGTGGTGAGTCCAACATTTCTCAGTGACTGTTTACATGTAGAGCTTAAATGATTGCATCCTGCCTTGTCGTTATTAATTAGAAAACAAACAAACCGGAGTAGAATGAAGTTGTTAGTATATTCATTCACGGAATATTTATTTTTGAGTGCTTATTATACATTTAGCTTTCTTCCAGGTGATGGAGATATAAGATTNCTTAAATGATTGCATCCTGCCTTGTCGTTATTAATTAGAAAACAAACAAACCGGAGTAGAATGAAGTTGTTAGTATATTCATTCACGGAATATTTATTTTTGAGTGCTTATTATACATTTAGCTTTCTTCCAGGTGATGGAGATATAAGATTACCAACATTAGTTGTGAGATGATGATTCTCTGCTTCTTTCACAGTCATGAATTTTTCCTCTTTCCCATGTGTGACAATAACTATGCATACTACATTGACAGTTAAAAACAAAAGCAGCTCTTCTCTGATTGAAAACTTTCAAATAATACAGAGAAACAGAGACAAAGTAAAAGTTACCTGAAACCCTTCCCCTCCTCCCAGAGATGAACCACCATTAATATTTTAGTGATCTTCCTTAGAAATATCTCTCTATACACTTATTGTAGCTCAGTCGGTAAAGAATCTGCCTGCAGTGCAGGAGACCCGGGTTCGATCCCTGGGTTGGGAAGATCCCCTGGAGAAGGAAATGGCCACCCACTCCAGTATCCTTGCCTGGAAAATCTCATGGACAGAGGAACCTGATGGATTGCAGTCCATGGGGTCGCAGAGTCGGGCACGACTGAGCAACTAACACACACACACACATACTTATGTGTACATAAAGATGCTCACCGCAGCCCTCCCTGGTGGCTCCGTGGTAAAGAAAGCAGCAGTTAGTGCGGGATACATGGGCTCGATGCTTGATTCGGGAAGACCCCACACGCCGCGGAGCAGCTCAGGCCCTGTGCCACAACCGCTGAGCTGTGCTCCAGAGCCCGGGGGCTGCAGCCGCTGACGCCCTCCTGCCAGAGCTGGTGCTCCTCAACAAGAGATATCAGGCAATGAGAGGCCGTGGCGCCACGGCTAGAGAGGAGACCCTGCTCGCCACAGCCAGAGCAGGGGCACGCAGCAACGAAGGCCCAGCACAGCCAGACAGTCAAAGAGGCTTTTAAAGATGCACACAGTCACACACATAGAATACACTGATGGCATCCACTGTCCTCTGTAATCTGCTTTAATCATTTAAGGTTTTCATGGACCTCCTTCAGTGTTAACATAATCATTATTTTAATAGTATATAATATTCTATTGACTGGATGTACCATTTTTAAAATATGCCATATTGCTGGGCATTTAGGCTTTTCAAATTTGTAACTTACAAATTATGCGGGAATCAGTAAATTTGAATGTAAATTTTTTATAATTGTACAATCATCATCTNAATCTGCTTTAATCATTTAAGGTTTTCATGGACCTCCTTCAGTGTTAACATAATCATTATTTTAATAGATATATAATATTCTATTGACTGGATGTATCATTTTTAAAATATGCCATATTGCTGGGCATTTAGGCTTTTCAAATTTGTAACTTACAAATTATGTGGGAATCAGTAAATTTGAATGTAAATTTTTTATAATTGTACAATCATCATCTCAGAGTACTTTTCCATAGGCAGAGTTCTTGGGTCAGAAGGGATACTAATTTTAAATTCTGATATATGGCCAAACTGCCTTTTAGAACATTGGTTTTATGAAACAGCAGCCCACAAGAGTGCCTATTTTCCTATATTTTCTCTAATGCTGGCTTTTAAAATAATTTTAATTATTTTCTAGTTTGATAAAAATAGTTCAGTCTTCTTTTGATTTTCATTTCTTTATCATTGAGGTTGAACATTTTCTGTTTACTAATTATTCATACTCTTTTCTTGAATTATAGTCAGTTCTCATTATTCAAGGTAGTTATCTTTTTTAAAGTCTCTACTAACATGACTCAGGGAATACGGAACTATTGCTCCTAAGAGAAATATAGGGTCTCTTTCCTGTGAGCCTCTGGTCATACAATTTTCACCAACTGATCAATATGTTAAGTTTGTTTTCTATGTGTTTCTGATTAACAGCACCTTATTTAGCATATATTATTGGTTCATTAACATTGATCCTACAGCACTATAACTTGTGCCTGCTGCTGCTTCTGCTAAGTCGCTTCAGTCACGCCCATCTCTGTGCGACCCCACAGACAGCAGCCCACTAGGCTCCTCTGTCCCTCAGATTCTCCAGGCAAGAACACTAGAGTGGGTTGCCATTTCCCTCTCCAATGCATGAAAGTGAAAAGTGAAAAATGAAAGTGAAGTCGCTCAGCTGTGTCCAACTCCTAGTGAACCCATGGACTGCAGCCTACCAGGCTCCTCTGTCCACGGGATTTTCCAGGCAAGAGTACTGGAGTCGGGTGCCATCGCCTTCTCCGAATTTGTGCTTATGTAACAATCGTATTTTCTCTGTAAGGCACGTCAGCCTTCTCACACTCAGCTACACTAAGCAGCACATCAGCGCTGCACCTGGGGGCCGTTTAGAACAGTGAGGTCATCAACAAAAGACATGAGAAGTCAGAAGGTGTGGCGCCAGACAGGCTGCAAAAGGGTCACCTTGTTTACAGGACCAGGGCTGAAACAAGAAGGCAGAGGGTGCTCTTGTCGGGCCTCCACCAGGAACATGCACGCCAAGTGACTCAGACTGTTTGCCACTTTGGGCTTGTCTTTGAATGATCTCAAAAGCACTGTGAGTATTGATTTAGAATGGAATCCATGAACAATGAGGATCGATCATATTCACTTCCTTTGCCCACCTTTCTATTGGGGTGTTTAGCTTTTTCTTAACTACTTTGTATAAGCTATTTGCATATAAGGATAGTTATGTTATATTTGCATATAAGGATAGCGGTCCAATTTTATAAGTATTTTCTCCAATTTTGTCTTTTCATTTTAGTATTAGTATTTTACTATGGTGGCTTTTGACAGCAGTATCAAAGTGCCTTTTGAATGGGGAGGACAACAGTGGAAAAAGAATGTGATTAAATTTCTATCATTGTGAAATTGGTTGATATTTGTTTTCATCTCTTCTTCACAGGCACACCAAATTCTGTCTGGGGATTTTCCTCCAGCACAGGTTATGAAAGACCATGTAAGTCTGATCCGAAACTACCACTTTACATCCATGTTTTGCTTTTAATTAGGATCTTTATCGGATATTTTCATACCTTCCAGAGTCTGAAGCCATTTAAGGCCTTTTGCATTTCTGCCTCCTTCCTCCCATCACACACTTTATTACTTCAGTGTACATACGTCTCCCTGGAGAAGGAAATGGCAATCCACTCCAGTGCTCTTGCCTGGAGAATCCCACGGATGGAGGAGCCTGGCAGGCTACAGACCATGGGGTCGCCAAGAGTCGGCCACAACTGAGCGACGAACACACATACACACACCTCTCCTAACATGAATGGAAGGATGGTAGGATGCAGACATAAAAACAGAATTCCCACAGAGGCATTTGACAGCGGCAGCTCCGAAAAAGTGTACGTGTGAGAAGGTTGTGCTGGCAGCAGAAGTTGCGCGTGGGGGCCAGTGGGCAGTGTGTGTGTGAAGCACGTAGTGTGTATGGCTGCTGCTGCTAAGTCGCTTCAGTCGTGTCCGACTCTGTGCGACCCCATAGATGGCAGCCCATCAGGCTCCCCCATCCCTGGGATTCTCCAGGCAAGAACACTGGAGTGGGCTGCCATTTCCTTCTCCAATACATGAAAGTGAAAAGTGAAAGTGAAGTTGTCCACCAGGCTCCCCCGTCCATGGGATTTTCCAGGCAAGAGTACTGGAGTGGGTTGCCATTGCCTTCTCCTAGTGTGTATGGAACTATTGATTAAAAAATGGTTTAGGAATGTCAGTACAGTTTATCTATTCATATTGTAATAGACTTNTCCAATTTTATAAGTATTTTCTCCAATTTTGTCTTTTCATTTTAGTATTAGTATTTTACTATGGTGGCTTTTGACAGCAGTATCAAAGTGCCTTTTGAATGGGGAGGACAACAGTGGAAAAAGAATGTGATTAAATTTCTATCGTTGTGAAATTGGTTGATATTTGTTTTCATCTCTTCTTCACAGGCACACCAAATTCTGTCTGGGGATTTTCCTCCAGCACGTCCTCCTCCAGGTTATGAAAGACCATGTAAGTCTGATCCGAAACTACCACTTTACATCCATGTTTTGCTTTTAATTAGGATCTTTATCGGATATTTTCATACCTTCCAGAGTCTGAAGCCATTTAAGGCCTTTTGCATTTCTGCCTCCTTCCTCCCATCACACACTTTATTACTTCAGTGTACATATGTCTCCCTGGAGAAGGAAATGGCAATCCACTCCAGTGCTCTTGCCTGGAGAATCCCACGGATGGAGGAGCCTGGCAGGCTACAGACCATGGGGTCGCCAAGAGTCGGCCACAACTGAGCGACGAACACACATACACACACCTCTCCTAACATGAATGGAAGGATGGTAGGATGCAGACATAAAAACAGAATTCCCACAGAGGCATTTGACAGCGGCAGCTCCGAAAAAGTGTACGTGTGAGAAGGTTGTGCTGGCAGCAGAAGTTGCGCGTGGGGGCCAGTGGGCAGTGTGTGTGTGAAGCACGTAGTGTGTATGGCTGCTGCTGCTAAGTCGCTTCAGTCGTGTCCGACTCTGTGCGACCCCATAGATGGCAGCCCATCAGGCTCCCCCATCCCTGGGATTCTCCAGGCAAGAACACTGGAGTGGGCTGCCATTTCCTTCTCCAATACATGAAAGTGAAAAGTGAAAGTGAAGTTGTCCACCAGGCTCCCCCGTCCATGGGATTTTCCAGGCAAGAGTACTGGAGTGGGTTGCCATTGCCTTCTCCTAGTGTGTATGGAACTATTGATTAAAAAATGGTTTAGGAATGTCAGTACAGTTTATCTATTCATATTGTAATAGACTTTACCATGAGTACCTAACCCACCAGCGGTCTTGTCTCTTTACGCTAGGTGTGAGAATTAAAAAGCCAGCACCGAGGAACCTGATGAAGTACAGTCTTCTAAGGAGAGAGCTCCTGAAAGATGTAAGAATCTTTTCGCTTGTCACCAAACAGTGGCTCCTTGGGAGTGTCAACAGTTCTGCACACTGTATCCTCGAGGCTGGAGATGTGTATATGTTTAGAGTCGGTGTGAAGGTAATCCAGCATTTACAGTCGTGTGACACACAGAAACAACTCTGGAAACAGACTGTTTTGATAAGCAGTCTTCCCAAGAGTATCGGGAACATTTTTTGTGTAGGTCTCTTATTTTGGAAACAAGCCTCAAAGAGGCTTAGAGGGACTTGAATGTCTCTTGTACCGTCTAAACGGTCACCAGTGACGGCAGGGATCTGCTGGATTCCACCTCGTGCAAAAAAGGCAGCAAGTTCCCAGACTGTCCTTCCCTTTTGGGGACCCACCCTGGGTGCCCAGTATCCTGGATTCGCCCTCCTCATGTGCCCATTCTGCCACGTGCTACCCTCTGGCCGTGCTCCCCGGACATGGCCCCCTAGAGCCCAGGCTTTGTCTTGCCTGCTCAGACTTTCTCCAAACCAGTAATTTTAAGCAGGAGGTGACAATGGAATTCTTCCTCTATCTTAAAGAGTTCCAGCAGAGACTTCTAGAGAAAGAATAAAAACTGGTTTCTACAAGCACCCTACTGACTTTACTTCATTTAATATAAAAGTTACAGGGACTTCCCTGGTGGATCAGTGTTCCCAGCGTACAGGGCTCAGGTTCCATACCTGGTTAGGGAACTAAGATCCAACATGCCTCACAGTGCAGCCTAAAAAAAAAAAAGATTAAAAAAAAGTTACAATGACTTTTGCTATCTTATTACTTTTGCTCATTAAGATTTCTCTTTAAATTGACTTTAAAAAATGTGGCCTCACCCTAAGTAATTATATTTATAGCACCATCAGTTTGGTATGCTAGTTATGTGCATTAGAAAAAAAAAACCAAACAACTCTGACCATTAAAATAAAAAACGTTATTCAAGTACCACCTAACATTATCACAAGAACTACCAGTACAGACAGTATAGATAGATATCCCTTGGGAAAATGCTAGTCTATGGGCACCAACTAGCTTATCTGATACATTTAGATAACAGGACAGGGTTNGAGGACAACAGTGGAAAAAGAATGTGATTAAATTTCTATCGTTGTGAAATTGGTTGATATTTGTTTTCATCTCTTCTTCACAGGCACACCAAATTCTGTCTGGGGATTTTCCTCCAGCACGTCCTCCTCCAGGTTATGAAAGACCATGTAAGTCTGATCCGAAACTACCACTTTACATCCATGTTTTGCTTTTAATTAGGATCTTTATCGGATATTTTCATACCTTCCAGAGTCTGAAGCCATTTAAGGCCTTTTGCATTTCTGCCTCCTTCCTCCCATCACACACTTTATTACTTCAGTGTACATATGTCTCCCTGGAGAAGGAAATGGCAATCCACTCCAGTGCTCTTGCCTGGAGAATCCCACGGATGGAGGAGCCTGGCAGGCTACAGACCATGGGGTCGCCAAGAGTCGGCCACAACTGAGCGACGAACACACATACACACACCTCTCCTAACATGAATGGAAGGATGGTAGGATGCAGACATAAAAACAGAATTCCCACAGAGGCATTTGACAGCGGCAGCTCCGAAAAAGTGTACGTGTGAGAAGGTTGTGCTGGCAGCAGAAGTTGCGCGTGGGGGCCAGTGGGCAGTGTGTGTGTGAAGCACGTAGTGTGTATGGCTGCTGCTGCTAAGTCGCTTCAGTCGTGTCCGACTCTGTGCGACCCCATAGATGGCAGCCCATCAGGCTCCCCCATCCCTGGGATTCTCCAGGCAAGAACACTGGAGTGGGCTGCCATTTCCTTCTCCAATACATGAAAGTGAAAAGTGAAAGTGAAGTTGTCCACCAGGCTCCCCCGTCCATGGGATTTTCCAGGCAAGAGTACTGGAGTGGGTTGCCATTGCCTTCTCCTAGTGTGTATGGAACTATTGATTAAAAAATGGTTTAGGAATGTCAGTACAGTTTATCTATTCATATTGTAATAGACTTTACCATGAGTACCTAACCCACCAGCGGTCTTGTCTCTTTACTCTAGGTGTGAGAATTAAAAAGCCAGCACCGAGGAACCTGATGAAGTACAGTCTTCTAAGGAGAGAGCTCCTGAAAGATGTAAGAATCTTTTCGCTTGTCACCAAACAGTGGCTCCTTGGGAGTGTCAACAGTTCTGCACACTGTATCCTCGAGGCTGGAGATGTGTATATGTTTAGAGTCGGTGTGAAGGTAATCCAGCATTTACAGTCGTGTGACACACAGAAACAACTCTGGAAACAGACAGTTTTGATAAGCAGTCTTCCCAAGAGTATCGGGAACATTTTTTGTGTAGGTCTCTTATTTTGGAAACAAGCCTCAAAGAGGCTTAGAGGGACTTGAATGTCTCTTGTACCGTCTAAACGGTCACCAGTGACGGCAGGGATCTGCTGGATTCCACCTCGTGCAAAAAAGGCAGCAAGTTCCCAGACTGTCCTTCCCTTTTGGGGACCCACCCTGGGTGCCCAGTATCCTGGATTCGCCCTCCTCATGTGCCCATTCTGCCACGTGCTACCCTCTGGCCGTGCTCCCCGGACATGGCCCCCTAGAGCCCAGGCTTTGTCTTGCCTGCTCAGACTTTCTCCAAACCAGTAATTTTAAGCAGGAGGTGACAATGGAATTCTTCCTCTATCTTAAAGAGTTCCAGCAGAGACTTCTAGAGAAAGAATAAAAACTGGTTTCTACAAGCACCCTACTGACTTTACTTCATTTAATATAAAAGTTACAGGGACTTCCCTGGTGGTTCAGTGTTCCCAGCGTACAGGGCACAGGTTCCATACCTGGTTAGGGAACTAAGATCCAACATGCCTCACAGTGCAGCCTAAAAAAAAAAAAGATTAAAAAAAAGTTACAATGACTTTTGCTATCTTATTTCTTTTGCTCATTAAGATTTCTCTTTAAATTGACTTTAAAAAATGTGGCCTCACCCTAAGTAATTATATTTATAGCACCATCAGTTTGGTATGCTAGTTATGTGCATTAGAAAAAAAAAAAAAACAACTCTGACCATTAAAATAAAAAACGTTATTCAAGTACCACCTAACGTTATCACAAGAACTACCAGTACAGACAGTATAGATAGATATCCCTTGGGAAAATGCTAGTCTATGGGCACCAACTAGCTTATCTGATACATTTAGATAACAGGACAGGGTTGAATAGCCCACTTCAGTTCACAGGTAACTAGAATGGTGGTATTCCAGAAATGGAGTATTTGTCTTCTTTTTTTTTTGCCTTAGGACTTGGTAACTTTCCTAGCTCAGGAGGGCAGGGCTGTGGTAAGCTGTGGAAAGAATTATTCTGGGGCATTTGAAGCTGGGCAGTCCACTGAATGTTGTATTATGCAGATAGCCAGGGACCTCCCTTCACTGAAGGGTTGTTGCAGGCTTCTAGGAAGGGTAGCTGATTTCCTGAAAGTGTATTTACTGCTAGCTGGCCTCCTGGGAGTTGCCTGGGAGAATCATTAACTATTGTTAAATAAATAAGTCCCTCTCGCTGCACAGAGTTGTACTCGTGCCAAGCCATTCCACTGCCAGTGTCCGCAGCTGTTCGGGGGAACAGTTGTCTGTTTCTTCG
>SJYW01055109.1:463984-483869 GCA_006410735.1 Raphicerus campestris
TGCCAGTCCCTCACCCCGCCCCGCACTGCCCACGACCCGCCCCGGCCTGTGCCTGCTCCGAGCGCTCTGGAGGGAGGTCACCCCTGCGGAGACCCTAGGCGGGGAAGCCATCGCCGCTGTCCTGGGAGCCAAGGGCCCCTGCGCCTGCTGTCCCGCCGAGGGGGAGGCCGAATCTCGTGTGGTTATGGAACTAGCTGCCCCCTACCCCTCTTCCTCCGCACCCCCCTACCCTGCTCTCTGCCTGCTTGCTCGATTTACTCCCCTTTAGCAAACAGACCTTCTCCACATGGTTAAATAGAAACGGTAATTAAAAGTCGCACCACCACCTCTACCTCGTCCCTCCCCTAACCCTTCCCGAACTTGGTAGTGGTTGTTCTTGTTCTTTAGCCCAGGTTAGGCTAAGAACTATCCCCGAAAGCCTTCTGGTCTGATTCCCAGGATCCCTTCGTATGGTTTCCATTAAGGGCGCCAAACTGCTTTAAAACTGCTGCCTTGGAGCCACTCAGAAACCTCCAGGATTTTTGCACTGGCTAGCTTCATGGAGAAGCTCTTGAGCAGAGGGAGGTAAAGGCCTCTGTTGAATGTCGACTTAAAGAATGCTGCTGCTGCTGCTAAGTCGCTTCAGCAGTGTCCGACTTTGTGTGACCCCATAGAAAGCAGCCCACCAGGGTCTTCTGTCCCTGGGATTCTCCAGGCAAGAATACTGGAGTGGGTTGCCATTTCCTTCTCTAGACTTAAAGAATATTCACAATCTAAAAACTGAGTATTATATTTTATTTGGTGGGCAATTTAAAGACTTCAAGCCCAGGAGACAGCATGCCAAGTGACACAGAATTGCTCAGAAGAGTCGGGGAGGAGCCAGGTTATACGAAGTTTTACAGCAAAGGGCAGGATTCTGACTATCAAATGATTATTGTTAATTAAAGAAAACCAGATATCCTCAGTTAAGGAATTTAGTGCTTTTCTGTGTATGGGAAGATGCATGAGTCTGTTGTTATGGTTCAGTTGCAAAGTCATGTCCAACTCAGACCCAGTGGACTGCAGCACACCAGGCTAACCTTTCACTATCTCCCAGAGTTTGTTCACATTCGTGTCCATTGAGTTGATGCCATCCAACCATCTCATCCTCTGACACTCCTTCTCCTCTTCCCCTCAATCTTTCGCAACATCAGGGTGCTTTCCAGTGAGTCAGCTCTTCACAGCTCTTCACATCAAGTGGCCAAAGAATTGGAGCTTCAGCTTCAGGATCAGTCTTTCCATGAATATTCAGTGTTGATTTCCTTTAGGTTTGATTAGTTTGATCTCCTTGCTGTCCAAGGGACTCTTGGTTCTTTTCCAGTGTGCGTGAGTTCTGTGTCGCTTCAGTCATGTCTGGCTCTCTGCAACCCTTTGGACTGTAGCCCACCAGGCTCCTCTGTCCATGGGGATTCTCAGGCCAAGAATATTGGAGTGGGTTGCCATGCCCTCCTTCAGGAGATCTTCCTAACCCAGGGATCCAACCCGCATCTCTTATATCTCTTGCACTGACAGGCAGTTTTACCACTAGCGTCCAGCACCACAATACAAAAGAATCAGTTCTTCAGTGCTTAGCCTTCTTTATGGTACATCTCTCACAACTGTACAGGACTACTAGAAAAACCATAACTAACTATATGGACCTTTGTTGGCAAAGTGATGTCTCTGCCTTTTAATATGCTGTCTAGGTTTGTCATAGCTTTTCTTCCAAGGAGCAAGTGTCTTTTCATTTCCTGGCTGCAGTCACCATCCAAAGTAATTCTGGAGTCCAGGAAAATAAAATCTGCGACTGTTTCCACTTTTTCTCCTGTTTGCAATGGAGTGATGGGACTGGATGCCATGATCCTGGTTTTGGGCTCACTGAAATCATTCCTTTCATATGCATCTCAGTGATGTGGGGCCAATATCTTGTGGGTTTTTTTTACATCCTGAGCATCCTTGGGAGTGGCTGCAGCCTAAAGGCTGCCCGGTCTCCTTTGGGAGGGCCCTCAGGGCTTACGTTGGAGGGCTGTGATCCCTGATGACTGTTACTTTCTTGTTTACTGATATGCCAGGAAATACTCCATTTCTCATGAAGGGCTAATTGTCTAATGCTCCTGGCCTTACGCTTTAATTAATGTTTTACTACTCCAAGGAAATACAATTCTCTATCTCAATAGGTGTTATTCGTTCTTTCAGTATGTGGATTTTTTTTTTTTTTTGGCTGTATGCAGGCATAGCTTATTAGAATAACACTCTTTAAGTTAAAAAACCCGATGTGAACAGTTTTAGAGATGATTTTGCAGACTAACCTGGCCACAGAAATTCAGTTTAACCAGCAACATTTATATGGTTGGGTCTACACCGTCTCCTTTGCTGGGCTCCATTCCTCTACCAAACCCCCACAAACACAAAAATAATGTTAGCTTCTGGAAAAATAGTCCCTTAATTGGGGTTGGGGTTTGTGGTCCAAGAAGAAAGGGAGCTGATAGGTTTGTAGAATCACAGTGTTGTAACTGAAAAGTTCCTTGGAATTTATCACAAATAAGTCTGTCAGTTTACTGAGGAGACTCTCAAAGTGTAGGGTTTAGGGACAATCCACATGGCTCATGAGCAAAGGACTAACTCAGAACTGGGGCCTAATGTGGGGAAAGATTTGGACATCAAGTGCTTTATCATGGACAGAAAAAGGACTGATCAAATTCAGCTCAATCTTAACACATTCTCCATGGTTTCTCTCTCTCTCCTGCCTTTTGCCCTGCAGCTAACTCCCTGTCCTGCTCTGGGTCTTGCATATTTGGGGAGTTCCAGCCCTTTCTTCCGTCCCATAACCTAGGCTTTACTCCTTTCTTTCTCTTTTTCCTTCCTTCCTAACCCCCAGCCCACCCGAGCCCCATCCATGAGATTTTTATTTGGATTTTTAAAATGAAACCAGGTGCTACATAAAACAAAAGCAAAGTAATAACAAGGAAAGACTATCCAATGCCTAAGGAATGTGCTGAGTTTTATGGCTCTGGCTGTCCTGGCAAAGAGCTCCGACTTACCCAGGGAGGTGGGTGGGCAAGGACCATACATGGCAGCCTCAGCCTCCCCAGATAGGCATGATCAAGGCTGCCCGTGACTCACCGCCCCGAACCAGAGACTCTTGTTCTCTGTGAAACAAGACTTCCCGAGACTAGAGCCAGAGGATCATCACATTTTCCTGAAGAGGCCAGTTCAGGCTGACATAGCAGGGGCCACCCTGAGGTCTGGAGCGGGAGGGAGCCTGGGCAAAAGGCCATCCCTGGGAAAGAAACCAGCTCGATGAATTTGGGCTAGGATTCTGGTGCCTTGAAGTGATGAGTAAACTGCAAAGAGACAGGAAACTCAGCAAGAATTGTTCTGGAGACAATGGCTTGGGAACTCCAGGTGGCAGGAGTGTCTTGGAGGAGGGGAGGATGGCAATGGTGCTGGGAGCCCACGGTGGCGGGGGTGTGGGGGGGAGTTCCCCTTGACAAGTGGTGTGAGGTGCGGAGTGCAGCAAAATTAGATTGGAGGCTGGCAGGGTTTCTGGGGGGGTGCCCTGGCTCATGTGATCAGGAGGAGTAGATAAGCGCAGCATATCTACATAAACACCACAGACACTCAGGCACACATCTTGGAATTCTGAGAATTCTCCAATGGGCACAGTAATAGGCTGAAGTGTACATTTTTTCTGTTACTAAGGGGCAGGCGGAGAGAGCCAAGAGAGCTAGGGCGCCCGACTCACCTGGCAGAATGGGGGGAGGGGGTCTGAACTTGGGGGACAAGGGTCTGTCGGCTCTCCCTTCATGACATAGACCCTGGGTCCAACAGAGACCCATAGAGCTTCCTCTGGTGTCCGCCACCCCACTGAAGGCTGTCACTGTCTGCATGAGCATGCACCTTGACCGGCATAAATGAGATCCCACGCAGAAGCCTCAAGGAGGGCAGCCTGATTACCCTCTTTTCTTCTTTTTTTTTTCCCTTCTCCTTGCTGGTGGAATACCATGTCAAAAAGTTACAGTGACTCTTCCGTAATGGCAGGAAAAGCTCTGCTTAACTTTTTCATTAAAATCTACTTACCTGGAAAAATAAAGTCTGTTAAGGACCATGACTACATAAATATTTATAGTGTGAACAGGCGTCACTCTTGGTTCCGAGGGAGAATGGGCTCTTTCAGTTTTATTTATGATGTGACACTCTGGTGAATGACATCCGTCATCTGGGTCGGCCCTACACTCCCTTCCACTGAAGCATGTTTATGGAGTGATTATGCCTGCAAATATTTGCTATATTTAGTCCCTCTCCTCCCCTAACCCCCTCTTAGCCTTTTTTTTTAACACCTCAAATGAGCAAAAAGCCAAGCTTATGGTCTTGGGAAGATTTGAACCCTAATGACAAGGTGCAGGGGCTGGAACAAGCTGTGCAGAAGCATTTGATGAGTTGGGAGGCAATTAGAGTGGGAAGGATGAGTTATTACAGCATCACCCCTACACGAAGGTGCTTTGTGGGGCCTGCGGCCAGCAGGTGAGGGCCCTTGGCGGGGTGTGATGGGTTTTGACAGGTGATGGCCATAGCCCTGAGTGATGAATGCAGATAGATCCCGGTGGAACTTTCCTTCCCAGGCAACTTTCTTGGGACAAGACCCCACAAGCCCTCAGATCCGTCACCGTGCCGTGCACCCTGAGGGCTCTGGGGGCAGGGGTTGGTGGGAACTCTGTGACCTCAGCTGGGTCAAGGTTGCTGGGGTAACCTGAGTGGGCCACACCTGGTCTCTGGCTGGGGGCACTGGAGCTGCCCTCCATCATCTGTGGAGAAGGGAGGGGCCCCTCTGGCTTCTAGCTTAACAGCTGCACACGCCCGCTCTTGGCATTTCAGGCTGGACCTAGGCTTACTTCAAGGCCCAGTGCCTGCCTCCGGTCAGCCTGGCCACCTATTGTTTATCCTGGGAAGGGCTGGGCCTTGGCAACGGGGCCTGAAGTGGTGCCCACATTTTATTTTTAGAGATGGGAAAATGCTTGCTTTTTGGCAGCCACTCTTTTTCTGGCACACATCAGGATGGCATCAAAAAGTTCAAGCGAGAGATTCCAAGCCCTAGATTCGTGGTGTGTGTCATCACAGGCAGTAGTAGGACCATGGGCCTCTCAGCAGAAGCCTCTGCAGAGCCCGAGATCTCTCATCAGCAAGCCTCTTGAACGAAGTGGGTCCCACTGGCTTCATCCTGGCAGCATGAGGCCTTTCGTCCTCCACCCTCTTAGCCTGGTCTGCTAACGAGCCCCTCTTCAGAGCCTCAGCTGGCCTGAAATGTCAGAGTTTTTACCTCTCTTCAGCTCCTTCCCTACCGATTCACAGTCTAGTCCAATTTGGTAGACAGAGAGAAAGCGATCAGTCTGCTAAACCTGACATTCACCACCCCTTCTCAGAGCTATTGTCCTTGTCTTCGTGGGGACTGGTGCGAGGCAACCAGCTTCCACACCAAGAAGAGCATTACCACCCCCAGGAAGGGCATTNGCCCCGAACCAGAGACTCTTGTTCTCTGTGAAACAAGACTTCCCGAGACTAGAGCCAGAGGATCATCACATTTTCCTGAAGAGGCCAGTTCAGGCTGACATAGCAGGGGCCACCCTGAGGTCTGGAGCGGGAGGGAGCCTGGGCAAAAGGCCATCCCTGGGAAAGAAACCAGCTCGATGAATTTGGGCTAGGATTCTGGTGCCTTGAAGTGATGAGTAAACTGCAAAGAGACAGGAAACTCAGCAAGAATTGTTCTGGAGACAATGGCTTGGGAACTCCAGGTGGCAGGAGTGTCTTGGAGGAGGGGAGGATGGCAATGGTGCTGGGAGCCCACGGTGGCGGGGGTGTGGGGGGGAGTTCCCCTTGACAAGTGGTGTGAGGTGCGGAGTGCAGCAAAATTAGATTGGAGGCTGGCAGGGTTTCTGGGGGGGTGCCCTGGCTCATGTGATCAGGAGGAGTAGATAAGCGCAGCATATCTACATAAACACCACAGACACTCAGGCACACATCTTGGAATTCTGAGACTTCTCCAATGGGCACAGTAATAGGCTGAAGTGTACATTTTTTCTGTTACTAAGGGGCAGGCGGAGAGAGCCAAGAGAGCTAGGGCGCCCGACTCACCTGGCAGAATGGGGGGAGGGGGTCTGAACTTGGGGGACAAGGGTCTGTCGGCTCTCCCTTCATGACATAGACCCTGGGTCCAACAGAGACCCATAGAGCTTCCTCTGGTGTCCGCCACCCCACTGAAGGCTGTCACTGTCTGCATGAGCATGCACCTTGACCGGCATAAATGAGATCCCACGCAGAAGCCTCAAGGAGGGCAGCCTGATTACCCTCTTTTCTTCTTTTTTTTTTCCCTTCTCCTTGCTGGTGGAATACCATGTCAAAAAGTTACAGTGACTCTTCCGTAATGGCAGGAAAAGCTCTGCTTAACTTTTTCATTAAAATCTACTTACCTGGAAAAATAAAGTCTGTTAAGGACCATGACTACATAAATATTTATAGTGTGAACAGGCGTCACTCTTGGTTCCGAGGGAGAATGGGCTCTTTCAGTTTTATTTATGATGTGACACTCTGGTGAATGACATCCGTCATCTGGGTCGGCCCTACACTCCCTTCCACTGAAGCATGTTTATGGAGTGATTATGCCTGCAAATATTTGCTATATTTAGTCCCTCTCCTCCCCTAACCCCCTCTTAGCCTTTTTTTTTAACACCTCAAATGAGCAAAAAGCCAAGCTTATGGTCTTGGGAAGATTTGAACCCTAATGACAAGGTGCAGGGGCTGGAACAAGCTGTGCAGAAGCATTTGATGAGTTGGGAGGCAATTAGAGTGGGAAGGATGAGTTATTACAGCATCACCCCTACACGAAGGTGCTTTGTGGGGCCTGCGGCCAGCAGGTGAGGGCCCTTGGCGGGGTGTGATGGGTTTTGACAGGTGATGGCCATAGCCCTGAGTGATGAATGCAGATAGATCCCGGTGGAACTTTCCTTCCCAGGCAACTTTCTTGGGACAAGACCCCACAAGCCCTCAGATCCGTCACCGTGCCGTGCACCCTGAGGGCTCTGGGGGCAGGGGTTGGTGGGAACTCTGTGACCTCAGCTGGGTCAAGGTTGCTGGGGTAACCTGAGTGGGCCACACCTGGTCTCTGGCTGGGGGCACTGGAGCTGCCCTCCATCATCTGTGGAGAAGGGAGGGGCCCCTCTGGCTTCTAGCTTAACAGCTGCACACGCCCGCTCTTGGCATTTCAGGCTGGACCTAGGCTTACTTCAAGGCCCAGTGCCTGCCTCCGGTCAGCCTGGCCACCTATTGTTTATCCTGGGAAGGGCTGGGCCTTGGCAACGGGGCCTGAAGTGGTGCCCACATTTTATTTTTAGAGATGGGAAAATGCTTGCTTTTTGGCAGCCACTCTTTTTCTGGCACACATCAGGATGGCATCAAAAAGTTCAAGCGAGAGATTCCAAGCCCTAGATTCGTGGTGTGTGTCATCACAGGCAGTAGTAGGACCATGGGCCTCTCAGCAGAAGCCTCTGCAGAGCCCGAGATCTCTCATCAGCAAGCCTCTTGAACGAAGTGGGTCCCACTGGCTTCATCCTGGCAGCATGAGGCCTTTCGTCCTCCACCCTCTTAGCCTGGTCTGCTAACGAGCCCCTCTTCAGAGCCTCAGCTGGCCTGAAATGTCAGAGTTTTTACCTCTCTTCAGCTCCTTCCCTACCGATTCACAGTCTAGTCCAATTTGGTAGACAGAGAGAAAGCGATCAGTCTGCTAAACCTGACATTCACCACCCCTTCTCAGAGCTATTGTCCTTGTCTTCGTGGGGACTGGTGCGAGGCAACCAGCTTCCACACCAAGAAGAGCATTACCACCCCCAGGAAGGGCATTTTCAGATTTTACTAGAATTATTATTTGTTCCAGCATGGTCTATCCTAGAACATATTTTTGTAGGTCCTGTGATTACAACTACTGATAGTTTATCTGAAAGCATTTTGTAAACTGTAATGACATGTTATACAAAGGTAAAAAGGAATGGATATAAAAGTAAAGAATTAACTTGCATTTCTGATTTTTCTTTATCCCCAACCTTTTGACAAATTACTTTTTAATTATAAAGATAAAAAATGAATATACTCTCCTTTGCCCCCTTGATTACCTTTTGGATTCATTTTTCTTCTCGCTGGAGTACACCCTCTGGTAGGTTTTGTTCTCTCCACCAGAAAGTACCTGTGGATAATAAATTTTCCTGAGGGCTTTTGTGTCTGAGACTTCATTTTCATCTCTCTCCAGTATTAAAAATTTGGCTTATTATGAAACTCTAAGTTCATATTTATTTTTTCTTGAGCATATTGAAGCCATTTGCCCTTTTTTTTTTTTGAAACTTGATTGATGATTGGTCTTTCTCATTCTTTTGTAGACTCTTTTAGGACTGTCTCTGTCACCATGATCTTCTGGAGTTTTAATATGATATCTCTGTGTGTTAATTTAGTTTTTAAGCTTATCCTTCTCGATACTGATAGGCTCTTTCAATCTGAGCGCTCAAGCCTTTAGTTCTAAGATGTGGGGTGCTGAGGAATAAGCCAGAAAGGTTATATTGACCTATATAATAAAGTTCTGGGGAGAGAGAAGGGGTCGTGTGGCCTGAACACTGGGGGAAACTCTAAGGGGTTCTAAAGAGAGGGAGAAGAGTAAGGTTTGGAAGAATTCATTGCCAGCGAGGTGAGGAAAATGTCGTCAGAGGATCTTTAAGATTTTTGGATATACATCAAGAATGTACTCCCTTCTTTGGTATTTTATGAAGAAGCTGAAGCTTGAATGGTTGTTAATTATATTTTTTTCTGTGAAACTAGTTTTCTGTGATTTGATGCTGAAACTGAACCACACAGCTCTCTTGAGTTAGTATAAAAGTGAAAGTGAAGTCGCTCAGTCATGCCTGACTCTTTGCGACCCCATGGATAGTAGCCTGCACTAAGCTCCTCCGTTCATGCGATATTCAAGGCAAGAGACTGGAGTGGGTTGCCATTTCCTCCTCCAGGGAATCTTCCCAACCCAGGGATCGTACCCAGGTCTCTCACATTGTAGACAGATGCTTTAACGTCTGAGCCACCAGGGAAGTTATAGAAACAATCATTTTTTATAAAATTTTAAGCAAATATCCTTGTTTCATTCTGTGTCTCTCTCCTCACCGACCTTCTCCCTCTTCTTTTATATAATGAGGAAACGAAATTAGATGCTTCAAAGTCTTCCATTTCTCTGCAACTCTCTTTCTCTCTTTTGCTCATCCTTCATCTACCTACCTAAATATTCTTTTTTATGACTAATAGCTTATAAGAAGCATAGGCAAATAGCTGGTTCACTCATTTCTGTAATCTGATTTGTCACCAAGTGAGCTGTCCTGAGCAGACCATAAATTTGGGTAAAGAAGACGGCACAGTGACCAAGCTTACAGCAGGCCAGGACCCTTGGCTTAAGCTCTGGTGTAGAAGCTCTGCCAACCCCCACCCCACCCACACCATAGACGCATACTATTCTAGCATGAGGAATTCATTCCATAAATTCTCCTGGGCCACCCACTGGAGCTGATATGTGGCATACAGGAGGGAGGCTTAGGAAAGGCTCAACCCCAAAGAGCATCTTTGAGCCAACAAAAGCAGAAGATCAAACAAAATTAGGTTATTCTTCCATAAACATAATCGGGTCAGTTTTTATTTATCATGTGTGTGCCTTACCTTTCGGAAAGCACAAAAGATGGTTAGTAAACATTATAAAATATGAAGAATATAGGTGTTACCATTAGCGGTCCAAATTCTCCTGGAGGTTTGGCTTGGGTGGGGGCTGTTTCTTCCACTTCTAATATACACACTAATGTTGCTGTGAAGAGAACAATAAGCATATGCAGCCTGTAAACGGAATTGCTCACTCTCCTGACTGAACCGTGACTGGGGCTTGAGTGAACTTCCCTGGTAGCTCAGCGGGTGAAGGATCCACTGGGAATGCAGGAGATCCTGGTTCAATTCCTGGGTCAGCTACCCCACCCCAGCATTCATGGGGTTTCCCTGGGTCGGGAAGATGCCCTGGAGAAAGAAATGGCAATCCACTCCAGTATTCTTGCCTGGAGAATCCCATGGACAGAGAAGCCTAGTAGGTTACAGTCCACGGGGTCGCAAAGAGTCGGACACGACTGAGTGACTTTACCTTACTTACTTAACTTACCGCTGGTGGCTCAGCGGTAAAGCATCTGCCCACAATGCGGGAGACCCGGGTTTGATCCCTGGGTTTGCTCCCTGGGTTCGGAAGATCCGTTGGAGGAGGGCATGGCAAGCCACTCCAGTATTCTTGCCTGGAGAATCCTCATAGACAGAGGAGCCTGGTGGGCAACAGTCCATGGAGTCGCAGAGTCAGACACGATTGAGCGACTTAGCACACAGCACACAGGGCTTGAGTAGCCCCAACTACCATGCAGCCCCAGTGCCCAGATAGATCCGGACCTCCTTGTCGACAGATGCTAGTGGCACTCTCACTAGCATCTGAGACTTGCCTAAGTAAGTAGAAATGCAGTATATCCTATGAATACCATTTTGGTGTATCGACCTTTTCAGGTCACTCCATACATAGTGACTGAACTTTGGAGGGAGATGCCTGCTGGTCTTGGGTTAGCACCAAGCTGGGAATGAACTCTCAAGTGGTAGAAGCCTACCAGGGTCAGCTCTGCTGACCTCTGCTCTTCTAGACTGAGGAATTGTTCTTCGGAGATTCTCTAGGACCACCCAGTGATGTGATGTGTGACACGGGAGAGAGGATTGGGAAAGGCACCAACAAAGCACTGATCATCAACAGCAGGACCTCAGAGCGAGTGAAGGTGCATGATGTGAGCAAAATTAAGGTCAGAGTCTTCTATTGTTAATGAGCGATCTGTGATGATCTTTTATTTATTTTTTGCCATGCAGCCCTGTGGGATCTTAGTTCCCTGATCAGGGATCAAACTGGCATCCCTTGCAATGGAAGCTCAGAATCTTAGCNAAGGTCAGAGTCTTCTATTGTTAATGAGCGATCTGTGATGATCTTTTATTTATTTTTTGCCATGCAGCCCTGTGGGATCTTAGTTCCCTGATCAGGGATCGAACTGGCATCCCTTGCAATGGAAGTTCAGAATCTTAGCCACTGGACTGCTAAGGAAGTCCCTCAGACTCTTCTGAGAATGTAGGGCAAATAGTGAAAACCATTCATGTGGATCCTCAAGGGAATCAGGTGTTTCTTCACGCCGCCATCAGCATGTCTTCTTTTCTGGAGTGCAAGATTTCCTCCACTTTGTGTGTAAGCACTGTTCTATCTGTCTCCAGGGAGGGGCGTGCTTTTCAAATTATAGATCTCTCCTGCCTTCCTACAAAAAAAAAAAGTGAGGTTTTTAAAGTGTGAGGTTTTTAAAACTGTACTGTACTGAAAAAGAACCATGCATTTGCTTTAAATTTTCAGGATACCATATTTTCAATTTTTTGTTACTCTGTAATTGTGGCTTCTCTCTAAACTTCCTACTCTTTCTTTCATCTTCCCACCAACGTTTATGTTAAACAATGAATGCGCTATACTTTTGTAGGTAAAGATGCTTCTGGAATTTGGTCCCCATGAAGAGAATCCAATTTTATTTATCTTTTTTTTTCATTTTAATATATTTTAATGTTATTAAAATTTTACCTAGAAACTTCCTGGTACTAAACTGCTATTGTCAGATCTTTACTGTAGTACTTTTACCACACTAAATAGACAATAAAATTGCTTTCATAATAAAGACCAAGTTCATTGACCTCTGCCATGGACCTAAACACCCATTCCCTATGATGTAGAACAGCATAAGAAATGAGTTCTTTTTGCTCATAAATTCATCCAACTAGATCATATGCTACTAAATGAGTCATTTATGGAAAGCTAAAAGGACAAGCAAACAATTTTGGTTTTTTAAAAATAACTGCTCTGAATTTATCATTATTTTTTAATAACCTAAAAAGTATTTATTTATTTGCTCTGCACCAAGTCTTACTTGCAGCATGCAGAATCTTTAGATACAAACTCTTAGTTGCAGTGTGTGGGATCTAGTTCCCTGACCAGGGATTGAACCCAGGCCCTCTGCATTGAGAGCTCAAGTCTTAGCCACTGAACCAACAAGGAACTCCTGAGAATCTAATTTTAAAGGGAGAAATTCTGAAATAATCACCACCCCTTGTCTGGAAAATTTAAGTTTTCATAGAACAGCGTTTGTTAAAGCAGGCCTACCTCCAGAGAAACATGTGACAAGTATCTGGCAGATGCCATCACTGTAACACACTCCCCTTAAAAACCCTTCCATTTTTACTTGCTCTAATTTACTGCTTTAATGGAAGAGCCCACCATGGTGACACATACACTCTTGTTTGTCAAAGTGTGAGGCCCTGCCAGATGGTCTTCTTCAGAAGAAATGCTTTCAATATGATAATGTTTATATTTGTGTTTCTGGCATGAATTAATAATTTTCTCATGATATTTAATAAGAAACAGATTATTTCATTTCCAACTCATAAAACCCTGTACCTTTCTTTCCATTATGTCTGATGAGAGTTATTTTGTTCCTGTTGGCAAGCTGGCAGTGAGTGCGAGCAGGATCACTAAGTTGTAGCTCTCTTGCCTCAACTGGAGTGTGTACAGCCCAGGAGGGTTGGAGAGCCACTGCTCCGTATAAAGGCAATGCCTGAAAGCGACAGTCAGCTAGCATGAGACCAAGCCTGCAACGCAAACAATCCCTGCTGAGTTTCAAGGTTAGAGCCCCGTGGCGTAGTGTTCTGGATGTTGGTAACTGAGGCTGTCCTCTCTGGCTATATCCATCACGTTTTGTTTTGTTTTATTAAAGTTTAAGTTCCTTGGACGGCAAGGAGATCAAACCTGTCAGTCCTAAAGGAAATCAACCCTGAATATTCACTGGAAGGACTGATGCTGAAGCTGAAGCTCCAATACTTTGGCCACTTGATGCAAAGAGCTGACTCATTGGAAAAGACCCTGCTGCTGGGAAAGATTGAAGGTGGGAGGAGAAGGAGATGACAGGGGATGAGATATGGTTGGATGGTATCACTGACTCAGTGGACATGAGTTTGAGCAAACTCCAGGAGATGGTGAAGAACAGGGAAGCCTGGTGTGCTGCAGTCCATGGGGTCGCAAAGAGTCGGACAGGACTGAGGGACTGAACACAACAAAATTTATTTTATTTATTCATTTTTAATTGGAGGATAATTGTTTTACAGTGTTGTATTGGTTTGTTGCGGAGAATGTAATGGCAACCCACTCCAGTACTCTCGCCTGGAAAATCCCATGGAGAGAGGAGCCTGGTAGGCTGCAGTCCATGGGGTTGCTAAGAGTTGAGCACAACTGAGCAACTTCACTTTGACTTTTCACTTTCATGCATTGGAGAAGGAAATGGCAACCCACTCCAGTACTCTTGCCTGGAGAATCCCAGGGACAAGGGAGCCAGGTGGGCTGCCGTCTATGGGATCGCACAGAGTCAGACACAACTGAAGCAACTTAGCAGCAGCAACAGAAGCAGCATTGTTTTCTTTTTTTTTTAATTTAAAAATATTTTTGGCCGCATCATGCATCCCTAAGCTTCTTCATTACCCAATGAAGAATCGAACCTGTACCTCCTGCAGTGGATGCACAGAGTCTTAACCACTGGACCCTCAGGGAAGTCCCTCCAATCATGTTTTTTAAGAGACCTATCATATTGCCTTCTAACCCTTCAACTTTTCACACTGGAGTCCTTATTTTATCATTCTGGGCATAGTGGAAAGGTGGGAGCAGGGATAGCTTTCCGTTCCTTGACTATGTTTTTGCAGTCCTCCAGACTCTTGTAATTTAGTGTGCTGTCTGTACTTGGCCACTCTGTCGTGCCCGACTCTTTGTGAGCCCATGGGCTGTAGCCCACCAGGCTCCTCTGTCCATGGGATTCTCCAGGCAAGAATACTGGGGTGGGTCACCATTCCCTCCTCCAGAGGATCTTACCAACCCAGGGATCGAACCTGGCTTCTGCTTTGCAGGCAGATTCTTTACTGTCTGAGCTGGAGGGCAGTTGCATTTAGAAGTACTACTGACTTTTACCTACGCAGCCCATTTCCTGCGAATGTCTTTGACTGAAAGAAACTTGTCCAGGCAGACAGCAAGAGCAGGGCATGAAGACAGACCAGATGCACTTCAAAGGATGAATTATGCCAGAAAATGATGTGGAAAATTGGTGTGGAGTGTGGCTGGGATTCTAGATTACTCTTCTCTTCTTCAAAGGACTGTGAAGTGGGGATCAGGAGAGGTTAGGGCTCCCTGCGAGGGAAAGGAGGGTTCAACATCTTTGGGCAGGTATGAGGCACATGTGATTTTTTTCTTTCATTATCAAAGTTAATAGGGCTTCCCTGGTGGCTCAGTGGTAAAGAACTCGTCTGCCAGTGCAGGAGATGCGCGTTCAATCTCTGGGTCGGGACGATCCTTGAAGAAGGAAGTAGCAACTCACTCCAGTATTCTTGATGGGAAACCCTGTGGACAGAGGCACTGGTGAGCTACAGTCCATGGAGTTGCAAAGAGTTGGACCTGACTTAATGACAAAACAACAACAACCTAACTTGATGCAAGAGCAGATGCTTCTCCTTGTCACCAGCTGCTCACCAGCAATTCATTCTAAAACACGTTGGAATTTGATTTCCACCCTTAGCTTGTCACTGACACCGCATCCTGAAAGATCACCAAGGGCCGGCAGATCACTGGTCAAGGCTGTGGGGTTCAACCCTGACCGCCTCTTTCTTGGGGATTTCGCTTAGGGACCCCCTCGCCGCAGCTCCCTGGAGCGCTGTGCTCTGCTGTGACTTCTCTAACTGTTGCTCTTTGGTCTCCCGTGGTGCCTCCCCTGCCTTCCCCTGGCATCTCCCAAGTTCTGTCTTTGGTGAATTTGCTGCTGTTGCTCTTGCTGCCGTGGCATTATCACCTGCCCCACTGGCTCCAAAAACCACGTTTGGGCCTACAAGCCCGATGATGAGCTTTGTCTGAGCTCTAGAATAGCACTTTCCCAAACCTTTACAACCCAAGAGTGACCTACTCAGAGAGGAAATTACTTCTAGACCTTTGGCAAGGATGCTGAGGCCCTGTACCCAGATGTTAAGAGGGGAAAGATGGGAGAGATTCATAAAATACTTGGCAGATAAAGTGAACAGGACTTTGATGCATTAGCTGTCCAAAGAAAGGGAACAAGAGAAAGGAAGAGGGGAGAGAGAAGGGGGCAAAGTTGAGCCCTGTAGCTCAGGTAACTTGGAGGGTGGGTGTCCCTTATTGATCTAGCGCAGTGGTCCCCAACCTTTTCAGCACCATGGACTGGTTTTGTAGAAGACGGTTTTTCCACTGACTGGGGGTGGGGGGATGGTTTGAGGAAGATTCAAGCACGTTACATTTGTTGTGCACGTATGACATCAGTTCCACCTTGGGTCATGAGGCATTAGATCGCGGCGGCTGGGGACTCCCGGTCTAAAGAGCACGCGGTTAAGCAGCATGTCTCAGGGAGAAGATGGTGGTTTCAGTTTCGCATATCTGAACCTACCACGTCTCTCTGCTCTTTTCATCCTCCTTCCCTGTAGCACCACTAGGATTATCTTCCTAAAATACAGGTCAGATCCTGCCATTGTCCTTCTCAATGTTTTTTCTTAGTTCGTGTTAACTAGAGAGTCATCTAGATGTTCAGACTCCTTAACAAGGGACTCAAAGCCCTACCCAAGCTGGCTTTGTTTGGTTTCATTATCATCTTCTAGCACAACAGAGCCCGCCATGCGGTTTCTCACCTTCTTGCTTTTCCTCAAGCTGTTCTCTCAATCTGGAATGCCCTCCCCACTCTTCCCGCCTCGGAGAATCCTACTCAGTCTTGAGACTGCAGTTGGCTTTCTCCGTTCCCCAGAAAGCCTCCTGTCACCCTGGTTGTAAGCAGTCACTCTTTATTCAATATTTCTATAGCAATATATGCGTATTTTTTCCCCTGGTATTATAGTGCATTTGTTCAAATGTGCGTTTCTTCTGTGGGTTGGCAGACACTTTAAAAGGGGCTTCCCAGGTGGCTCAGTGGTAAAGAATCTGCCTGCCAGTGCAGGAGATGTGGGTTCCATCTCTGGGTCAGGAAGATCCCCTGGAGGAGGAAATGACAACCCACTCCAGTATTCTTGCCTGGAAAATTGCTCGGACAGAGGAGCTTGGCGGGCTACAGTCCATAGGGTTGCAAAAGAGTCGGACACAACTTAATAGCTGAGCACCGCACGTCCCAGCAAATGCCTAAATGTTAGGGGCTATGTCTCATTTATCCCTGTTTCTTACCAGCTGCCAGCACATAACTTTCCATGTATCGATTGCTCACAAAATAATGAAAGAAAAGGAGAGAAATTGGTCAAGTTTAGAGTGGAAGTGGCGGAGAAGGCAATGGCACCCCACTCCAGTACTCTTGCCTGGAAAATCCCATGGACAGAGGAGCCTGGTAGGCTGCAGTCCACGGGTTCGCGGAGTCAGACACGACTGAGCGTCTTCCCTTTCACTTTTCACTTTCATGCATTGGAGAAGGAAATGGCAACCCACTCCAGTGTTCTTGCCTGGAGAATCCCAGGGACGGAGGAGCCTCATGGGCTGCCGTCTATGGGGTCACACAGAGTCGGACACGACTGAGGTGATTTAGCAGCAGCAGCAGCAGAGTGGAAGTGGCGTCTGGAGTATGGGGGAAGAAGTGATGGATTGTACAGGCTTGCTTTAGAACCTGGTGACTGGGATGGGAACTCTGGGTTGTGGAGAACAGGTGCAGAGAATAATGAGGGAGGCAGTGGATTTGGGTAATGTGAGGGGTTCATATATAAAGATAGGATCCCATGACACCAAATCATAGTGAAAGTGTTAGTCCCTGAGTTGTGTCCAACTCTTTGCAACCCCATGGACTGTAGTCTGCCAGGCTCCTCTGTTCATGGGGTTTTCCAAGTGAGAATACTGGAGTGGGTTGCCATTCCCTTCTCCAGGGGATCTTCCCAACCTAGGGATCAAACCTAGTCTCCTGCATTGCAGGCAGATTCTTTACCATCTGAGCCACCAGGAAAGCCCCACAAAATCATGGATGAACACAATTTAGCCTACCTTATGGGCAGACAGGCCAAATTATAATGTCCCTTCATCAACAGGGAATTTTTATTCTGCCCATTTAAAAAGACATATAGCCTTGATGTGTAACCAAAACCCTTGCATATTTGGTGATGGCTGCTGTGTCTTTGTCTGATGCCATAAAGAGATGGGACCTTGACCAGTAGTATGCTGATGACCCATTGCTATGCCCATTTATTTAATTGGAGAAAAGATAGTCAAGAGGGTATTCTCTTAATAAGATTTCTTCGACCCTTAATTATTCTTTTCACATGATACTCTTTCATTAGCCTGTATTTATTTTTAGCAGCACAAAGGAAGAATGAAAAATATTACCTTTTAATAGTGTGAATCACAGCATAAAACAATTCATGGTCTTCCCTCTGGCTGCTCTCACACAAATGCATGTCTATTATATCTGCCCTGGACGCTGTGAGTGCTGTCTGCGCATGTTCTGTGTAACCACGCTTAGCCCAATCTTCCTTAATAAAAGGACCGCCAGCTGTGGGTTGTTGATGCTGTTTAGTCTCTCAGTCATGTCTGACTCTTTGGCAACCCCATGGACTGCGGCCCACCAGGCTCCTCTGTTCAAGGGATTCTCCAGGCAAGAATCCTGGAGTGGGTTGCCATTCCCTTCTCCAGGGGATCCTTCATTGGCAGGCAGATTCTTTACAGCTGAGCCACCAGGTAAAGCCCAATTGTGGGTTTCAGGTGGAAAAAAGAAAAAGATGAAATACCTTGAACATTTCAATTTTCAATTGGGGGCTTCCCTGGTGGTCCAGTGGTTAAGAATCCACCTTGCAGTTCAAGGGGCAGTGGTTCGATCCCTGGTCCAGGAAGATCCCACACGGCGTGGAGCAAGTCAGCCCGTGCACCGGAACTACTGCGCCCATGCACTGCAGCTCCTGAAGCTGGTGCGCCTAGAGCATGTTCCGCAGCAAGAGATGCCACCGTGAAGAGAAGCCCACACACCACAAGGAAGAGCAGCCCCTCCACAATCAGAGAAGGCCCGTGTGCAGCCAGAAGACGAAACAAATAAATAAATTGCTACGGAAGTTTTCAATTAGCTATTTTCCTTGAGAACAGATACCTCCCTGTTCAGCCCCACATTTGTTCCTCTGGGGGGGTGCAAGCATAAAGAAAATGCCAGGTGAATGCAACTCCTTTGTTCTTCAATGAGTTCTGGCTGCCAGCCCCTTTGTTGGACCAGCGTTCACGATCAGTCAGGACCTCTGAGAGCCACCAGGATGCCTTTTGCTTGGGCTTGAGGCTGGCCGCGAAGCCGGAGGTGTGGCTGCTTTTCCCTGGCTTCCTGTGGGCTCTCACGTGGCTTTCTCAGTCTAGGAGGCTCTTTGAGCTGGGGGACAGCCCAAGTCCCTGTCAAGCAATTTCCTCTCAGTCAAGTCCCAGAAGGACTCAGTCTCATTAGAGAAATCGAAAGGCGAACTCCAAAGGAGGGAGGGCTCTAAAGAGATTTTATAGTTTCTCTCTGGCTATCAATACCTGCTTCTCAGGTCCACCTCTTTCCTTCCGTAGCACCACAAGCCAACACTGTCTTGGTTCTTCCCAGCTCCCAGTGGGGGAAAGGAGAAAGTCTTCAGGCTAACCTAACAGGTTGGATGTACAGCCAACATTGGTTTAGAGGCTAATAAAGGGATGTCAACGTTCACGCCAAATATGACTATCTCATCCGATACCGATGGCGCTGCCTCTCGCAGAGGCTCTCACGGAGGCTCTGCCTCTTATCTGCTTTTTTCCAGCCTTCGCTGCAGCAACCAGCTCCGATCAGGTGCGGCTGACACCCCGCCTCGGCTTCACCAGCAGCCTCTTACATACTGCGCCACTGGCTGCTTTGCCGCCTCTGAGGCTGTCTGTGGGGAATTTCTCAGTCCTTCCAAATCATGGGCAAAGCTGGAAGTGCAAGG
Source organism: Raphicerus campestris (assembly GCA_006410735.1). Taxonomy (NCBI): domain Eukaryota; kingdom Metazoa; phylum Chordata; class Mammalia; order Artiodactyla; family Bovidae; genus Raphicerus; species Raphicerus campestris. Next base: position 483,065 of record SJYW01055109.1, read on the forward strand.
GAACGGACACACGCTGCGGCTGCTCGGGCCCTTCTCCCTGCTCTCACGTGACTCGTCAATCCTGAGACATGCAGCTCCTCAGGGGGCTCCCACAGTGATGCAATGCCAGTTGGTCACTGCAGTGACTATCTTGCCAAAGCGCCCTGGGATTGGCTTTCCCCTCTTACCTGCTTCACGCTTTCTAGTTTCCCACTTTTGTTTCTGGAATTACTTCCGAAAATAAATCTCAGGGTTCAGCTTTTTTAGGGGAACCCAGAAAACATCGAGATAAAAGAAGGGGGCAGACTATAAATGCTGATGAAACTCATTGTGTGGAGAATGTTCTAACAGACCTTCTATTTGAAGAGGGACATAAGGGAACGAGGGGGCTTGACTGTCCTTTGTAATACACACTGAGAAATCTGTGGACCACTAATTAGAAATTGCAGTTAAAAAAAGAACTCTAAAGCGAAGTGATCACATTTCCTTTCTAGAAATCTTGGAGACTAGAGAGACATCATTCTGGAATTCAGGCTGGAAGATGGCTAGATAAATGTCCCTGGTTCTAGCCCCGTGTTTGCTCTTGTTTTACTTGTCTGATGAGGGCCAAAGGTCAGTAATTTTCCTGTGTCTCTGGAAAGCATGTGTCATCTTTCCATCCAATGAAAGTGCATGTAAGCATTGATAATGTGCTTAGAGTCCTTCGGCCCAGAGTCTTTCTAAACAAGTGACAAAATGAGAAGAATATATTCTTTAGGTTAAAACTAAAGTGTCTTTCATTACCTTTTAAAAGAAAACCATTTGCTGTTCTCCAGAAAACACCTGC
>SJYW01055109.1:484138-533792 GCA_006410735.1 Raphicerus campestris
GATTGAGCGACTTAGCACACAGCACACAGGGCTTGAGTAGCCCCAACTACCATGCAGCCCCAGTGCCCAGATAGATCCGGACCTCCTTGTCGACAGATGCTAGTGGCACTCTCACTAGCATCTGAGACTTGCCTAAGTAAGTAGAAATGCAGTATATCCTATGAATACCATTTTGGTGTATCGACCTTTTCAGGTCACTCCATACATAGTGACTGAACTTTGGAGGGAGATGCCTGCTGGTCTTGGGTTAGCACCAAGCTGGGAATGAACTCTCAAGTGGTAGAAGCCTACCAGGGTCAGCTCTGCTGACCTCTGCTCTTCTAGACTGAGGAATTGTTCTTCGGAGATTCTCTAGGACCACCCAGTGATGTGATGTGTGACACGGGAGAGAGGATTGGGAAAGGCACCAACAAAGCACTGATCATCAACAGCAGGACCTCAGAGCGAGTGAAGGTGCATGATGTGAGCAAAATTAAGGTCAGAGTCTTCTATTGTTAATGAGCGATCTGTGATGATCTTTTATTTATTTTTTGCCATGCAGCCCTGTGGGATCTTAGTTCCCTGATCAGGGATCAAACTGGCATCCCTTGCAATGGAAGCTCAGAATCTTAGCCACTGGACTGCTAAGGAAGTCCCTCAGACTCTTCTGAGAATGTAGGGCAAATAGTGAAAACCATTCATGTGGATCCTCGAAGTCCCTCAGACTCTTCTGAGAATGTAGGGCAAATAGTGAAAACCATTCATGTGGATCCTCAAGGGAATCAGGTGTTTCTTCACGCCGCCATCAGCATGTCTTCTTTTCTGGAGTGCAAGATTTCCTCCACTTTGTGTGTAAGCACTGTTCTATCTGTCTCCAGGGAGGGGCGTGCTTTTCAAATTATAGATCTCTGCTGCCTTCCTACAAAAAAAAAAAAAGTGAGGTTTTTAAAGTGTGAGGTTTTTAAAACTGTACTGTACTGAAAAAGAACCATGCATTTGCTTTAAATTTTCAGGATACCATATTTTCAATTTTTTGTTACTCTGTAATTGTGGCTTCTCTCTAAACTTCCTACTCTTTCTTTCATCTTCCCACCAACGTTTATGTTAAACAATGAATGCGCTATACTTTTGTAGGTAAAGATGCTTCTGGAATTTGGTCCCCATGAAGAGAATCCAATTTTATTTATCTTTTTTTTTCATTTTAATATATTTTAATGTTATTAAAATTTTACCTAGAAACTTCCTGGTACTAAACTGCTATTGTCAGATCTTTACTGTAGTACTTTTACCACACTAAATAGACAATAAAATTGCTTTCATAATAAAGACCAAGTTCATTGACCTCTGCCATGGACCTAAACACCCATTCCCTATGATGTAGAACAGCATAAGAAATGAGTTCTTTTTGCTCATAAATTCATCCAACTAGATCATATGCTACTAAATGAGTCATTTATGGAAAGCTAAAAGGACAAGCAAACAATTTTGGTTTTTTTAAAATAACTGCTCTGAATTTATCATTATTTTTTAATAACCTAAAAAGTATTTATTTATTTGCTCTGCACCAAGTCTTACTTGCAGCATGCAGAATCTTTAGATACAAACTCTTAGTTGCAGTGTGTGGGATCTAGTTCCCTGACCAGGGATTGAACCCAGGCCCTCTGCATTGAGAGCTCAAGTCTTAGCCACTGAACCAACAAGGAACTCCTGAGAATCTAATTTTAAAGGGAGAAATTCTGAAATAATCACCACCCCTTGTCTGGAAAATTTAAGTTTTCATAGAACAGCGTTTGTTAAAGCAGGCCTACCTCCAGAGAAACATGTGACAAGTATCTGGCAGATGCCATCACTGTAACACACTCCCCTTAAAAACCCTTCCATTTTTACTTGCTCTAATTTACTGCTTTAATGGAAGAGCCCACCATGGTGACACATACACTCTTGTTTGTCAAAGTGTGAGGCCCTGCCAGATGGTCTTCAGAAGAAATGCTTTCAATATGATAATGTTTATATTTGTGTTTCTGGCATGAATTAATAATTTTCTCATGATATTTAATAAGAAACAGATTATTTCATTTCCAACTCATAAAACCCTGTACCTTTCTTTCCATTATGTCTGATGAGAGTTATTTTGTTCCTGTTGGCAAGCTGGCAGTGAGTGCGAGCAGGATCACTAAGTTGTAGCTCTCTTGCCTCAACTGGAGTGTGTACAGCCCAGGAGGGTTGGAGAGCCACTGCTCCGTATAAAGGCAATGCCTGAAAGCGACAGTCAGCTAGCATGAGACCAAGCCTGCAACGCAAACAATCCCTGCTGAGTTTCAAGGTTAGAGCCCCGTGGCGTAGTGTTCTGGATGTTGGTAACTGAGGCTGTCCTCTCTGGCTATATCCATCACGTTTTGTTTTGTTTTATTAAAGTTTAAGTTCCTTGGACTGCAAGGAGATCAAACCTGTCAGTCCTAAAGGAAATCAACCCTGAATATTCACTGGAAGGACTGATGCTGAAGCTGAAGCTCCAATACTTTGGCCACTTGATGCAAAGAGCTGACTCATTGGAAAAGACCCTGCTGCTGGGAAAGATTGAAGGTGGGAGGAGAAGGAGATGACAGGGGATGAGATATGGTTGGATGGTATCACTGACTCAGTGGACATGAGTTTGAGCAAACTCCAGGAGATGGTGAAGAACAGGGAAGCCTGGTGTGCTGCAGTCCATGGGGTCGCAAAGAGTCGGACAGGACTGAGGGACTGAACACAACAAAATTTATTTTATTTATTCATTTTTAATTGGAGGATAATTGTTTTACAGTGTTGTATTGGTTTGTTGCGGAGAATGTAATGGCAACCCACTCCAGTACTCTTGCCTGGAAAATCCCATGGAGAGAGGAGCCTGGTAGGCTGCAGTCCATGGGGTTGCTAAGAGTTGAGCACAACTGAGCAACTTCACTTTGACTTTTCACTTTCATGCATTGGAGAAGGAAATGGCAACCCACTCCAGTACTCTTGCCTGGAGAATCCCAGGGACAAGGGAGCCAGGTGGGCTGCCGTCTATGGGATCGCACAGAGTCAGACACAACTGAAGCAACTTAGCAGCAGCAACAGCAGCAGCATTGTTTTCTTTTTTTTTTTAATTTAAAAATATTTTTGGCCGCATCATGCATCCCTAAGCTTCTTCATTACCCAATGAAGAATCGAACCTGTACCTCCTGCAGTGGATGCACAGAGTCTTAACCACTGGACCCTCAGGGAAGTCCCTCCAATCATGTTTTTTAAGAGACCTATCATATTGCCTTCTAACCCTTCAACTTTTCACACTGGAGTCCTTATTTTATCATTCTGGGCATAGTGGAAAGGTGGGAGCAGGGATAGCTTTCCGTTCCTTGACTATGTTTTTGCAGTCCTCCAGACTCTTGTAATTTAGTGTGCTGTCTGTACTTGGCCACTCTGTCGTGCCCGACTCTTTGTGAGCCCATGGGCTGTAGCCCACCAGGCTCCTCTGTCCATGGGATTCTCCAGGCAAGAATACTGGGGTGGGTCACCATTCCCTCCTCCAGAGGATCTTACCAACCCAGGGATCGAACCTGGCTTCTGCTTTGCAGGCAGATTCTTTACTGTCTGAGCTGGAGGGCAGTTGCATTTAGAAGTACTACTGACTTTTACCTACGCAGCCCATTTCCTGCGAATGTCTTTGACTGAAAGAAACTTGTCCAGGCAGACAGCAAGAGCAGGGCATGAAGACAGACCAGATGCACTTCAAAGGATGAATTATGCCAGAAAATGATGTGGAAAATTGGTGTGGAGTGTGGCTGGGATTCTAGATTACTCTTCTCTTCTTCAAAGGACTGTGAAGTGGGGATCAGGAGAGGTTAGGGCTCCCTGCGAGGGAAAGGAGGGTTCAACATCTTTGGGCAGGTATGAGGCACATGTGATTTTTTTCTTTCATTATCAAAGTTAATAGGGCTTCCCTGGTGGCTCAGTGGTAAAGAACTCGTCTGCCAGTGCAGGAGATGCGCGTTCAATCTCTGGGTCGGGACGATCCTTGAAGAAGGAAGTAGCAACTCACTCCAGTATTCTTGATGGGAAACCCTGTGGACAGAGGCACTGGTGAGCTACAGTCCATGGAGTTGCAAAGAGTTGGACCTGACTTAATGACAAAACAACAACAACCTAACTTGATGCAAGAGCAGATGCTTCTCCTTGTCACCAGCTGCTCACCAGCAATTCATTCTAAAACACGTTGGAATTTGATTTCCACCCTTAGCTTGTCACTGACACCGCATCCTGAAAGATCACCAAGGGCCGGCAGATCACTGGTCAAGGCTGTGGGGTTCAACCCTGACCGCCTCTTTCTTCGGGATTTCGCTTAGGGACCCCCTCGCCGCAGCTCCCTGGAGCGCTGTGCTCTGCTGTGACTTCTCTAACTGTTGCTCTTTGGTCTCCCGTGGTGCCTCCCCTGCCTTCCCCTGGCATCTCCCAAGTTCTGTCTTTGGTGAATTTGCTGCTGTTGCTCTTGCTGCCGTGGCATTATCACCTGCCCCACTGGCTCCAAAAACCACGTTTGGGCCTACAAGCCCGATGATGAGCTTTGTCTGAGCTCTAGAATAGCACTTTCCCAAACCTTTACAACCCAAGAGTGACCTACTCAGAGAGGAAATTACTTCTAGACCTTTGGCAAGGATGCTGAGGCCCTGTACCCAGATGTTAAGAGGGGAAAGATGGGAGAGATTCATAAAATACTTGGCAGATAAAGTGAACAGGACTTTGATGCATTAGCTGTCCAAAGAAAGGGAACAAGAGAAAGGAAGAGGGGAGAGAGAAGGGGGCAAAGTTGAGCCCTGTAGCTCAGGTAACTTGGAGGGTGGGTGTCCCTTATTGATCTAGCGCAGTGGTCCCCAACCTTTTCAGCACCATGGACTGGTTTTGTAGAAGACGGTTTTTCCACTGACTGGGGGTGGGGGGATGGTTTGAGGAAGATTCAAGCACGTTACATTTGTTGTGCACGTATGACATCAGTTCCACCTTGGGTCATGAGGCATTAGATCGCGGCGGCTGGGGACTCCCGGTCTAAAGAGCACGCGGTTAAGCAGCATGTCTCAGGGAGAAGATGGTGGTTTCAGTTTCGCATATCTGAACCTACCACGTCTCTCTGCTCTTTTCATCCTCCTTCCCTGTAGCACCACTAGGATTATCTTCCTAAAATACAGGTCAGATCCTGCCATTGTCCTTCTCAATGTTTTTTCTTAGTTCGTGTTAACTAGAGAGTCATCTAGATGTTCAGACTCCTTAACAAGGGACTCAAAGCCCTACCCAAGCTGGCTTTGTTTGGTTTCATTATCATCTTCTAGCACAACAGAGCCCGCCATGCGGTTTCTCACCTTCTTGCTTTTCCTCAAGCTGTTCTCTCAATCTGGAATGCCCTCCCCACTCTTCCCGCCTCGGAGAATCCTACTCAGTCTTGAGACTGCAGTTGGCTTTCTCCGTTGCCCAGAAAGCCTCCTGTCACCCTGGTTGTAAGCAGTCACTCTTTATTCAATATTTCTATAGCAATATATGCGTATTTTTTCCCCTGGTATTATAGTGCATTTGTTCAAATGTGCGTTTCTTCTGTGGGTTGGCAGACACTTTAAAAGGGGCTTCCCAGGTGGCTCAGTGGTAAAGAATCTGCCTGCCAGTGCAGGAGATGTGGGTTCCATCTCTGGGTCAGGAAGATCCCCTGGAGGAGGAAATGACAACCCACTCCAGTATTCTTGCCTGGAAAATTGCTCGGACAGAGGAGCTTGGCGGGCTACAGTCCATAGGGTTGCAAAAGAGTCGGACACAACTTAATAGCTGAGCACCGCACGTCCCAGCAAATGCCTAAATGTTAGGGGCTATGTCTCATTTATCCCTGTTTCTTACCAGCTGCCAGCACATAACTTTCCATGTATCGATTGCTCACAAAATAATGAAAGAAAAGGAGAGAAATTGGTCAAGTTTAGAGTGGAAGTGGCGGAGAAGGCAATGGCACCCCACTCCAGTACTCTTGCCTGGAAAATCCCATGGACAGAGGAGCCTGGTAGGCTGCAGTCCACGGGGTCGCGGAGTCAGACACGACTGAGCGTCTTCCCTTTCACTTTTCACTTTCATGCATTGGAGAAGGAAATGGCAACCCACTCCAGTGTTCTTGCCTGGAGAATCCCAGGGACGGAGGAGCCTCATGGGCTGCCGTCTATGGGGTCACACAGAGTCGGACACGACTGAGGTGATTTAGCAGCAGCAGCAGCAGAGTGGAAGTGGCGTCTGGAGTATGGGGGAAGAAGTGATGGATTGTACAGGCTTGCTTTAGAACCTGGTGACTGGGATGGGAACTCTGGGTTGTGGAGAACAGGTGCAGAGAATAATGAGGGAGGCAGTGGATTTGGGTAATGTGAGGGGTTCATATATAAAGATAGGATCCCATGACACCAAATCATAGTGAAAGTGTTAGTCCCTGAGTTGTGTCCAACTCTTTGCAACCCCATGGACTGTAGTCTGCCAGGCTCCTCTGTTCATGGGGTTTTCCAAGTGAGAATACTGGAGTGGGTTGCCATTCCCTTCTCCAGGGGATCTTCCCAACCTAGGGATCAAACCTAGTCTCCTGCATTGCAGGCAGATTCTTTACCATCTGAGCCACCAGGAAAGCCCCACAAAATCATGGATGAACACAATTTAGCCTACCTTATGGGCAGACAGGCCAAATTATAATGTCCCTTCATCAACAGGGAATTTTTATTCTGCCCATTTAAAAAGACATATAGCCTTGATGTGTAACCAAAACCCTTGCATATTTGGTGATGGCTGCTGTGTCTTTGTCTGATGCCATAAAGAGATGGGACCTTGACCAGTAGTATGCTGATGACCCATTGCTATGCCCATTTATTTAATTGGAGAAAAGATAGTCAAGAGGGTATTCTCTTAATAAGATTTCTTCGACCCTTAATTATTCTTTTCACATGATACTCTTTCATTAGCCTGTATTTATTTTTAGCAGCACAAAGGAAGAATGAAAAATATTACCTTTTAATAGTGTGAATCACAGCATAAAACAATTCATGGTCTTCCCTCTGGCTGCTCTCACACAAATGCATGTCTATTATATCTGCCCTGGACGCTGTGAGTGCTGTCTGCGCATGTTCTGTGTAACCACGCTTAGCCCAATCTTCCTTAATAAAAGGACCACCAGCTGTGGGTTGTTGATGCTGTTTAGTCTCTCAGTCATGTCTGACTCTTTGGCAACCCCATGGACTGCGGCCCACCAGGCTCCTCTGTTCAAGGGATTCTCCAGGCAAGAATCCTGGAGTGGGTTGCCATTCCCTTCTCCAGGGGATCCTTCATTGGCAGGCAGATTCTTTACAGCTGAGCCACCAGGTAAAGCCCAATTGTGGGTTTCAGGTGGAAAAAGGAAAAAGATGAAATACCTTGAACATTTCAATTTTCAATTGGGGGCTTCCCTGGTGGTCCAGTGGTTAAGAATCCACCTTGCAGTTCAAGGGGCAGTGGTTCGATCCCTGGTCCAGGAAGATCCCACACGGCGTGGAGCAAGTCAGCCCGTGCACCGGAACTACTGCGCCCATGCACTGCAGCTCCTGAAGCTGGTGCGCCTAGAGCATGTTCCGCAGCAAGAGATGCCACCGTGAAGAGAAGCCCACACACCACAAGGAAGAGCAGCCCCTCCACAATCAGAGAAGGCCCGTGTGCAGCCAGAAGACGAAACAAATAAATAAATTGCTACGGAAGTTTTCAATTAGCTATTTTCCTTGAGAACAGATACCTCCCTGTTCAGCCCCACATTTGTTCCTCTGGGGGGGTGCAAGCATAAAGAAAATGCCAGGTGAATGCAACTCCTTTGTTCTTCAATGAGTTCTGGCTGCCAGCCCCTTTGTTGGACCAGCGTTCACGATCAGTCAGGACCTCTGAGAGCCACCAGGATGCCTTTTGCTTGGGCTTGAGGCTGGCCGCGAAGCCGGAGGTGTGGCTGCTTTTCCCTGGCTTCCTGTGGGCTCTCACGTGGCTTTCTCAGTCTAGGAGGCTCTTTGAGCTGGGGGACAGCCCAAGTCCCTGTCAAGCAATTTCCTCTCAGTCAAGTCCCAGAAGGACTCAGTCTCATTAGAGAAATCGAAAGGCGAACTCCAAAGGAGGGAGGGCTCTAAAGAGATTTTATAGTTTCTCTCTGGCTATCAATACCTGCTTCTCAGGTCCACCTCTTTCCTTCCGTAGCACCACAAGCCAACACTGTCTTGGTTCTTCCCAGCTCCCAGTGGGGGAAAGGAGAAAGTCTTCAGGCTAACCTAACAGGTTGGATGTACAGCCAACATTGGTTTAGAGGCTAATAAAGGGATGTCAACGTTCACGCCAAATATGACTATCTCATCCGATACCGATGGCGCTGCCTCTCGCAGAGGCTCTCACGGAGGCTCTGCCTCTTATCTGCTTTTTTCCAGCCTTCGCTGCAGCAACCAGCTCCGATCAGGTGCGGCTGACACCCCGCCTCGGCTTCACCAGCAGCCTCTTACATACTGCGCCACTGGCTGCTTTGCCGCCTCTGCGGCTGTCTGTGGGGAATTTCTCAGTCCTTCCAAATCATGGGCAAAGCTGGAAGTGCAAGGGAACGGACACACGCTGCGGCTGCTCGGGCCCTTCTCCCTGCTCTCACGTGACTCGTCAATCCTGAGACATGCAGCTCCTCAGGGGGCTCCCACAGTGATGCAATGCCAGTTGGTCACTGCAGTGACTATCTTGCCAAAGCGCCCTGGGATTGGCTTTCCCCTCTTACCTGCTTCACGCTTTCTAGTTTCCCACTTTTGTTTCTGGAATTACTTCCGAAAATAAATCTCAGGGTTCAGCTTTTTTAGGGGAACCCAGAAAACATCGAGATAAAAGAAGGGGGCAGACTATAAATGCTGATGAAACTCATTGTGTGGAGAATGTTCTAACAGACCTTCTATTTGAAGAGGGACATAAGGGAACGAGGGGGCTTGACTGTCCTTTGTAATACACACTGAGAAATCTGTGGACCACTAATTAGAAATTGCAGTTAAAAAAAGAACTCTAAAGCGAAGTGATCACATTTCCTATCTAGAAATCTTGGAGACTAGAGAGACATCATTCTGGAATTCAGGCTGGAAGATGGCTAGATAAATGTCCCTGGTTCTAGCCCCGTGTTTGCTCTTGTTTTACTTGTCTGATGAGGGCCAAAGGTCAGTAATTTTCCTGTGTCTCTGGAAAGCATGTGTCATCTTTCCATCCAATGAAAGTGCATGTAAGCATTGATAATGTGCTTAGAGTCCTTCGGCCCAGAGTCTTTCTAAACAAGTGACAAAATGAAAAGAATATATTCTTTAGGTTAAAACTAAAGTGTCTTTCATTACCTTTTAAAAGAAAACCATTTGCTGTTCTCCAGAAAACACCTGCTGCGTGGTTGGCAGAGAGCTTTGCAGTCACAGTGGCACCAGGCACCTGGTGGAGGCCGGAAGCAAGTGGTGGGGAAGGGAGGGGGTGGAGTGAGAGGTGTGATGATGGCCAGGGTGAAACCTTTCCATCCCACCTGGCCACCCCCAAGCATCTAAGCAGATTTTAAGTACCCATAGTTAGGCGAAGCATTTTGTTGTTGTTTAATTGCTAAGTTGTGTCCGACTCTGCAACACCATGGACTGCAGCCCACCAAGCTCCTCTGTGCTTGGGATTTTCCAGGCAAGAATACTGGAGTGGGTTGCCATTTCTTTCTCCAAGGGATCGTCACCACCCAGTGATCGAACCCGCGTCTCCTGCTTGGCAGGCAGATTCTTTACCTGACCCAACTGGGAAGCCCAAGCCACCCTCAAGATGACTGCAGACAATCCAAGCATGATGCCTAATGTTTAATCAGAAGACATACATTGTAGGTCTCCCAAATTCAGAAGTGGGAAAAAATATATTTTTAGGCATCGTTTTCTCCCTTAAGTCTGTTGTGGCTTGAAAATGTTGAGGTGCCATTGTTGCTATAAGTGCCTTGCGAGGGTTCTGTTTAATGACCACTTTTGCTTCAGACTGACTTTTGCTTGTTCAGCAAGAGTCATGGGATCATCATACATGTTATCTGTTAGGGTGGGAAGGGATCTTAGAGACCATCTAGTTCAATCTTTCTTTTTATAAGGTGCTTCCGAGTCAGACTTCAAACTCAGGCGATCTAACTCCACGGGAATGTGTTTTATGGTTGGAAACCTTTCTCTGTCATCCAGACATTCTCACTAAAGAGGCTGGAAGACCACCTCTAGGGACTGGTATAGGGGAAATAATTGGAAGTATGAACTGAGATAGATTCTCTGCTCAAGTTCTATAATTCTGTTGAAAACAAATTAACTTACACTTCATCAGAAAGGAATTCCAAGGCAATATAGCAATTGATTTTCCTTTCTCCTTTGCAGCTCCTACCAACATGAGCAGGATTTACATTTTCCTGTTTTACAGGTCCAGCTGGCAAAAATTATGAATGGGAGAATAGCTAACTCATGAAGAAGAGGCCCTGATGGATAACCTCAGACCATTCAGACCTTGGACAGGAGAAGAATGAGCCCCTTGGTCCATAGAGCCACACTTTATTTACCCCAGGGCCAGCATTATGGGCATTTGCTTTCTTAGTGAATTTTAATTACTTGCAAAATAAACCTCATTTTGTGTGGGATTCTTCTGTTCTAAGAGTCCTAGATATAAGTGTTGCCTGGGGTCTCTTGAACATCTGAGGTCGGTGACACCTTGGAACACAGTCTGAATCCCAAGAGTATTCTCTGATCCTATGATTTTTGCTCACAGATCTTAAGGCACTGTTGGGAAGGATTCTAGTTTTACCTTCTCTTAGTGGGCTTTCCAGGTGGTGCTGGTAGTAAGGAATCTGCCTGCCAATGCAGGAGATGCAGTTTCCATCCCTGGGTTGGGAAGATCCCCTGGGGGAGGGCATGGCAACCCACTCCAGTATTCTTGCCTGGACCACAGAGGAACCTGGTGGGCTAGTCCATGGGATCACAGAATCGGACATGACTGAAGCAACTTGGCACGCACGAATGAAAAAACTGATGAAGTTATGTTTATTTTGTGTGCGCCCCTGGGCCACTGGTGAATGCACCGAGGTGACTTGGTTCTGTGTTTGGGCCACTAAGGAGATGTGCCTTCTGCTGCAAATCCTGCATGAGCCCCATGTGACCTCTGGCAGCAAGGGGCTCTCTTCTGACTGTGGGTATGGAGGTACCAGTGGCCATCAAGCCTTGGCATCTCTCCTTGTTCCCCTGACCAGCTCTGTGGCTCTATGAAATGGTCAAGGACAGTTCCTGGTGTCCACCATAGGGGGCCAGCCAGCTGTAGATACACTATAGAAAACATGGCCTTGAGTCTTAGCTTACAGTCTAGTTAACAGGACAGGAGTAAAAGGATGAATGATCTTGGATGAAATCCCAACAGGGACCACATAGCTGGGTGGGGATCCTGGGGTCCCTGAGCATTGATCTGAGTAAGTGATGATGGAAGAGGATGAGGCCTGTCCTGTCCTGGATGGCTCCCATCCCATCCACTTGTCAACATTACTGAAAGCTCATTAGCAGGTGAAATGACTACCACACTGATGATGATTTTCTTTCTATTTCCGGCTTTTCTCAACCAAAGGGAAAATGTGAGGTAGATGTGAAATCTAAGGGGAAAAAATACATACACAAAATGAGATGTCATGGCTGCCTGTAGTGCTAGCAGAAAGCAAAGAGTTATTTTAATGTTTTCAATAAACACCAAACACAACTGAGGATTTGAATCAAGGGAGAGAAGATTATTCAGTCTCCTAAGACAGTTACTGGATGAAAACACGAAGGGGAGTATAGTGTCTGATTAATGATTGGCCGTTTTCCAAGTGGCTTCTCCTACATTATCTCATTTTATAAAAAGTAAATTTCATCTTTTACATGTTAAAGTGAAGCAGTTTGTAATTTCTTGCAAGTAAAGGGCATTAATGAGCAAGCTGTGAACCAGCAGAAGATTGTCTTCTGCCACCCTGCATTTTTCATCAACCATCACCGATTCACGGGGACGTTCGAACAGCACTTTAAAATGGTGTTTTAAAACACTGCATTTATCAATGCGTTTGCTCACTTGATGTCACTCTCGCTTGCTCTCTCTCTTTTGGGCTCAGTTTCTTTCTCCAGGACTTTCCTTTGAGTGGGGAACTAGTACTTGCATTCAGATAGATTATTATTTAGCTTATAAAACATACCACTTATTACAGTTCTTATAGTTGCTAGACTTCATTCAGACAAATAGAATTACTCATCTGTAGTCCCCTCTTTGGCTATGGGGTCAATAAAATGCTGTTAAGCAGGAGAGGGTAAGGCTAGTGTACACTTTCCAGTGTCACTAAGTATGTTCTGGAAGGAGCCAGCTTGCAGCTGTACTGATGGATGAGACAGTCTCAATACTAATGGCCTTGAATGATTTACATAATAGCAGTTTGCATTAGAACCATGGATGTTCAAAACTTGACTTTTGCAATAGTCATAACTAGTAGTGAACATTTCCTAGGCTTCCCTGGTGGCTCAGACAGTATACTAAGACTCTGCCTGCAGTACAGGAGATTTGAGTTCAATCCCTGGGTTGGGAAGATCCCCTGGAGAAAGGAATGGAAACCCACTCCAGTGTTCTTGCCTGGAGAATTCATGGACATAGGGGCCTCGTGGGCTACAGTCCAGGAGTGGCAAAGAATTAGACATGACTTGGAGACTAAACTTACCTAAAACACACTGAAATTGGAATATCAGAACACAGCAAGACAAAACTCAGATTAACAAGTAGCCAAGAATGGCACCCAAGAAAGAAAAAGAAACAAGAGTATAGCCAACCTTTTCTTTTTTTAATTAGAGTATATCATACTTTCAAACTGGATACACTAGAAATTGGCAATGCAACATAAGATGCAAAGGAATATACCAGTTACTGTCAAAATGACCCTGTACAGCCTTGTAATGCAAAAAGCTTTATACAATACAAATTTTCAGTAATGTACATAAACCTTGACAGTATGATCATCTGAACATAATACGAGGAGTTAAAAAAAGGAGAGAAGAAAGTGCAGAGAACTCTAACTGTATCACTATATGGAAAAATAAGCTAGCTTTCATTGAAGAATGCATAGTGAAAACAGAATCAAAGTTAGTTGGCAGGTGGTGACTATCTCAAAGACGTTAGTGTTTTACACGGAAAGGATATCTATGGAATACATCCTTCCCTGAGTATCAAACTGCAAACCAAATTCAGGGGTATGTATTACCTCAGTGGAATCTGAAAAATGCTGTAGATTTTTCTTTATTAATAACAATAATAATAATATAAAAAGTCAAACAAACTCCAAACACACCTTTTCTCACTCAGAAAACTTTTATAATTTACCAGAAAGATTGATGACTCTTTCCAAAGTGCTAAAAAAGTTGCCCAATTACATTAAGCATCACTAAGTCATTCAAATCCAAGTTCAGTGGCACACATCTGAGCGGTAACCGTCTCCTTCCAACACCCCTCTTGATCTTGCAAGTTTTACCCTAGGACCTCGTATTGCACAAGTGGCATGCTGTAAAACCCGCAGTCCTGCCAGGGCCACCCTTCAGGCTTTTAACCTGCCGTTGCTCACGTGGGGCTCGCCCTCCTGCCAGCCTCTGTGGGCTCCCCGTGGCCCTCTTTCCTGTCATTACTGAACTTGTAACTGTGAAAAGCACATGATTAGCCAAGTGGCACATTCTCCATCACATGGGGGTAAAGACGTGACTTGAAAAAAAACACCGACCCACCCATAAGCCCAGTGTTCTTGGAGTGTATCGTCCATACCTGTCTACAGTGCCTTTGAATGAAACACTGACAGGGCGACGCCGAATGACATTTCAAACGTGGCCAAGAACAGGCGTCTCTGCCGGAGAATGACCCAGCGGGCGGGAGCATCCCGCCCTCCCTGGCGCAGCCTCCCTGCCCCCCAGCGACAGCTCCTTAGTGTAAACAGGTTTGCCAGGGCTGGACGCCTGGCAAGGGGAGCGAGCGGAGCACACCTGCTAGGTCTGGGGGAGGAAGGGTGGGTGTGGGGGAGGACCGTGGTGTGGACAGAAGGTACAGACTTCCGGCTTCCTGTAGAACTGTACAAGGGGGCGCTTTCGGGGAAGCAAACCGACTAGAGGAAGAAAATTCGGGATGCTTTTATTTCCCTCCAGATGAAATAGATGGAAAAAAAAAATCCCACCTCTAGGGTAACACATGATAGAAAACAGCATCGCAGTAAGAAAGCATTCCTCCTGTACACCGGTTCTTCAACAGATAAATAATATATAAACTTTATATTCCAAACTTCCTGTTATCATACAAAGCACATTTCTTCCTGCTCTTTTAGCCTGTTTCATACTGGAAATTCTGTTGTCTTAAAAATACAAGCCATTAACATGTTTAGCCAAAGATTCTTTTCTTCTTTTTACATCACCCCTGACTTTTTAAGAATAGCGAGGGGTTGTACAACCAATCCACACCTGCTTCTTGCTGCAATAAAGTGCTGCACATAAGTTGCCATTTTAATGACCACAAAATAAGAGCTTTAAATAAGTATAAAGTTAGCCTCCTAGCAGGTTATATCTACCAGGCGTTAACAAAATGGAATACAGAATTACTAATAACATGGAGAACACCGCTATAGCCAGACAATTTGCAAACACAATGGAAACGTCTCAGGGGCATAAACTGAATGGTAGGACTAAACAGCACCTTTTTGTTGGGTTGTTATATGTCAAAGAGGTTATGACAAAAGTTTCAAACATACAGTCTACTCATTCCATAAAAAAGGTACATTTTCTTCCTTTTATGTCACTTTTTTTTTTGCAGATGAGAAACAAAAGCTAGTGCAAGACCAAAGCACTGTGCAAAACTGCCATTTCTTTTTTTTTTTTTTTTTTAGTCTGAGTATTTATACCCAGAATTTATCCAAACCCCTTTTAATCTCCTTGGCTGGATTTATCAACCATAAAAATTTTCACTCATACATTGTTCTTTTCCTGCAAACAAATGGTAACCACTGACTTAATACATCACATATATATATATATATTTAATCTGCCCTTAAAAATGATGCACTGTGTGTGTACCATACACATTGCATACGTATGGACACACACACAAAACACACTTGAGTTTTGTGATGTTGGCTGCAGTGCTGCAAGCTATTTCTTCCAGGTGGGGCTCTCGATTGCTCTCTTCATAACCAGAGATGCGAGCGCAAGATCTCCAGGACTCTGGAGAAATCGCAGGCAGCACTGAGTTGTCTACCGTTCCTCCATCGAGTAAGCACCAGGCGCTACCACTCTGCAGCCACAAAATAGAGAGGGGAAAGGTGATGAAGGAGCGCCGGGAGGGACTGCAGCGCATGAACCACCCAGGAGGGCAAACAATGCTCATTGCTGTCAAAGAAGCCAGTACAAAGAAGGTGCAAATGTCATGGCACACGACACACGGCGGTCTCTTTCCGAATCCACAAACGCCCACATGCCCCATTCGCCCAACAGAAAACAAAATGCACCGGTATGGAAGCTGACAAGTGCTGACTGCTATTAAGGACACTCTCTTTAGGGTTTAACAAGACAGGTTTCCTTTCAAAGTAAGGAGAAGGGCTGAGAGTGGGAGTGGATGGCTGGGGAGGCATGCCTCTGAAGGTAGACGGTGCAGTAGGTCACCTCTCTGAAGATTGGATAAAGCAGCTTTCAGGTCAATGCAATAGGTATACACACAGAGCCAATCCTCTATTCCTTACTAAAGATATACAGTACACGTGGTTCAGACCCGGGCGGGCCTGTAGGTTTTTGCAGCAACGTACACCTGCTGGGGTTGTGTTTTAAGTTTCATGGGTTTTGTCTTTTGTTTGTCTCTGTCTCTTGGTTTTTGGTACAGAGCCCGGCTGCCCTCAGACAGTCTCGGCTCTCTCTCTCAGTCCCAGATAGGCCAGGAAGGAGTGTTTGGGCGAGGGGATGCTGGGCGGCGCAGTCTGAGGTCGGGGAGGGTGGAATGTGAGATCCAACTGGTTCTTAGGGTATAACATTGTCAAGGGAATGAGATGGGCGAAATCCGAGTTCCGGTACTTGTCAAAGCGCAGAGGGGAGCCGCCCAAGGGCACGGCCTTGAGTGCCAGGTTGGGCTCGGAGCCGCCGCTACCGCCGTGGGCGGCCGACAGAGCCACGGTCTGCAGGGCGTGGGAGGCGGACATGACCGACAGCGGAGACAGCAGGTGGCGGGCGCTCCCGACCACCAGCAGCGGGGCCCCTCCGGGGCCGCCGGCTTCCTGGGAGGCCGCGGCCGGGCCCTTCTTGTCCTCCTCCGGGCTGTCCGCGCTCTGATGCTTCTTGACGTGGCGGCTGAAGACGAAGGGGTGAGTGGTCTTGAACAGGCACTCTTCGCAGCTGAAGGTCTGGCGCGGGGCGTGCTTCAGCTTCTTGTGCAGGTTGAGATTGTCCTTGCGTTTGCAGCTGTAGCTGCACTGGTCACAGTGGAAGGGCCGCTCGCCGGTGTGCACGCGCACGTGCTCGATGAGCTTGTTGGCGGTCTTGGACAGGTATCCGCAGTGGTCGCACCTGTAGTGGTTGCCCAGGCGGTGCGCGCGGGTGTGCGTCTCCAGCTCCAGCTGGCTGGCCTTCACCGTCTGGCAGATCCGGCACTTGTACTCCAGCTTGTAGTGGGTCTTCACGTGGCACTCCATGGCGGCAGGGCGGTTGGTGGAATAAATGCAGAATGGGCACCTGCCGGGGGAGGGGGGGAAGCAAGGGCGGGAGAGGGTCAGCCCCGCAGGGTCTGGGGGGGTACCCTTCCCAGCTGCTCCCCGCCTCGCCAGCCTGCCCTCGGCCGCCCTCCTGGCTCCAAAACCCGACCTGGCCCCTGCCCAACCCGGCCCTGCCGCCTCCTGGGGACCCTCGGTGGCTCTGCTGCGGACAGAGCCATCCCTTGGCCTGCTCGGGGACCGGCGGATGCCAGCCCCCAGGAAGGGGAACAGAGCCAGCGCCAGGCTGCAGGGGGCGCCCAGCTAAGCTGTTCTCCCCTCCAGTCCCCACCACCCAGCCCCTCGGAGCCCTCCCCACCCCCCACTGGCCACGGCCGAGGGCTCACCCTCAAGACCTCCCCTCTAGATGGGAGCAACACAAAGAATCGACTTTTCATGCACCACACCAAGCACACGCAGAAAGGCTAAGAGTTTTGAAGAACAGCTTATAGGGGAGAGCTACCTCCAGCAAACAGAGAGTCGTAGGGGTCAGAATCGTGCTGATTAAAGGGTGGTTAGGATTGAGAAGGCCTGTGTGTGTGTGTGTATGTGTGTGTGTGTGTGTGTGTGTCTGCACGTGGGAGCAAGTGTGCTGTAGATACAGAGATCTGGACTCCTAAAATCTGTCTCTCCTACAGCACTGGGTCTCCATCAGGGAAGGGAGGTGAGAACTGTCACTGGGGCTCAGGAGAAGACCCACCCACCAGCCTGTCTAGGAATGAGGGATAGGGGAGGGAGACAGCTGCTGTCTGGACCCTGAAGACATCATTAATGCATTATTAATGATTAATGCTATTACATCGTGGAAATAATAGTCATCCAAAGGGATTATGAGCTCTCAGCGGGCAGGGCTTCCCTTCCTTCTGCATTCTCTGCAGTGCTCGGCAGAGGAGCCCATAGTGGGCACCGATTCCTCACTGGACTGGTCTCTACAAGTCATTTAGGCAGATTCTAGCAGAGCTCCATCACCTGATGGGTGGGCTGTGCCCCGGGACAAAGTCTGGGCCTCTCCATCCTAGGCAGTGAGGCTATGCTGCCCCCAGGCCCCCTGGCTGTCCAGAGGGGGAGGGAGGCTAAGGGAGGGGCAGGTTCACGGATGGTGCTGAGCTTCGCTCTGCAGAAGCTGCCGGGCTCGAGTCGGTGGTTGCTGTGATGGCTGTAGCGTGTATGCTCTCTTTACCAAAAGGATGCAAAGGCAAAAGTGGCTGCCTCGGCTCTGGACTGGCACCTGCAAGGGCAGGGCCCGGGAGTGAACTGTCCTCGGAGGGTCTGGAGAGGATTTCAGCAGAGCCCAACACACCCAGAGCCCGCGCACTGCTCCTGAGCGCCAAGCCCGCCGTTAGCCTCGGAACCTCAGCTCACAGAAGAGTGCACGCGAGAGAACTATAAAGCCCACTCCCAGGTCAGCTGCACACACAACCCCTACGCCAAGCTGGGCCTTACCTAGAGGAGTCTGAAACTCACCACTGTCCTGAGCTACGGCAAAAGAAAAATAATAGTATAATCTTATTTGATCTGCATTATGAACAGGATATAGAGTACAAGCAGTTCCATCACAGAAAAGCAATTTAGACATCAGCAGTCTGTTTCACGTTAAGGACGTTTCTGTGACCCACGGCTCAATCTTTCTTTCGCTGCTCAGGCAGAGGGAAAGGGTTTTCTATGTTCCCGTTATTTATCATAAAGACTCTCTGACAAATTACTTCTCTGAGACGGCAAAGCGAAAACAAAACAAAAACGAAAAAGACTCACTGTATAGCCAGAAGGCATTAGCAATTTTGTCAAAGTGTTCTTCTACTTGGTCAGCCTAGAACATGAACTATTACACAGGGGACCGTTAGCACTGCATGGGAAGTGTCTACACCTGCAAAAGCATCAGGTTCACTCGGCATCCCCGCTAGTGGGTCAGAGGCTCGGGAACTCCTTGGGTCCCCGAGGAAAGGGGGTTCTAACTGGCAAAGCCACAGCTGGCTGGGGCCGCAGGTAATGGGCGTGACTGGGCTTCTAGGAAGGGCAGTGAGCACTAAACCAACCAAGGAAATACGTGGCTTTTTAAAAAATACGTAAGAGTATGCTAATATTTCGAGGGGGGCAGTGGGAATAAACCAAATCAAATTCCCAAATAAGCACGTGCTAGGCATTTCCCATTTACGTAGTCCTGAATGATCATTGCCCCACTCCCCATCCTCCTACGCCCCCCACCCCACCTAATCAGCCCCAAGAGTGAACCAAAATGGGATCTGACAGTGGGTGCCACTTCCTCTGTCTGGAGGAGTGTTTGAGGAGGGTTCCCCTGACCGGGCAGGAGCCCAGGGACTCCACCCTGCATTGACCCCACACTTGATTCCCGAGCTCTGGCTGGGTCGCTCCACCCCTCGCCCATTCAGGACAGTCATGCCACTTCTCTTGGCAAGCTGTGAGTTTCAAAGATAAACGTGTTTTTAAAAACAAGAGGTGTTCTTGTGTTAAGTAAAATGTCATTTTTCATTCTTTTAATTACACCATCAGTTCAGCTAAACATGAATAATTATGCTTTGAAAATGGTGTGTCTTTCTGTGCCCAGTGACAGATGCTTCTTTCTCTTTCCTAGAACATAAGTGCCTCGTGAACGGGGCCTCTGATTTCAGAAGCGCCAGGAAGATTAAACTCTGGTACAGCTCGGACGTACATTTCCTGAGGGTGGAATTATGTTTGATTCCTTGTTTGCCCTTTAGCACCTATTATCAAGCCAGACACACAGCGTGTTTTGATAATAACGGATGGGTCTCTCTTCTGACCAGAGGGCTTGTTGCAAATGTTGGTTAATGATGATGCTCATTGTCTAGGTCTTTGGGGATCTGCGAAGAACATGTGATCAGAGGTGTCAGATTTCACGAAGGCGACACCAGCGAGATCCCAATTCCGGCTCCTGGGAAGGCATAAGGCATGTTTGCAGGAAGACACAAGGCATGTAATCTCTGCATGAGAAGTGTGCCTCTTGCCTGTTCACACTGGCAAGTATCCAATATCTGG
The DNA here is from genome assembly GCA_006410735.1 of Raphicerus campestris. Classification (NCBI taxonomy): domain Eukaryota; kingdom Metazoa; phylum Chordata; class Mammalia; order Artiodactyla; family Bovidae; genus Raphicerus; species Raphicerus campestris. The sequence goes on from SJYW01055109.1 coordinate 503,922, forward strand.
AGGCGGGTGTGGTTGGGGTAGTTGTGGTGCTTATTTAAAAGACTTGTGGCAAATCATCTAAAAAATAGAGATGGTGAACTGCAGTGACAGTGTAATGATTTGCACGTGCGGACACGTTATAACCCCTAAGTCCCTTACAATCAAGTCTGAATGGAACTCAACTGGTATAGGCTGAGTCTGCTCTGGCATGCCCATGTTGGGCTGCTTCAGCGAGTTGACCATCTTGGGAAATGGGAGTTTCGTGCTGACATCTGCAGACCCCCTGGGGGACAGGTCTAATTCTTATCCAGCTGAAGGCAGCAGAGGTGTGCCCGACTAATGCCCCCGCCCAAGCCAAGTTCCCCGCTCTGACCCCAAAAACCTTCAGGGGAGGGGGTGGGGCAGGGGTGGAAGAAGGGTGTTTAATAAAACAACACAGTAAAAGGTTCTGTACTTGCTTTCCTTACTTGAGCCCACCGGTGGGGACAGTGTGGCATTTCTTATGCTCCAGCAGCTGTTCGGGGGTCTTCATGAACTTGTGGCACACGTCGCACTCAAACATCCGGGTGATGAGGTGGATTTGCAGATGGCGCTCAAACATGTTCTTCGTCTTGCAGACAAAGTTGCAAAAAACGCATTCGAACCCTGCAAGGACCGAGGCTGGGTGTACCGGTGCAGGGGGCAAAGGGAGAGGAGGGCAGGGGTAGGATGGAGACCACCCTCCTTCTTTTCTTTCCCTCCAGCTACACTGTTCTAGGCACCGCTCCCTGTATCTCTGAGCTAAAATGAGTTAAAGACACAGTTTTGGCATCAATGTCATACTCCCCATCCTTTCATTCCATTCCATATACCGATGCAAACGAAGTCAAAAATCCATATGCAAATTTTAGAGGCTTTGTGTTATACGGTTCCCAGGCCTAATATCTGCTTCCCAACATCACTTCTCTCCAGGGCTTTATCTCAAGATTGGGTCATCCCTGCAGGACTGAGCAGACCAGCCCACCTCCTCCCTTACCTTTCTCTGGCTTTTCCTCACTATTCAGGGAGGGCTGGCTCCCAGGCATGACAGAGATGACCAGCAGGTTGCTTCCACTCTTGTTCTTCTGAGAGCTGTCTGAATCGTCCTTGCTGTTGGCTGAATCACTCAGAGCTGAGAGGGACGAGGAAGAGGGGCTATTTGATTCACTGGGGGTCTTCCTGTCTTCCCCTGAAAAATTAAAAAAACAACAACCCAGGTCTGTTATTTAGGAGATGAAAACCCTAGAATAATAGCAATCATGGGTGGGGGAGAGTTGGGGCCTCCTGGCTACACCTTCATTCAGGGAGCATACACTGAGGTTTCCTGCTTTGCCAGTGCTGGGTCCCAGGTCCCAGTCAGCTATGGTGATGATACGTATGGTTCTTGGGCCGAGAGTAGATATTCAATTGGCAAGTATTTATTGGGGTCTAATGGCAACCCACTCCAGTACTCTTGCCTGGAAAATTCCATGGACGGAGGAGCCTGGTAGGCTACAGTCCATAGGGTTGCAAAGAGTCGGACACGACTGAGCAACTTCAATTCAATTCAATTATAATAATTTAAATTATAGCTAAAATGAACATGTTACCAAGTTCTAGGAACTGTGTCATGCTTTAAATGCATGATCTCGCTTCAGCCTTTCAAAATCCAATGAGCCATGACTATTAGCCTCCCCATTTTACAGACAAGGGAAGGGAGACAGAGCCAGGTTAATGTGGCCTCGGTCGTGCGGCTAGGATGTGGTGGACCAGAGCGTCATTTGGTCTGATCCTAGTGTCTACACTCTTCATCAGGGCACTGGGCTCTCCCTCAAAGCCAGTAGTAAACAAATCAAGAGGCCAAGAAAATCTAGCATCAGGAGACTTCTGCTTCTCTTCAAGACAGAGTGTCAGAGACTGGATTTGACCACTGCTACGGAAACAATGAAAAAAAAACAACAGACAAAATTTATCAAACAATAAACTTCACCACACTAGACGTGAGGCAATGAAGGGGAGTGACTCCTGCCAGAAAGGGAAGATACAGAGGCGGGCCCTCGGAATGCCCTGCTTCCTGCCTGGAGAGACTTCACCCTCCAGGCTGCGCTGCAGGGATGGGGAACCACCTGGCAGGCTCATGGAACTGAGGAGACGGAGCTGAGGCTCTGAGGAGATTGACATGCCTGGACTCTGCAGGACAGAGCACCCGAGAGGAAAGAGAAGCGCCGAAGAAGAACCCAGAGACCTGCAGATGGCCCCTGGAGGACACTCAGAAGAGTCGGGATCAGAGCCCGTGTGTGAGGAAACCACCCAAAGTTAAAGGGGAAAAAGCCATCCGAAAGGCTTCAAGAACAGAGTCTGTTTCCACTAGCCAAATTAGAAAAGCTCACAATTCCCGAGGCATTGAGTAGAAAAACATTTACTAGTGGCTAATGATTAGCCTCTCAGATGGCGCACTGGTCCAGACCCGCCTAACAAATCATAAAAGCAAGACCCTCAAAAGATCACAGGTGCCGAATAATGCCTAAGACAAAAGTCAAGAGCATTTATAGGAATATAAAGTATATTATATTTAAAGGATATAAAGCACCCAACAAGGTAGCCATCACAGTGTCTGACATCAACAAAGATGATCAGNTTTGACCACTGCTACGGAAACAATGAAAAAAAAACAACAGACAAAATTTATCAAACAATAAACTTCACCACACTAGACGTGAGGCAATGAAGGGGAGTGACTCCTGCCAGAAAGGGAAGATACAGAGGCGGGCCCTCGGAATGCCCTGCTTCCCGCCTGGAGAGACTTCACCCTCCAGGCTGCGCTGCAGGGATGGGGAACCACCTGGCAGGCTCATGGAACTGAGGAGACGGAGCTGAGGCTCTGAGGAGATTGACATGCCTGGACTCTGCAGGACAGAGCACCCGAGAGGAAAGAGAAGCGCAGAAGAAGAACCCAGAGACCTGCAGATGGCCCCTGGAGGACACTCAGAAGAGTCGGGATCAGAGCCCGTGTGTGAGGAAACCACCCAAAGTTAAAGGGGAAAAAGCCATCCGAAAGGCTTCAAGAACAGAGTCTGTTTCCACTAGCCAAATTAGAAAAGCTCACAATTCCCGAGGCATTGAGTAGAAAAACATTTACTAGTGGCTAATGATTAGCCTCTCAGATGGCGCACTGGTCCAGACCCGCCTAACAAATCATAAAAGCAAGACCCTCAAAAGATCACAGGTGCCGAATAATGCCTAAGACAAAAGTCAAGAGCATTTATAGGAATATAAAGTATATTATATTTAAAGGATATAAAGCACCCAACAAGGTAGCCATCACAGTGTCTGACATCAACAAAGATGATCAGGCATGCCAGGAAACAAGAAGACACTACCCCAAACCAGAAAGAATAATCAACCAATCAAATTTACCAGGAACTGACACAAAGCTGCTAGAATTTACAGAAAAGGACATAAGAGCACTTATTGTAACTGTATTCTGTATGTTCAGAAGTTAAGTGCAGATAGAAACGATATAAAAAAGACCCAATCCAAATTCCGAGAGATGAAAATCATAGTGTCTGAGATGAAAAACAGACTGGGTGGGATTATTAGCAAATTAGACATGGCAGAAGAAAAGATCAGTGAACTTGAAGATAATTGCAATAGAAATGATCTGAAATGAAACAGCAAGGAAAAAGAGTCACAGACATGAAGGCGCACCCGTGAGCTGTGGGATGCCTGCTGGCAGCTTAATGTAAGTTCAACTGAAGTTTCTAACAGGGTGGGGAGGGCAGAAAAATTATCTGAAAAGACAAAAATTTTCCCAAATTTGAGGAAAAACCATAAATCTAGAGATTCAAGAAACATAATGAACTCTAAGCATGAGAAAGATAAATCCATACCAAGAGACATCATAATCAAACAGCTCTGCTGCTAAGTCTCTTCAGTCATGTCCGACTCTGTGTGACCCCATAGACGGCAGCCCACCAGGCTCCCCCGTCCCTGGGATTCTCCAGGCAAGAACACTGGAGTGGGTTGCCCTTTCCTTCTCCACTGCATGAAAGGGAAAAGTCAAAGTGAAGTCGCTCAGTTGTGTCCGACTCTTAGCGACCCCATGGACTGCAGCCCACCAGGCTCCTCCATCCATAGGATTTTCCAGGCAAGAGTACTGGAGTGGGGTGCCATTGCCTTCTCCGAATCAAACAGCTCTAAATGAGTGATAAAGAAAAAATCCTAAAAGCAGCCAGAGGAAGAAAGCTACATTATGTGCAGAGGAACAAAAATAAGTAATGATGGCAGATTTCCCACTGGAAGCAATGCAAGGGAGAAGTAATGGAGTGACCTCTTTAAAGTACTGAAAGAAACAACTGTCCACCTGAAACTTTACACCCAGTGAGAATACATCTCAAAAATGGAGGCAACAGGGACTTCCCTGGTGGTCCAGTGGTTAAGATTCTGTGCTTCCATTTCAGGGGTCATGGGTTCAATTGTTGGTTGAGGAACTAAAGATCCCACATGCTGTGTGGTGCAGCAAAAATAAAAAATAAAAAAGAAAGACGAAGAAAAAGCTAAAAGAAATCATTACCACAGACCCAAATTGTAAGAAATGGTAAAAAGAAATTCTTCAGGCAGTGGGAAAATGACACCAAATATAAAAACATGGATCTACACAAAAAGAATGAAGAACGTTGGAAATTATAACTGCATGAGTAGACAGACAACCTTTTCTGACTATTTAACATCTCTTTAAAATATAATAAAAGTAATTTTGTTCAAAAATAATGTAGCAATTATAACAGGTAAATATATGATGACAGTAACATGAAGGCTGGGAGAGGAGAAATTATTGTGAGGTTCTGATACTAAATGAAGTGGTATAATAGCACTTGAAGGTAAACTGTAATAAATAAAAATGAACATTATACACCCCAAATAACTGTGATTGATACAATGTTCATGTTCAAGAGAGTCAATATTTAGATGTCAATTGTCCCCAAGCCAATTCAATGCAACCTCATAGTCTTAGGTTAGTTTAGCAACTGTAAGGAGACTGTGCTTCAGTTCCCTTTAAATCAGCCAATTAAGTAATTTGGTGATTGCAAACTCTTAGAAACAAACTTTATTAGGAGATTAAAAAAATAAGTCCAAGTTTGTATATAGGCATAGTGGATACATCTAGTATATCAAATGATCAGCCTCATGCTTGTTTTTTTAAATTTGGCTTTCAGCATTTTTCCGCAGTGACCATGAATTACTTGTCCAATTAAAACATGTGTGTAAAAAGAGGAAGGAAAAATATTTACCAGTTTACAATGTTTTAAGTGTTTCTCTTTGAAGAGCTGTACTTACGCCTAGAGCACCCAACTCTTACTTCGGTTGACAATTTAAAAACTCTTGCTACTGAGCAGAAATAAACTTGGTTCCTGCACAGACAGGAGGTGACCTCACTTACTGACCCACGTGGAGGGATGGAACATGCCTTTAACCCACATCCTTCCCTTGGTACCCAGAAAGCCAGCACCATGATTGCCAGTCTCTTATCTAAATACTGAACCAGTTCAGTCACATTTTGTAGACAAACAGAATATTTTCAGTGGGGGCCCTGAGTCCCCTGCATTGCCTCACCAAATCCATCCTCTAAGACTGGTCTTACCAACAGAATATTGTGCATGATTAAACTAGCTTTTAGAAATAAAACAGATTATTTTGGGGACTTTGCTGGTGGTCCAGGGTTAAGATTTTGCCCTTCCACTGCAGGGGACACAGGTTCGGTTTCTGGTGGGGGAACTATGATCCTGCAGGCTGCACAGTGTGGACTAAATAAATAAAAACAGATAATTTCAATTACCATCTTTAAGAATAGCTTCAAGTACCCTCAGGCTTATGGCACTGGGGAGAGCTACCTAAATTAAGGAATGCGGCTTCTCCAGGCAAGAATAGTAGAGTGAGTTACCATTTCCTTTCCCAGGTGATCTTCCTAACCCAGGGATCAAACCCAGCTGTTGTATATACCTGACATACAGTTGGCTCTCAAAAAATTTATAAAAATAATTATGAATTAATCATTTTAAGTGATAGTATTATGCTGCTAAGTCACTTCAGTCATGTCCGACTCTGTGTGACCCCATAGACGGCAGCCCACCAGGCTCCTCCGTCCCTGGGATTCTCCAGGCAAGAACACTGGAGTGGGTTGCCATTTCCTTCTCCAGTGCATGAAAGTGAAGAGTGAGAGTGAAGTTGCTCAGTCGTGTCCGACCCTCAGTGACCCCATGGACTGCAGCCTTCCAGGCTCCTCTGTCCATGGGATTTTCCAGGCAAGAGTACTGGAGTGGAGCGCCATTGCCTTCTCCGGATGGTATTATATCTATGGAGTAAACTTATTCTGCATGCATGTGTGAACATGCTAAGTTGCTTCAGTCATGTCCGACTCTTTGCAACCCTATTGCCCATAGTCTGCCAGGCTCTTCTGTCTGGGATTCTCCAGGCAAGAGTCCTGGAGTGGGTTGCCATTTCCTCCTCCAGGGGACCTTCCCGACCCGGGGATGGAACCCACATCTGTTAGGTCACCTGCACTGGCAGGCGGATTCTTTACCATTAGTACCACCTGGGAAGACTTAAACTTATTCTACTCTCTTAAAATATTTCCTTAAAATTAAATTTTAAATTAAAATTAATATTCTACTGGCTGCTTTTATTTTTCCTATAGATAAATTCCCTGAAGTGGGATTACTGGGTCATAGTACATTACATTTTCAAGGCTCTTGGTATATACTAATTAGTTTTCAAAAGTTCTGCCACTCTGCAAGGCCACGGTCACAGGAGGACCAGCAGCTTCTGGCAACAGTGGAGAACATTATAAGATATGCTCCTGACTTAACAGATGACACATAAGCTACTTCTGAGTTTTAGTTTGACTGCTAGCAAGGTTGAATATTTTTCCAGATGTTAAGTGATTAGTTTTTATTTCTTTTATTGTGAGTTGACTATTCATGTCCTTTGTAAATTCCTTAACTGGAGACTCTTAAGTGTTTCTAACCAGTTTATATGAATTTTCCATGCTGTAAATAACCTTTGGTCATTTTTAGAAACACATTTTACAGACTGTGGTTTTTTAACTTTTGCTTTTCTTTTGCAAACAGAAGAAACTTTCCTGTGTCAAATCTCTTAGTTTTTTTTTTTTTCCTTTGTGATTTTGTGTGTCACTCAATCTCTTACAAATCCTTCTCATTCTGGAAGTTTGATAAATATTCTATTTTCGTCAAGCCTTTCTAGGGTTGATTTGTTAACAGAGATGGGGTAAGTTACGTGGAATTATTTTGGTGTCAGTGTGACGTGAAGTACAGATGGTTGTATTTTCCAAATAGCTGTTCAAATTCCTTAATGCCATTATTGCAACATTTAAAGACTGCAGCAAAATTTGCATTGAGAAAGCACCAGAGGGAATATCTTCCCTTCCTGATGTTCTCTGTGGGGACAAGGAGCCAGAGAGGAAGAAGGTAAGGAAGAGTCAGACACGAAATAGCAGACAGTTCCTCAAATTCCTGCTTGGCACTTCATTCACTATCGAGCCTCGGTAAGAGAGCCAGCAAGGAAGTGTGAAGAAGGACGTGGACTCTAGGGAGACTACGTAAATGAGAGCTTATCCTGTAGGTCACGATCTCACTTAGGTAACAAGAAGGCACTCCAGCTCTCCTAGGGTACTGACACACAAGATGCCCATTTTTATGACCGGAAAATCAAATGACCAGGCTTCCTTGGTGACTCGGTGGTAAAGAATCTTCCTGCACGCGTCTTCCTGATACAGGGATCAAACTCATGTCTCCAAAATTGGCAGGTGGATTTTTTTTTTTTTTAACACCACTGAGCCAAGAGGGAAGCCCCATTATAGAGTATACATACTGTTTATATCACAACTTTGCAATCACACAGCTTGTTGATTACAGATGCAGACTGACATATTTTGGGGCAAATTCAAACACTGCAAAGCAGCAGCTAGATACAAGAAACCCTCACTGTGAGACCATTAGCTTATAACTAGGGGTCACAAACTATAACCCTTGGGCCAAATTTAACTTTGTGTTTTTGTAAATCAAGTTTTAGTGGAACACTGGCATGCCCACTCTCTGACGTATTTTCTGTGGCTCCTTTCCATCCGGTGGCAGCACTGGACAGCAACCGTATGGCCAGAAAGCCTGAGATACTTACTTTCTAGCCCTTAAGAGATATGCTGCTTAGCACCCCTAGCTTATAGAGCAGGAGAGAACCTTATTCCCTAATAGCAGCGCTAAAGGCTTCTACTGTGGTAAAGGAGAAACTTCTTTAATGCATTTCACTCTGGGCTTTCTGTAATAATAAACAGGAAATCTTCCCCACTATCTCAGAGGGAACAAGATCTCGCCGTGTTCCTCGTGGCAATGAGGAGGTGAGTGAGTCTGCAGTGGTCACTCGGGAAAGTGAAGTTTCCAGTGACGACAATTAGGTGACCAAGTCCAACATTTCTCCAGGCATTAGTTTCTACGGTTTCCTTGGGGTGATGTCGAGGGGGCGTGGATCGGGGTGGGAGGAAGAAGGTTCTCTGCTAGGTTGAGGCACACTTTGGGGTGGAGAGGGTTAGAAGAAAGTGTAACAGAAAAGAGAGAAAAAAAATCTGAAAGCTAGTGGAAATGGAAGTGAGGCTGGCCTTCCCCTCCACTGGCCACTCCAGAAATACTGAATTTATTTGTCTTGGATGTGGGTTTCCCAGTGCACCTGCTGCCCACGGTGCTAATGTGGTTACAGTCAGAAAACCAACTGTAAAGACGCACCTCCTCACTCAGCATAACGGCTCTCTGCAGACTTCCGAGTCAGAGCTGCTCAACTTACTGACAAAAGCAAGCTTTTATTGCTGTTGGCACCATGGAGCCACGGCGACCAGTAAAGCAGAGAGAGACGGTTCTCGTCCGTGCACACTGCCAGCACAGCTGTCAGGGAAATGCCCCTTCCCAAATCCATCACAGGCCGAGGATGCAAGGGGCAGATCCGCTGCCCGGGGCTGCTGCTACAACTAAGTCGCTTCAGTTGTGTCCGACTCTGTGCGACCCCACAGACGGCAGCCCACCAGGCTCCCCCGTCCCTGGGATTCTCCAGGCAACAACACTGGAGTGGGCTGCCATTGCCTTCTCCAATGGGGCTGGCGATCAGCAACCTCTGCTAGTGACTTGTAAGCAAAAGGCAGGGGGAGCTCCTCTTCATGGTCCCTTAGTGACTGCACGCTGGTGTCATTCGTAACCATCACTTGGGAGCGGGCCAGTGCATGGTGGAGTAAAATGTTAACATTATCAAATGGATGGCGTTAACCAGCACGGCCTTAAAGGGAAGGAAAGCGCGGGCAAAAGTCTTGGCTGCAGCCTTGAGTGGTTTCAGGAGAAGCTGGTTTCCTTTGCGCTTGAACAGAGCTGCCGTTCATTGCGCTGGGGGGTGGGGGGCAGGGCTGCAGTCCCAGGGAAGAGGAGGGGAGCCCGCAGAGCTAGGCGCACTGGGCTCTGACCCCAGAAAGCGGAGAGGAGCAGCCCTCTGCCCAGGGTTGCCAGGGGCCATCAGAACAGCGTGGACTCAGTGGGCTCCAGCAGAGAAGTGGTCAGGGCTGGCTGTAGGCCTTAAAGAGAAGACCTGACCTCTGTGAAGCCTCAGTGGCTCCCTGTGTGGTCCACCCACAATAATACGGATGGCAGAGGGTGGTTATAAGAGATCCAGGGTGCAAAGGCATAAGCCTAGGGTATCGTCAAAGCGCCATGACTGTTACCTATGATGGTGATGACTAGGATGAGGAAGCAGAGCCTCTCAACTGCATCTGAGCCTGTGAATATGTCAGACAGGTGAGGCATCAGCCAGGCCAGGCAATGGCCTCGGGGCTACAGGGCAGCATCCTCTTGGAAGGAAATGTCACTGCGACGCGGATGCCCCTGTCAGGCAGGGCGGCGAGGGCTGGAGGCGAGAAGGGAGGGAAGGGCCGGCGGTGGGGGGTGGTCACCTGTGTGCTTGGCGCCAATGTGCGCCTTTATCTCCGCCTCCTCCATGGTGACAAAGTCGCAGGCCGTGCAGCAGATGGAGAACATCCACTGCTCCTTGTCCACGTGGAGTGACATGTGGCTGACAAACTGGACGTTGAGCTCCGTCTCAAATCCACACACGTGACAGCTGTACCGGAAAAGAGACGTGTGAGCTTCTAAACTGAGGCTACTCGGGAGCACGCGGTCCCCTCCCAAATCCCGACCTCCATGTGCTTTGGTCCCACCAAAGGGCTAGGCATTAGGAAACTCCTCCGCTTTCTGGGATGGCTCGGAAGTGGTCACCGTGCCAGATGGATTAAATGCCCGCATAATGTAACAATCCCATTCATGCCATAACGATCATACAGTGAATTCAAAATTACAGATTCCAGATGCTCTACATCATTTAACTGATTCCTTCGGGCAAAGGGACGCAGGACAGCCTGGCCAAGATATCAGCGGAGCTGGTGTGCCGATAAACTCCGCAAGCCTGACAACTCGGGCTGTAAACAGCAACCACACCAAATACCGTCACGGTTGAAAATGGAAGAGAAACAGGCAGCTCCAGGTACTAAAGGATAACACTGCGAAGGGAAAGGATGAAATACTTCCAGGGCTAATTCCTCACGGTTCGCAGACTCATTCTTTCCTTAGGATAATTCTCAGGAAGCAGTGAGTTGCTCAGCGATAAAGGCGGGACCTCCCAGCTAAAAAACCCCCGAACCTTCCTCTCTCCGGACCCCACCCCACAGCGCCACCTCCATGACCATTTCCCTTTTAATTAACTCTTCCTGGCCACCCAAGCCAGCAGAGGAGTCAGCGCCACACAGGGTTTAATCCAAGCAAAGTCAATATTAAAAGGAAGCTCAGCCCTGAGGCTGAGACGAGACACTTTGTCACATGTGCCCTAGCAGACATGCAGGGAGTGTTCCAGAAAGCCTGGGCAGCCCGGCCCGGCGGGCTCCACCAGCGGCTCACCTGTAGTAATAAGGGTGCTTCTTCCCGTCACTGCCTTCGGAGGTGACGGCGCTGACTATGTCCTCGGCGTCCGTGCTCACCAGCTTCACCGAGTGGACGGTCAGGTGCTGGTTCAGGTTCGCGCGGCACTTAGCAGCATAGGGGCACAAGTGGCATTTGTATTTTCTTTCCTCTGGGGGAGGAGGGACAGGAGAAAACCCAAGCCACGCTCAGAAAGGAAAGCCTTGCAAAAGGCCACTCAGAGTATCCAGGACAGGAGGGCACAAATCTCACTTCCAGTGGGGACGAAGCGAACTCTGTGGAACTGTGAATATCTAAAGAGTCTTCCGTGATGGATCAAGTGGTAAAGAATCTGCCTGCCACTGCAGGAGACACAGGAGATGCGGGTTCGATCCCTGGGTTGGGGAAAATCCCCTGGAGGAGGGCATGGCAACACTCCAGTTTTCTTGCCTGGGAAAGCCCATGGACAGAGGAGTCTGCTGGGCTACAGTCCATGGGGCCACAAAGAGACCAACACAGCTGAGCACACACGCACATAAAGTCTTCCCCTCGAGGCTCCTACATTGATACGTTCAAAGATAAAGGAAAATTTCAGGGCGACTGCACCATCTGCTTTTTTCTGGATATCCACAGGCCTCTCTTCCTGATAACGTGAGCCCCATACAGGCTACAAGAATACTGTGTGTGTGTGTGTGTGTGTGTGTGTGTATCCAAGCCCCCAGGTGTGTGGGTCCAGAGTGGCTGCTGAGCTGAGGAAGGGCATGTGAATCAGCCTGCCCAGGCCTGGTGTGTAAGAGACACACCATCGTTTTCCCTAAGCTCCAGGCCTGGGTCAGTCAAGAAATAAACACGAAGAAAATTAAAAGGTGGGGGGGGGATGAATCAGATGAAATAACTGAACTGGAAATTTTCATGGTACATAAATAAAATAAAAAACTTTAATTACATTTCTTAATAGAATCCCGTTCATAAAGCTGACAATGTTTCAGGGCCATTTTCAGAGTGGGATTCTGAGTTCATTTGACTAATCAAGTAAAGTAAAAGGAGCTGGCTTTGCTTTTAGCTACAGCGAAAGATAACAGATGGCGGCAGGGGAAGACTTTGTAATATAGGGCTGGCCTTAAAGAAAATACCTGTCTTATCCACATCACGGGGTAGAGTGCAAAAAAAAAGTTTTTCTGCCACAAAATTTAAGGCATCATTATTATTATAGGTGGTCCCCAACATCTGAGGTGCTGGTGGCTTGGGTTCAGGCAGGGCTGGGGAGGAGCCCTACAGTGTAGAGAGAATAGTCTTTTCTTTAGAATTTTTGCATTTCTATTAACAAGTGAGGTTGTTAAGCTTTGATATTAAGATTATTAAGTTTTGCTGTTAAGGTTACAATTTCCCCACACAGTGAACCATTGAGATTTCTTTCTCTTTTTCCTTTTTTTGGCCACGCCCCTGTGGAATGTGGGATCTCAGCTCCCCAGCTAGGGATCAAACCCTCATCCCCTGCAGTGGAAGCATGGACTCTTAACCACTGGACCACCAGGAAAGTCGTTATCTTTTTCCATCATGTGGAGTAGTTTAACAACATCAGAATTTTCTAGTCTTGACAGGTTAAAAAAGAACCCAGCTGGAAAAGTTTCTGGACGTGATACTTTGTATTAATATTGTCTCCTCATCTTTCCAAATTCCCCTTTGGCAACCAGTTTATTTGAGGAGGGCATGGCAACCTACTCCAGTATTCTTGCCTGGAGAATCCCATGGACAGAGGAGGCTGGTGGGCTAAGGTCCAAGTTTCTTCCCACCAGCTTCGGTCAATTTTGGAAATTTTGCTTAAATTATCTATGTCATTTAAAGTTTTCAGCTTTTTTTTTTTTTTTTGGCCACTGAGTTGCCTTTATTTTCTTTAATAACATCTGTATTAGAAATCAGGCTTCACAACATAAATGTCCATTAATAGATGAGTGGATAAGCAAGATGTGGTAGCTACATCAATGAAATATTGCGTGTATGCATGCTAAGTAACTTCGGTTGTGTCTGACTCTTTGTGACCTCATGGACTGTAGCCTACCAGGCTCCTCTGTCCATGGAATTCTCCAGGCAAGGATACTGGCGTGGGTTGCCATGCCTTCCCCCTGGGGATATTCCCGACTCAGGGATTGAACCTGAATCTCTGGCACTGCAGGCAGATTCTTTACCACCCAGCCACCAAGGAACCCCTAAAGAAATATTACTCAGCCATAAAAATAAATGAAATTTTGCTATTTGCAGCAACATGGATGGACTTGGAGGGTATTATGTTAAGTGAAATAAGCCAGACAAAGACAAATATTGTCTAGTATTGATTATATGTGGACTCTAAAAATAAAGCAAAATTATTTTTAAAAAATAATTTAACAAAAAAAAGAAGCAGACTCACAGAAATAGAGAACAAACTAGTGGTTACTACTGGATGGGAGGGGAAGTTAGGGGTGGGGAAGTGGGAGGTACAAACTGCTGGTGTGGGATAGACTCAAAGATGCATTGTACAACATGGGGAACATTTTGTAACAACTGTAAATGTATAAAAGAAGAGTTAGGTTTCCTTTTTCATTACTAATTTTGAATACTTTTGCCTCCTTTCTTTTTCTTAAACAGACTTAAAGGGATTTATCCATTTATGATCTTCTTCCTAGAATTTGCTCTTTTACTTATTCTTTATGATGAGTGCTAAGTTACTTTATTTTTGTTTTTCTTCCCTTCTAATTAAAACATTTAAGTCCATAAATGTTCCTCAGTCCAGAGCTGCAGCTGTTTGTTCCAGGTTTAGGTATGAATGTTCCCCTTTCATTCCTCCTAGATGTCTGGAATTTGTGATTTTCTTCGTTTCCTTTGATCTGATTAGGTAGGGCATTTTATGGACCCTTGGTTATTTTAAATTTCATTGAAGTATATTCAGAGAATGTGGCACACAGAAATTCTACTTTTTTGAACAAGTGAAAGTTTTCTTTGTGGCTAAGTATATGACTAAATTTGGTCTTTATTGGTTTAATATTTAAGATTCAAAATATTAAAAAAGAAATATAAAGAGAAAATTAATCTTGTTATACTAATACTGTCTTGCTTTTTTGTTATTTTGTGTGATATATAAAACTTTTATCATTTTCTGTTTGCTCTAAATAAGATACATTTGAATTTTTCAACAAGGCTGATCTTCAGCGTAAAAATTCAAACACCTCATTTTCTTGCTTTTTGTTTAATACTGATTTTACCTCACTTCTTTTTGTCCTAGCTTATTATTGTTGCATTGGTTAAGTTACTATTTATTGGGGTTTCCACTTCCCAACACTCAGAATCAACCATAATTCTCTTATTATGCATAAATAAAGACAGACACTATTTCTCCACCAAGGTGCTCTTTCCCCTTCCTCCCACCTACCACAATGAGATGAACCCAGTAAGATAGAGTGCAGTCACCCACCCCCTTATGCCTTTAAGACGAGAGCAATAAACTCCTTAGAGTTGAGAAATTTCACCTGAACACACCTAAATGTGAATCTTTTCTCATCAATCCTCCTTGAATGCAACAGATCCTTTCAGTACAAATAAAAAAGCGCTTTCCAGGGCCTTATTTGAACGTGCCAGGTAAAATGACTTGAAAAGGTCAAGATAAAAACATTTATACCACTTACTGGTTTAATTAAATTTTTGTTTTTTGTCCACACCAAGTGGCATGTGGGACCCTAGTTCCCTGACCAGGGAGCGAACCTCCACCTCAGGACTGGAAGTATTCTTAACCACTGGGCTGCCACAGAAGCTCAGAAACACAGATTCTCCATCATGAAGAAGCCAGTGGTCTAGAGGGGGAAGGCCCCGACTCACCTGTGTGCAGAGACAGGTGTCGGGACAACGTCTGCTGTCGGCCAAATACCTTCCCGCACACGTCACAGGGGAAGAGCTGGTCGTTGAATTTCCAGGAGGGCAAGCCGTTTCCTGCCTCGAGGGCTATCTTTTCTGTTTCTGGGCCAAAAGAACGAAGCAGTGTGAGGAATAAACAAGGCAACGGAAACATGTTTCTGCCTGGACAACGTTCAACTTAAGCCAAGGCTTCCTTCTAAAGGTGGCTGGTAAACTACAAGCAACCTCTGGTCTTCATGCCCCTCTCCTGTCTCTAGGAAGGCCATTCTTGAAAACTGTGGTGGTAAATGGATCCCGCTTTTAGTCAAGACTCCCATGGTTTCTCTCCTTCCTCACCAAAGGGCTGTGGACCCAGCCCTTCAGCACGTTGACAGCATGGCTCAGCAGTCTGCTCCAGATACAGCAGGCACTCTGTAAAAGGTGCTCAATGAGTGAACGGCTGAGCTGCATGTTAAAATTCCAGAAATGTAAACTCTTGCCTGTGCGTGTGTGCTAACTCATTTCAGTCATGTATAAATCTTTGCATCTCCATGGACTGTAGCCCGCCAGCCTCCTCTGTCCACAGGACTCTCCAGGCAAGAATACTGGAGTGGGTTGCCCTTTCCTCCTCCAGGGGATCTTCCCAACCCAGAGACTGAACCCACGTCTCCTGCGTTGGCAAGTGAGTTCTTTACCACTAGCGCCATCTGGGAAAGCTGCTGACTCTTGCCATCAGACAGTAAATCGAGAATGCCAAAGCTCAGATTCTGATGTAAAAACAGATGGTTCAATCTCTTGAATGGATTACACTTTCATTGTCCTTTATGCCCAAAACATTTTGCCCAATGTTCTGGGTTGTGCAAAATCCTTAATGAAAAACCAGTGGTACACAGCCTCAAGGATGGCAACTGTGTACTGCTTGCTATGGTCTGAACGTGTGAGTCCCCCCAGTCATACGCTGAAACCCTAATGTTCAAAGTGGTGGTTTTTTTCGAGGTGGGGGTCCCTGGAAGGTGATTAGGTCATGAGGGTGCATTCTCACAAGTGGGATTAGGTCCTTAAAAGAGGCCCCACAGGGTTCCCTGCGCCCTTTGCTATATGAGGACTCAGCAGGACATAGGCAGTCTGTGTCCTGGAAGAAGGCCCTTGCCTGACCACGCTGGCACCCTGCTCTAGGCTTCTGGCCTCCAGGCCTATGTGCAGTAATTTTTATTGTTTATAAGCTGCCCAGTCCATGGTAGTTTGTTACGGCAGCCTGAGTGGAGTCAGACTCTACTCCACATAGAACGCCCTCATGAAAGAGCATACAGCCAGAAATTCCCCCAAAGTCTCATGATGCTCGGGAAAATGAGCGCCACCAAGTCATCTGTAAGTAATTCAGAGCCATGAATGACCTGCATGGACCTTAATACCTTCTTTTGACATCTTAAAAAGGGTTTATTTTGTCATCACCATCCATGGGGTTACCTTTAATTTTCTCATCTATCCTCTGTCCATGGGATTCTCCATACTGGAGTGGGTTTCCATTTCTTTATCCAGAAGATCTTTCTGACCCGGGGATCAAACCCACCCCTCCTGCACTGCATGTGGATTGAGCCCCCAGGGGAGGTCCACATTTCTTCTCACGGAACTTAAGGATTACATAAACATTCCTTCAACAGTAAGATAAGGAGAGAGGTGACAGAGTTACCAAAAAGGGGGAAGGGAACACTTTCATGAAGACACTTGTCTGGGCCCACTACAGCTTTCAGTCTCACCCTAAAGAGCAAGACAAACAGTTTACTGAGTCAGTATTTTGTCCTTCATCTCAGTAAATTACTGTGACTGTTCCTATAGCATGGTGGTGCTTTATACAACCAGATACCACGTGGCCATAATTAAATGGTGGAAGGAACTTTCCATAAAATCAAGCAGGTGAAAACATTCAGACCACCGGGCAGAGACAAACATCAGAACAAAGAACCTGATTTCCCCCAGTTTGGTGAAACTGCTTCCCAGATACAAATACAGGCTTCCACCTGCATTTGGCTGAGTCAACTGGATCAATTTTCACTTGAATTCAGACTTGCCAGACAGTGTAATCTTAGGAAAGAAGGCAAATATGAATGTATGTTTGGAAGGGGCAGGGGACTGATTGTGAAACTGCAAAGATGTTTGCTGGGAGGCACCTGCCAGTAATCCTAACACTGATAAGGCCCATGGATTGACTGATCCGTGTTTGTTAAATGTAGCTCTTTGGGCCTCAGAGAGAAGATTGAGTCTTCTTATTAGAGTAGGAATGTGTGACTACAAACCTCTGCAAGGGAAGAGGCGGAGTTGTGGAGGAAAGAAAGTGCAAAGGGAGCTATGGGGCTCTGATATGTGAGGACAAGAACCACTCTCGGATGACTGTCCTTGAGTCCAGGCTGTGAGCATTTCCACACATGGCATGAGAGGGCATTTCAGTAGCTTTGAAGTGTGTAGTCACAACAGGGCTTCAAAGGAGGATGGTAGTAATAACTATAAGGAGAGATCAAGAGGGTACAGGGTCTTCCAATACACTCCCAACAAGAATCAACTAATTGGGTCACAGACCGAACAAGCAGACGCAATTATAAAGAGAGAAGTCTTTAGTAAAGACTTTTATAAAATTCTTTTATAAAGAATTACTAATTCTTTCAAGTATCAGTCACATGCTTGAGATGCTGAAGCATCATGAAAAATCCAATTGCCTCCACTGGTCTAGAAAAGGGTTAGAACCATTTAGGCTGTGCTGTGGGGAAGCAGAAGGACTGCCTGCAGACATGGTGAGGCAGGTGGGGGTGTTCAGCCCAGGTCAGCGCCCCCACCCGCCCCGGCCTGGGCCCTAAGCTCTGTCCAGGGACCAGCTCCTCTCCCTCCTTGCTGTCTTCATTTGCTTTGGCCACCTGTTGCCATTTCACACGCAGGAGCAAGGGAAGCAGGCCATCGCAGCCTCATCCCAGAACATGGGGTGAGGCTGGGGATGGAGGTGCAGGGGCAAAAGGGGAATTAGAACTTTGCCCAAACAACTACTGGAATCAAAGACTTGCTCTTCTTTCCCCAGGGCTGAAATGGAGCCCAAGGGGTGCCACGTTCTTCCACGTTTCCTGGGGATGGTGTCACCTGCCTGCTGTGAGAGAAACCTCAGGATCTGTTTTGATTCCTCCCTCCCTCTCTCTGTCTTTTAGCACATCCATTCGGTCACCAAAAGCTGCCTGTCTGGTTCGAGAGCGATAGCTGAATGTGACGGACGCCCTGCAAGGCCACACTTTAGGACCACTGTCTGCCTTCTGGAAGCAGGGCTGGTTCCAGTACCATGGAGGCCTGGCAGGTGGGGCCGCCAGCTCTCCAGGACACATTCTGGAAGAGATCTGAGCACTGCCCTACAGCTCTTGAGGATCAAAAGTTACCAAAAATACTGTAAACTATTTAAATTGTGAACCCTATACATAAATATTTATAAAAATGGATGTGGAGGCCTATACTAATTTCTTTCTGTTAGTAATACAGACTGTAGCCCTACATTAAGAAAACCACTGTGGGGACAAGTGGCAAGTGCCCCTGGGGTGTGCATCTTTCGGCTTGGTTCATAGTCACAGGTACCGTGCTCCATCTCCTCCAGAAACCAAAGGAACTGGCCTGGCTACTGCTTAACTGAGTCATCATCGCTCACCAGGAACACTTCCAAAGCCTCTGAACAGACTCGTGGGTACCATTCCACCAGACCCTCCTGGAGGTTCCCAGATGACCTTTCTGAGGCACAAGGCAGGTCATGTCTCGTCCTGAGTTCCCAGTGGCTACGCCAGGCCAAACTCCTCCTGCAACAGGGATCCTAAGATCGTCCACACACTGACTCCAACCATCTCCCCACTTCGCCTTCCCAAAGGCTCAGAGGAGTGAGCGACTCTCCTTTTGGAAACCAGCTAGTCCCTCTGGAGCCTTCTTCAATGCTTTCGAATCAACTATGCCTCCACCAGAAGCGACTCCCTGCCTCTGGCGCCTCTTCCGCACACAGACGCCAGCTCATTATCAAGCCCTGTCTCAGACCACATCTGCTTGGTCAAGCCCTTCCCAGTTTCCCAGGCAATGTGTCCTTTCCCTTCCCTGTCCCAAAGCACTTTTCTTGGATACGCGATTGCACCACCTTATCTGTTACATCATGTCTACATATCTTCTATTAACATATTATATGCATCTTTTTAACACAGAGCACCCAATGAGTTCGACATGCGACAGTGCTCAGTAATTATGTTCTCTGGCTTCTCCTCCCTATTAGAAGGTGAGTCATTGAGGGAGGGGGTTCTGGAGGATTTATTTATGCATCCTGGGCATAGGCACAGACCTGATACATAGGTGGGAAGTAGATAGTTGTTGAAGAAGTGAGTGACTGAATGAAAGGACCCAAGTTTGGCAGGGAATAAACATTATTCTTATTTTATACTGTCAAAAGACTGAGGCTTGGACACAGCATTAGTTAAAGCTAATGGCCGATTCAGGGTAAAAAAATAAGGCTACTTGCTTTCTGAGTGGTGTCTTAACCTGAAAACCACGATTTAATGATTTTTATTAGAAATGTTTGCAGTCCTGAGCCATATCCTCAGAGGGCCTCTCTCCTTACTTCTTCCCAATAACAAGCTCCAGGATTATTCTCTTCAAGACGCATTCTCTGGCAGACACTGCTTTTTGGTTAACCCAACAGTCATTCTCAACTTTCCTCTCCCTGTCTAATTCCCACTACAGTGGGACCTGGCGGGGGTGGGGTGGTGGTAGTCATGTGCTAAAGCTATGACCAATAAAAAGGCTTTTGCTTTCCTGATAAAGAGAAAGATATTCTTGGTGTTGGCCTTCTTCTTTTTCTTTCCTTGAACACAGAGACAATGCCTGGGGTTATGGCAGCCATTATGGGCATATGAGGCTTGAGGTGAAAGCCAACCTGTTAAGTATGGAGAAAGGGAAAGATGAAAAATGTCTGGGTCCTGGATGGCATCTTCCAGTAGCTGAATAAGTGGCTGAAACCACCCACTCTGGACTTACTTTTTAAAGATAAGGAAAATAAACCACTATTTGTTTCAGCCACTGTCAGTTGGGTTTTCTTTTACTTAGGATGCTCTTAATTGAAACTCCTCCCATGATTACTCTTTAACTGAGGACTTTGGAAGTTAGGTCTGCCTTTGACAAGCTGTACTCCAAAATTCCTGTATCCCACTTAGAACTCTCCATGTTCACTGTCAACAGCAGTAAGTATACAGCCAGCTGAGCATATTTCCATCTTAATGATCCTCTGTTCCCCTCAAAAAAAAACTTTTTAAATTAAGAAATTTACTTTTTAAAAACTTTTAATTGAAGCATGACACAAAACAGAAAAGTTCACATAATGCTAACTGCTTTGTAATCAGTGCAAAATTTGGAATACAGATATTATTTTTTAAAATTTGCTCTTATTTCCACATTCCTTAATATTTGTTTCATTATTTTAAGAAGCTGTGAATAATTTTCTTCATTTCCTTTATAGCAAAATAGTTAATGATTAAGCCTGGTGTGCTGCAGTCCATGGGGTTGCAAAGAGTTGGACATGGCTGAGCGACCGGACTGAACTGAACTGATACTTTTTAATACAGTGTCTCAGAGGACTCTGTCTCCTACAGAGCATTTTATTTCCCTTTATCTTCTTATACTCTGGTTCCCGAGATATCCATAAATTGTTCCCATAAATCCCTGGTTACTCAGTACTATTTGAGTGGATGTTTTTCTCTCTACTTTTCTACCCATAATATTCGCTTTGAATATCATTTGGATCTTTCCCTCTTCCTTAAATACATTTTTTTTTCTTAAATACATTTTTAAGTGAAGTAATAACTAGGTATGAAGTAATAACTAGGTATGCAGGAGCAAGCATTTTATCTCTTATAGTATGGTTCAGAATATAGAAAGAGGGTATTTGGAGAGTCACCCCATCTTAGCAGTCCCAGTATAAGGCTCTCAGCTCCTCCTCTGTGTCGTGAACTGAGAACCCTCATTCATAATGATGAGGATCAACAGCCAAGAGGTAGGATGCCAGACTCGCCTCTTCTGATCTAGTGATCTGAGGGGACAGGTCTCATTTTACGTACAGGTCCATCAAGTATTTCTCCAAAAATTTCCATGCGATAAACCCATCTGGTACAGATTAGGAGGGAGCTTCATCAAACTCTATGTGACAGAACATTGGATCCTGTAGAGGACTCAGCTTTCTTTAACTCCAACTCCTNGTCCATCAAGTATTTCTCCAAAAATTTCCATGCGATAAACCCATCTGGTACAGATTAGGAGGGAGCTTCATCAAACTCTATGTGACAGAACATTGGATCCTGTAGAGGACTCAGCTTTCTTTGACTCCAACTCCTTCATTTCCAGGAGGATGAAACGAAGCATAAAATTCCAGGGCCTTTTCCATCTCACTGCACCTCACAACATGTACAGGTTTGAATAAGAGAATCAAGGTTTCCAGCATAACTAAGGCTCAGGGAGGAACCTTAAGGATCATTTTGTTCAGTTCTCTCTACTTACAGATAAGGAAACCGAGGCCCAGAGGACTGAAGTAATTGCTCAGGTACCTGGCTAGTGACTCAGAGTGGAGTGACCAGACTGGGTCTCACTGAAGCTCCTCCAGGCCACATGGAATCACAGACAATATTTACAACAAACAAGGAAGGGATTTTTCTTTCTCCTCCTGTGTTTTGGCTCAGAGTTTAAATTCTTGGTTACAAGTGGACATATGTAATTTAGCAACAATTCACAGAAACCAGGATTTATTTCCACCTCTCTCTCTTTTTCAATTGGAATATAGTTGCTTTACAATGCTGTGTTTCTGCTGTACAGCAAAGTGCTTCAGTCATATATATCTATCTATCCCATTTTTTGTGGGTTTCCTTCCCGTTTAGGTCACCACAGAGCGCTGAGTAGATGTGCTAACCTGTGCTACACAGTAGGACGTGTATATGTCAGTCTCTCTTCTTCAAGTGTCAGCCTCATCTATTTCCGGCCACAGAGAAGTGAGAGGCCAGTATGCCATGAAGTAGAAGAAAGAAAGAACAAGAGGAAGGTCAAATGGGAAAACTCTAAAAGCCAAGCCCCTCTGAGGTACATTACTTCTCTTTGGGCCTTTCACTGACATTTGGGGAACATTTTTGTTAAAAACAAACAAAACCTTTCAAAGAACAAGAGGGGCAAAAGAAAGGACTTTAGTTTGCGTCTCAGTTTTAACAACGTTTAGCTAGCTTCCTGACTGGTGTATCATCAGGCTTTGTTACTGTGTTTGTGTGAGAGGATCCCTGTATCTCCTGCCAAAATAATCCTCTCAAAGAACCATCTCTCAACCTGACTTTGGCAAGAGACATGTGGAGAGAGAAGGCTTTATTTGGTTAAAGTCGTAAGCAAAAGATTGGCCAAAGTGTGACCTCAACGCATAAATAACTGTCCAGATTGACTAAATCCGCATCAGCTGCTCAATGTGGAAGAGGCTCTGGGGCCCCTTGGGTTTTCCGTGATGACAGATGGTACTGTGATTCTCTCTTTCATCATCAAGCCTGGAGAGTTGCGAGGCATATCTCAAATGAACTTCTGAAACCCTGGGCATTTACAGTCCATACTCTTCTATAGGTTAAAACCTATCCGGTCATTTCCAGGTAGGGCACGTGGTTTTTCTGGTAAGTCTTTTTCCTTGCTGGTTCTGTCCTTTGGTTTCATGGGCTTAAGACAAGCTGCTGCCTTCTGAGGGTTGCTTGTGAATTAAGGAGAGCCAGTCATGCTTTAGGACTCTTTGGGGGTCAATATCTTTGAAGGGCTACAATCCACAGGGTCACAAAGAGTTGGACACGACTGGAGCGACTTGCACCAGGCACGCACGCAGCATCTTTGCTATAGTGTTTGCAGTTCTGTATCCTTTACAAATTTCTTGTAAGGGTCACTGCAACTTAGGGTAATCTGGCAGGTCCTAACAGATCTTTATTTTGGGGGGCTGCCAAATCACTGCAGATGGTGACTGCAGCCATAGCATTAAAAGACACTTGCTCCTTGGAAGAAAAGCTATGACCAACCTAGACAGCATAAAAAGCAGAGACAGTACTTTGCCAACAAAGGTCCACATAGTTAAAGCAATGGATTTTTCCAGTAGTCATGTATGGATGTGAGAGTTGGACTGTAAAGAAAGGTGAGTGCCGAAGAATTGATGCTTTTGAACTGTGGTGTTGGAGAAGACTTTTGAGAGTCCCCTGGATGGCAAGAAGATCAAACCAGTCAATCCTAAAGGAAATCAGTCCTGAATATTCTTTGGAAGGACTGATGCTGAAGCTGAAACTCTAATACTTTGGCCACCTGATGTGAAGAACTGACTCATTGGAAAAGACCCTGATGCTGGAAAAGATTGAAGGCAGGAGAAGGGGACAACAGAGGATGAGATGGTTGGATGGCATCATGAGCTCAATGTTCATGAGTTTGAGCAAGCTCCAGGAGTTGGGGAGGGACAGGGAAGCCTGGCATGCTGCAGCCCATGGGGTTGCAAAGAGTTGGACACGACTAAGCGACTGAACTGAACCAAACAGATCTATTAGGCTCCCTACGACCACTTCTCTGCAGGTCTTGGTCCAACCAAATTTCCCTTTAAAGATTATTCCAAATACTTTTCCAAAATAAAGGATTTTCCACTTGTCAAGATGTCAGATTAAGGAATAGATAAGCTAGCAGAATTTAGCAAAAGCTCCCCTGGTGGCTCAGAGGTTAAAGTGTCTGCCTGCAATGCGGGAGACCTGGGTTCGATCCCTGGGTTGGGAAGATCCCCTGGAGAAGGAAAGGGCAACCCACTCCAGTATTCTTGCCTGGAAAATCCCATAGACAGAGGAGCCTGGTGGGCTACAGTCCATGGGGTCGCAAAAAGTCGGACACGACTGAGCGACTTCACTTTCTTTCTTAATCTGTGCTTGATTAAAAATACCAGGCAGAGATTTTTAGGTAAATCAAAGAGTTCATGGTCTTGATCTTTTTGGGGGGCTCATTTCAAACTTCTATTCAGTTCAGAAGCCCTTATCTCTATATAACCTCACCTTATCAATCAATCCATTAGAAATTTGTAGGCATTTGGATGTTGCTTCTACGTTTTTCCTCTACTTGTATTTCCAAGATCAGTGGACACTCCATAAATGCTTACTGAATAAATGAGACCATCATACCCCCAACCTCATAACAGGTGAACTAAATGGCAACCAAATTTTTGCAACATGGAAGCAAACTGACAATATTGATACACGAGTGACAGCCAAGAGGCTTTGGTTATTATTCTTTCCAGTTACACAGACCAGTGAATACTTCTCTTCTTAATGATGATGATAAGATCTGAAGTCTTAGCAAATGCTAAGAATGCTCAGAATGTCCCAATGTTGAGAACATTCACAAATCTTTGTTGGAAAACCATCAGGCCTGGGAGCTGTTACTCTCNCAGTGAATACTTCTCTTCTTAATGATGATGATAAGATCTGAAGTCTTAGCAAATGCTAAGAATGCTCAGAATGTCCCAATGTTGAGAACATTCACAAATCTTTGTTGGAAAACCATCAGGCCTGGGAGCTGTCACTCTCGTGTCTTTGTGGCAGACACTGCTCATTCTTACTCAATAGCTAACAGAGCAACAATTTCTTTCTTTAGGGGAGCACTGTTCCTCGTTAAAAAAAAAAAAGCATGCATTTCCCTTCCCGGCTTCCACTGCAGGTAGGGTGTAGCCCTAAAATATGATTTTGGTCAATGAGATTCATCCTATTTGGGCAGCGTATCTTCATTATGCAGAATAGCATCAGAGTTTCTTAAAAGTATATCAGAACCTGCTATATAGCATAGGCTGCTCAGCTCAGGGTTAGAGGGGTGGGGTGGGGGTGGAAGGGAGGTCCAGAAGGGAGGGGATATACGCATACATATAGCTGATTCACTTTGTCGTACAGCAGAAATTAACACAGCATTGTAGAGCACTGATACTCCAATGGAAAAAAGGTCTGTTCAGAAGATAATGCATAATTAAAGCCATAGGCTTTGTGTATGGAGGATTTACCACTGTGCCAGGTACTGTACTGTGCATGTATACATATTATATAGGAACTTATAACAGCACTATGGTGAGATACTATTGTTACCATTCCCATTTTACAAAAAAGAAATATCAGGCTCAGGGAGGTTGAACAATGAATTCAAGTTCTCCCAGCTGGTAAGGGACAGCCTAGCCCAAATCCAAGTCTATATGGCTCCAAAGCCCAACCCCACAACCATTCATTACATTACACAATTATACAAGATCAGTGAAGAAAATTCAAGGGTTCTGGTTTGTTTCGCCACAGGCAAATCTATCTGCTACAATCTTGATTTGTTCCAATTTAAATTTTCCTAAATTCACCAGCCATAAAGAAGAAGCATCAGGACAGCATAAACTTAAAGGGCGGTTTGTTGGGGCAACCCAAATACTGACCCCAGGACCTAGACAGAGAGAGACTGGTGAAATGTGGAGCCCCCACCTTCCTTCTCTTGCCTGATTCCTCCTGGGTGTCCTTCTAGGTCTTTACTGCTGACGGGTTGCTGGATATCAAAAACCTGAGCACCAATTATGTAAATTTTCACTAAATCCTTTCAGGCCAGCTTTCACTGGCCCCAGAATAAGACCCTACAATGACTGTTCTTTCCACTTTTCTTAGAAAAGGAACAGGCATTCAAGTGTGGTGCTAACCCATGACTATATTAGGTGATGGTGAATCTTTATATCCAAAAGAGTTTTCTTCTACAGATTATCATAAAGTATGGGCACATATGAGAACATCTTGAGGGCAAACAGTACCATTGCTAGGACAAATGGGAGAATCATCTCTTTTGCCCCTTGTACATTGCTGAACTCAGTGTTCCATATTTATTTATTGAATAAAGGAGAGAATGAGTAAAATAAAAGCAGATCAACATTGTTAAAAAATTTAAACTTTCTAAAATACTCTAAAATATATTTTAGACTTCCTGAAGTAAGTTCTAAAATACTAAAGAATTTAATGTTCATTTACTTCTACATGTGACTGTAGCCAAAAGGCCAAGGAGCGTGTTCAATTACTNATTGTTAAAAAATTTAAACTTTCTAAAATACTCTAAAATATATTTTAGACTTCCTGAAGTAAGTTCTAAAATACTAAAGAATTTAATGTTCATTTACTTCTACATGTGACTGTAGCCAAAAGGCCAAGGAGCGTGTTCATTTACTGCTAATACTAAATGATGTGCTATGTATCATGCCTATAGAGCATTTTAAACATACTTAATGTTTCTTTTTAAATTCAAGTCACAGTCATTTCCAAATATTATCCAAGTAAGCCCCTAGGTATTCTGTCCTTCCCTTCACTGAGACTGGAATCCGCTGGTCGTCTCAATTATTCTAGCTCTCTTTTCTTATGAACAAGCCTTGATCATATCATCCATTCCTTTTAAGATTTCTAAATTTCCTTAAAGCCCTTTTCAGTTTCCAGACACTGCAGTATTCTTGTGTGACCACATCCAGTTTCAGATTTTCAGTCTTCTTTTCTCTCTGCTCCCAATCTATTGAATTCTGTATTAACAGAAAATATAACTCTTCAGTTTGTCTTTCTCTTGACCTTGAGTTTTAGCACATTATAGAATCTGTGTTAGATGATGGTAGATTTAACATTTGAAGGCAACACTCATCACAAATATTTTTCTCCTGGACCAGAAATACTATCTATTTGATTCAGCAAAGTTATATGTTTTTATGTGATGCAGATTTCTGTTTGTTGGATTTTTAAAATTATTCTTCTTCAGGTAGGGCTTACCAATATGGGATTGGGAAGTACCTCTGTGAATAGTATTTTCCCATGAAAGTATGTCAAAATGACTGGCAGCATTGACAATGTGCCACCAAAAATAATAAGTAACACTATTGGCAAACATTTTATTTTTAAATAAATAAAACAGGCTATCTCCACAATAATATCATTGTCAATAATTTATTCATGGCCTGTCTTTAATGAGGGAAAAAGCTGTGGATTTAGATGTAGGTGGAAGAGGAACTGGGCTTCCCAGGTGGTGCTAGTGGTAAAGAACCCACTTGCCAGTTCTTGCCTGGAGAATCCCCATGGACAGAGAAGCCTAGTGGGCTACAGTCCATGGGGTCACAAAGAGACACAACTGAAGCGACCTATGCATGCATGAAAGAGGAACTATAAATACAACTAGTTAAGATTTACTTAGCATTTATGTTGGGCTTCCCAGGTGGAGCAGTGATAAAGAATCCACCTGCCAATGTGGGAGAGCCAAGAAATCAGGGTTTGATCCCTGGGTTGGGCAAATCTCCTGCAATAGAAAATGGCAACCCACTCCAATATTTCTTGCCTGAAAAATTTCATGGACAGAGGAGCCTGGCAGGCTACAGTCCATGGGGCTGCATGGACTAATTTACAGTCCACAGGGCTGCAACGAGTCAGACACAACTGAGCCACCGAGCACACCAAACACATAGCATGTATGTCCNTTCATGGACAGAGGAGCCTGGCAGGCTACAGTCCATGGGGCTGCATGGACTAATTTACAGTCCACAGGGCTGCAACGAGTCAGACACAACTGAGCCACCGAGCACACCAAACACATAGCATGTATGT
This sequence comes from Raphicerus campestris, assembly GCA_006410735.1. Classification (NCBI taxonomy): domain Eukaryota; kingdom Metazoa; phylum Chordata; class Mammalia; order Artiodactyla; family Bovidae; genus Raphicerus; species Raphicerus campestris. Next base: position 531,418 of record SJYW01055109.1, read on the forward strand.
CCTTCCAAGCCCTCTAGCTAAGTCTTTTGTCTACATTATATCATTTACTCCTCAAGGCAACATGTTAAGGTTGTTCTCACTGTGATCCTCATTGTGTGCGATGCATGTTCAGTCACTTCAGTCGTGTCCGACTCTTTGTGATCCTATGGACGGTAACCCACCAGGTTCCTCTGTCCATGGGGTTCTCCAGGCAAGAATATTGGAGTGGGTTGCCATATCCTCCACCAGGGGATCTTCCCAACCCAGAAATTGAACCTCTATCTCTATGTCTCCTGCATTTAGCAGGTGGGTTGTTTTTTTTTTTTTACCACTAGCACCACCTGGGAAGCCATATCCTCACTGTATGGATGGAAAAAAAAAAAAAAATCAAAGCTCAGGATACTTAAGATATCAGCCCATTCTCACACAGCTGGTAAGAGGTGGAGCTAAGATCTGAGCCCAGGACTCCCAGTCTGGGAGAGTGCGTGCCCTGGCTTCCCTTATACTGCACATTAACATTCAGCATGTTCCTCAGGCACCACCCTGTTTTTGTGAAGGATCTTTAATCTCTGTTTCAAAGCAGAAAAAGGCTGATAGCTGATGATCTTGACTTAGTGGGTTCTAAGGAAGCCAAAGTCATATATTTAATTTTTCTCATTCCTAGATGGCAAGGGTCACTGCATTTTATGGTTTCATATGAAAGTACAACCTTATCCAGCTGCCTTAGACACAAACATCCCTGTTAAAGAACAGAAAGCAGCTACAGCGTGGAAGGTCTAATGTAAATTTAATCCTCTGCCAAACATATATTTTATCCATAAGGTATCTGAAGAATTGAACTTGTATCTTTGTGACCCCATGGACTATAGAGTCCATGAAATTCTCCAGGCCAGAATACTGGAATGGGTAGCTGTTTCCTTCTCCAGGGGATCTTCTTAATCCAGGGATGGAACCCAGGTCTGTCACACTGTAGGCAGATTCTTTACCAGTGGAGCCACTAGGGAAGCCCATTTGAAAGGTAGGGCATTACTACTATTAATATATTCAGTTCAGTTCAGTTAAGTCACTCAGTCGTGTCTGACTCTTTGAGATCCCATGAATCGCAGCGCGCCAGGCCTCCCTGTCCATCACCAACTCCCGGAGTTCACCCCAACTCATGTGCATTGAGTCAGTGATGCCATCCAGCCATCTCATCCTCTGTCGTCCCCTTCTCCTCCTGCCCCCAATCCCTCCCAGCATCAGAGTCTTTTCCAATGAGTCAGCTCTTCGCATGAGGTGGCCAAAGTATTGGAGTTTCAGCCTCAGGATCTGTCCTTCCAATGAACACCCAGGACTGGTCTCCTTTAGGATGGACTTGTTGGATCTCCTTGCAGTCCAAGGGACTCTCAAGAGTCTTCTCCAGCACCACAGTTCAAAAGCATCAATTCTTAGGTGTTCAGCTTTCCTCACAGTCCAACTCTCACATTCATACATGACCACTGGAAAAACCATAGCCTTGACTAGACGGACCTTTGTTGGCAAAGTAATATCTCTGCTTTTTAATATGTTATCTAGGTTGGTCATAACTTTCCTTCCAAGGAGTAAGCGTCTTTTAATTTCCTGGCTGTAGTCACCATCTGCAGTGATTTTGGACCCCCCCCCCAAAATAAAGTCTGACACTGTTTCCACTGTTTCCCCATCTATTTCCCATGAAGTGATGGGACTAGATGCCATGATCTTAGTTTTCTGAATGTTGAACTTTAATCCAACTTAGGTTGGTGCAAAAGTAATTGTGGCTTTGCATTGTTGAAATTTGCTGTTTGATATTGGAATACATTCTTAAATAAATATGGTTATGTTATACATCATTTTATTTCACATTTCTCATTTTATGTGTTTTTGCTAATGACTTTTCCTTGCTGTTTATATTTATTTTAAACTAGGAAAATAACATTGCACAAAAAGTAAATTTGAGTGATTTTCTTATTCAAATTCAAAATGGGTCATAAAGCAGTGAAGACAACTCACCTCAACAATGCATTTGGCATACAACTGCTAACACACGTACAGTGTGGTGGCGGTTCAAGAAGTTTTACAAAAGAGACGAGAGCCTTGAAATGAGGAGCATGGTGGTGGGCCATCGGAAGTTGATAACGACCAATCAGCTTCGACAATCCTCTTACAGCTACCTGAGAAGTTGCCAAAGAACTCAACATTGACTATTCTATAGTCATTCGGCATTTGATCAAATTGGAAAGGTGAAAAACCTCGATAAGTGGGTGCCTTGTGAGCTGACCAGAAAAATCACTGGTTTGAAGTGCTGTTCTCTTATTCTTCATGACAGCAACAAACCATTTACTGACCAGATTGTGATGTATGATGAAAAGTGGATTTTTTAAGACAGCTGGTGATGACCA
>SJYW01055109.1:538978-562320 GCA_006410735.1 Raphicerus campestris
GATCCCTGGGTTGGGAAAATCCCCTGGAGGAGGGTATGGTAACCCACTCCAGTAGTCTTGCCTGGAGAATCCCTATGGACAGAGGAACCTGGCAGGCTACAGTCTACAGTCCACAGGGTCACAAAGAGTTGGACACGACTGAGCGACTAAGCACAGCACACTCTATATGCAAATAAAATGACCTGCTCAATGCGGCAATAAACTCCAGTGTGAACCATTCCCTGGGTCTCAGTGTCTGTCCGTTCAAAAGGGTCCTCTATAGCCAATGTCTTCTTTATCTTGTTAAATCAAAANAGCACACTCTATATGCAAATAAAATGACCTGCTCAATGCGGCAATAAACTCCAGTGTGAACCATTCCCTGGGTCTCAGTGTCTGTCCGTTCAAAAGGGTCCTCTATAGCCAATGTCTTCTTTATCTTGTTAAATCAAAAAGGATGCAACAATTTAATTCCACAGGGTTGAAAACTTGCCATCTGTAACCGTGGAGGGAAGAGCCTCTTACTTCATTTCCCAGTTTCAATGATCGGCTTGAAAGGAGATTCTTTATTCTTTGAAGTGGAGGGCTGCTTAAGAATAAATGTTCCAAAAATAAATATGGATACATGCAGATACACAGATAGGTTTTCACTTGTCTGTGCAAACAATATCTCTGGAGGGATGCCCATGGAAGTGGTAACACTGGCTGAGTGGCGGAGAAGGGGGAAGTGGGGGAGGAGGGGGTATGGTCAGGAGCAGGGAACAGTGAGCTGGCGGTGGGCAGAAAGGTGGCGGAGGTACTCATTTCATCACTTTCAAGTTGAGTTTCTAACCAACTCTGAACATTTAAGATCATGTCTCCCTGTACTCCTTAATATCTGTGCAGGAAATATGGCAGCAGCACCAGTAGTAAAATTTACAGCTGAGCGTTAGCGATGCGTTGGGCACTCTCTGGGAAGTACCTGAAAGACTCATGGGCTCCTCCCAACAGCTACTGTGGTAGGTGCTGCCCCCCTTCCACAGATACCAAATCAAGCCACACATACAAAGAGNAGGGGGTATGGTCAGGAGCAAGGAACAGTGAGCTGGCGGTGGGCAGAAAGGTGGCGGAGGTACTCATTTCATCACTTTCAAGTTAAGTTTCTAACCAACTCTGAACATTTAAGATCACGTCTCCTGTACTCCTTAACATCTGTGCAGGAAATATGGCAGCAGCACCAGTAGTAAAATTTACAGCTGAGTGTTAGCGATGCGTTGGGCACTCTCTGGGAAGTACCTGAAAGACTCATGGGCTCCTCCCAACAACTACTGTGGTAGGTACTGTCCCCCTTCCACAGATACTAAATCAAGCCACACATACAAAGGGTATCCTCCCAAGGGACGTGCCAAGTCAGAAGCAAGGTCAAAGGCAGGCACCCAGTTATGTGTTATTAAGAATTTTGGTCTTTTAGGGGCAGTAGCCCTGAGTCACACAATTCTTGGACCACTTTTGCAATAATTATTAATCAATGGAACCCTTATACAATATTTCAAAATGAAAATTAGAGGTCTTGAAGAGTCTCCCACAAACAAACCATATGTGGCTCAAGACAGAATGTGCTAGGTTATTATCTCTGTACTAAATAACAGAGATCCCACAGAACAAAGTACAGAACCTGCTCTTACAGGTAAACTCCTTGCCTTTAGGTAAAATTACTGTAGAAAGCTTCACATTTGACCTTTACAGTCATTCCATCTACCGCTTGGATATAATAATAGCCGGAGGATTATCTTCCTATCAGATTACAACTATTCACCTGGTCACTCACATGAGTCTTACGCTGCTTTCAAGTTGGCCAAAGAGAGGTTTGTGAAGTCCTTGAACTTTAAGAGATTCGCGGCCTGCATGAGCTTTCTGAAACCGCCCTCTCCCCGTCCCGTCAATAAATGCTGCATCCCAGGAAAAGTTACTTGTCCCCTTTTCTCTGGAGCCTATCTGCCGGGAATGCTAGCAGCCTGCATTCGCAAGGCTTCCCTCTATGATTTTCTGTTTCCTGTATTCATTTATTTTAAAAAGAAAAAGAGTGAGAGCTTTCTTCTAGGGCTTGTTTCTTTAAGTCCTGAATAATTTTTTAAGCCTTATACTGCACTATATTGATCTTTTAAGAGACCCAAGCTCCTGTAGCAAAAATGGAAATGATTTATTCTGGAAAGTCTCACTGTAGGGCTGTTAAACCCACAAGCCCTCCGAATACTTAATGCTTTAGCCAGCCTAGTAAATATTTTGATATGGGTGAGTCTAAATAACATCCATTTCCATGCAATGGTGCGAAACTGTTTTCTTTATCATTTGGTGGATAAACCAGTTAAGTATTGCTATAATTAGTCACCATCATTCTCCTTCACTGAGTTTGAGAATACATGGAGGTAGAATTATCCATTAAATTCTAAGCAATCATTTAGTTTCGGTTGTGCTGGGTCTTTGCTGCTGCATGGGCTTTCCGCTAGAAGTGGCGCCTGGCCTTCTCAGCACGGTGGCTTTTCTTGTCGTGGAGCATGACCGCTAGGGCGCTTGGGCATCAGTATTTGCAGCCTGTGGGCTCAATGGTGGTTGCAGCTCCCGGGTTCTAGAGCAAAAGCTCAATAGTTTGTGGTGCATGGCTTAGTTGCTTCGAGGACTGTGAGATTTTCCTAGACCAGGGATCAAACCCATGTCTCCTGCATTGGCAGGTGAATTCTTTCCCACTGAGCCACCAGGGAAGTCCTCCATTAAACTTTCTTTTGTAAGGAGCAAAGGGACTTTGAGAAGAAAATCAAGACAAAGGTTTGTTTACTGGAATATGGCTGTCCCACTAACTTCATATTCACATCGGAGTATGTTACAGCCTACAGAAAATATACCCTGTATCCCATATACAACATATATGATGTGCAATTCCCTCATTTCATGGAGAGGAGAGGTTAAAATATCAACCTACTTTCAAAATTTATACTAGTAAAAAGAAACGACCTAACAAAGAATATGTATGGTTTGAGGGCCAAACTATATGATCACCCACACAGGATTTTCTCTAATACACCCACAGGTAGGTATGTACACTTGCAGCTTTAAAAATGTTCTAACCTTATTTTTAGTGACCTGTTCAGAATTCAGGGAAGGGTATCTTCTCTAAGATAATGAAATCTGAAATACTGTAGAAGGGATCACAATTACTGCCATGTGTAGATCTTCTGAGCTGCAATGTTTTCACTATGGCTTCTTAACTTCCTTTACTGAAGAGTAAAGAAAGAATAGAGTTTAATGAAATTTGTTGGATCAAAGCAGAAATCTCATATCTGTAGAGAAATCAACAGGGAGTTGACAAAGCAGCTGGATCAAAACACCTATACTCCAATAAAAATTAATTGAAGAAAAAAAAAAGGCAACTGGAACATCAGTTGTCTAGCCTGAATTTCTAGCTTGTCTACCAACTTGACTCGAACATAAGTGCTGGCAATCCACTGGTTCATGAGTTGGCTCAAGCTCATGTCAATCCTGATTTAGCTTTGTTTTTATTTCAAATCAAACCCCATGTTTTGATAACTTTATTGGGGGTGGGAGCTACAACTCAAAATTAGATCAAAGCAATAAATCTTTATTGGGATTTCAAAACCAAATAAAATCGACAGACATGTATGTGTTTATAGTAAGTTAAGGCTCAAATCATTGGATAAGAAATCAGTAATGTTTAGCGTTCTTAGTAGGTCACGTTGCTGGGCACTGTGCTGACTGCCTCAGGTGTATGCACTAATCTTCACCACAACCCTATGAGAGCTAAGTCGCTTCAGTCGTGTCTGATTCTTTGCCACCTTATGGACTGTAGCCCGCCAGGCTCCTCTGTCCATGGAATTCTCCAGTCAAGAAGATTGGAGTGATGCCTTCCTCCAGGGGATCTTCCCAACCTAGGGATGGAATTCGAGTCTCTTATGTCTCCTGCACTGGTAGGTGGGTTCTTTACCACTAGCTCCACCCGAGACGATGAATGAGCCTATGAGTTACATATTATTACCATCAACAATTTACAAAGGAGGAAATCCAGGCACAGAAAGTGGAAGGAAGCTTGCTAAAATCAACTCAGCCAGCAAGTGGTGGAGCGAAGATCTGAACCCAGGTGGGTCAGCTTCTGAGCTAGAAATGCCCTAAGAGTAATTCAGGATTAACCTAACAGAGTGAAATAACAAACCGTTGTGAACATCAGCAGAGTCTGTGCCCTCTGTCCTGACCAAAGGCCATCTGGAATTATTACACAGTCTTTGGGCTCCATGACCTTGAATTAACCAGAGACAAGACATGTGAGGCAGAGGCTGCTAGTGGCCTCCTACCTGCATGCTTTTCTTCTTCCTTAATCAAGGAACCCCTGACGTCTTGCTGGGCACATGTCTGCCCACCAAAAAACATTGTCAGTCTCCCTAACAGCTAGACATAGCCATGTGACCAGGTTCTGGACAGTGGGATGAACAGAAGTGATGTGCACAATCTTTAGGTAATACCCTTACAACGAGGGCCATGCCCTGGACTTCCTTCTTCCCTTCCTGCTGTTCAGATTGTGGATGTGATGATGGGAGATTGAGCAGCCGCCCTGGACGGTAGCATGGAAGTTGTGTGCTAAGGCTGGTAGAACAAGATAGGAAAAGTCTGGGTACCCTGGGCCAATACATCAGGCCCAGATAGTTCACACCCTGGCTGCCATAGCAGAAACAAATACGCTTCTACTCTATTTAAGCCACTGCTATTTTGGCCTTTTTTATAGCCATCAAAACTGTATCCTAACTACTATATGTAATTTTTTTAAAAAAAATCATTTAGGCTTCCCAGGTGGTGAGATTGCTAAAGATGCAAAGGACAAAAGAGCTGCGGGTTCGAACCCTGGGATGGAAAAACACCCTGGAGGAGGAAATGGCGACTCACTCCAGTATTCTTGCCTGGAGAATCCCATGGACAGAAGAGCCTGGCAGGCTATAGTCCATGAGAGTCTGTAGAGTCTCATGGCAGCAAAGAGTCAGACATGAGTGAGCACGCACACACACGCACACACACAGAGCTACTTTACAGGGAATAATGCACCTTCTCCATTTCCTGGGATTTTAATAATTCACGAGCAAGGTTCTGTTCACGTTTGACGCTTGTTTTTCAGGCCACTGTTACAATGAAATAGTGTCGCCATTGCCTAGTTGTTTATGATGAAACAAGAACAAGCGTTAATGGAGCTATTAAATAACAAAACTCTAGCTTAGAAACTTGAAAATTTTCCAGAGGGCTGTGTTTATACACAGGTGAAGCAGTACCATTTAATTGGTATATCTGGTCTACGACTTTCAGTTTTCGAAATGCCCTTTAGACACACCTGCCAACACCTAAGGTGGGATTTCTCAACCTCAGCACTATTGACATCTGGCCCAGAAAAATTCTTTGTGGTTGGGTCTGTTCTGTGCATTGCAGGATATTTAATAGCATCCCTGGCTTCTAGCTAATAGGTGCCAGTGGTACCTGCCTTCTAGTCATGGCAATTAAAAATATCACCAGACACTCCTAAATGCCTCCTGAGGGGGCAAATCACCCCCAGTTGAGAGCCACACATCTCATATAGCCTACGTTGCAGCTTTTGAGAAAGCAGACTGTGTCTATTTAAATTCTAGCGGGAACACAGGCAGGTAGGTCCTTCACACATCTTCAGCCAGAGTGGTGCCCTGGTGATTACCAGGGGCAAGGAGCATGAGACAATTCTTACTTTTTGAATTAAGAAGTTCAACTGAGCTTTCAAGAAGAAAATTCACAAGGTAGTAAAAAAAGTCACAGGCATAATTCCAAGCACATTGAACTATTAGTCCAACTTTCTCTATCCAAGGTTAAGATGGAAATAATTGCCTATGTGAAGTTAAAAAAAAAATCTTCCAGGTCTGAATAGGATTCTTTTGCAGAAACTCCAATGTTAGGAGAAAATTTGACCCTCTCAGAATAGAGAGCATTATCCTATTAAACCTCCAATTCCTTTAGCCTTTCTATATCTCTTGGCACTATATTTTCAGACATTTGGATATTACATATGTGCAATAAGTGAGAATTATTATCTTCAAATATGTAAACATTTTAAACCCCATCAGGCAAGTTCTTCTACTCTGATAGCCTTCACATTACTTAGCATGATGAATCTAATTATTTTACTTTTTACTGGGGTATACTTGATTTACAACATTGGGTTAGTTTCAGGTGTACAGCAAAGTTAATTCAGATATATATACCTGTATCTATTCTCTTTCAGATTCTTTTCCCTTATAGGTTATTACAAAATTTTGAGTATAGTTCCCAGTGCTATACAATAGATGACAAATGGAAATATTTTATGTTCCATGGAACCATTTCATTCAAAGCAAATACTATCTTCAAAATCTCTTGCCCATTGAAGAGAGTGGGGAAGAAGTACACTGTAAAAGAATATGTCAGGCCCCTCACCTTCCTGAGATGGGACTTTGGGGGTGAGGTGAGGAAAAGGCTGTCACCTTACATTTCTTTCAGATCACTGCACGCATTGGGAAGGTACCCAGCACCTTTGGCATAACTGATGATCGTCAGGGTGTGGGAAGCCGATCAATTTGATGTTCATTGTCATCAACAGAGAAGAAGTACTACCCCAAGGGTGGGGTGAAATTTCCTTGTTTTAACTGAGAGAATTCTCTCTTTGCTGANTCCTTCCTGAGATGGGACTTTGGGGGTGAGGTGAGGAAAAGGCTGTCACCTTACATTTCTTTCAGATCACTGCACGCATTGGGAAGGTACGCAGCACCTTTGGCATAACTGATGATCGTCAGGGCGTGGGAAGCCGATCAATTTGATGTTCATTGTCATCAACAGAGCAGAAGTACTACCCCAAGGGTGGGATGAAATTTCCTTGTTTTAATTGAGAGAATTCTCTCTTTGCTGATTCCTGGAGTGGGTAGAATCCAAGACCTATCTTTTTCTTCCTTCAATATACATGCTTTAAAAAGCTTAGCTGATTATTACAATCCATCATTTCCAGCAACTGAAAAAATTCCATTATTTCAATCTGAACATTTTAAAATTGACATTAATGTTGGTGGTGGTGCTGGGCGGAGGGATGGTGGAGAGGGAAGGCAGGAAAGGTGATCTTCTCTTCATAGGAAGAGATTATTTTTTAAAAATGGGAATTAGAAGCAACAAACTGGAAAGATGGGGTTCATTCCACCCCTGTTTAATACACTGTCTAAGAATCAAGGTTGGATGTTGTCAAAGCTACTTACACCCAAGAAGGCACAGAACTGAAGACTGGTTTCAGATCACAATGATTCAATTCAGTTAATGGCTAAATGCAGAATTAATTTTTTTCTTCTTTTTCCTCCCATGTGGGTTCACTTTGCCATTATTTAAAAATTTTGGAAAGCAATTTAGAGACATTTGTTCTTCCACAACATTCACGCAAATGTAAAACATCATTGCTTTCTCATTCCTCTTGAGATACAAAGCCCAGTGGTGCAAGATCACTCTGGGAAAGGTTTGGTTCCTCTTCTGTTTTGGTTGCTTTTAGTACAGTGGGGCACAGCTTCCGAGGTCTGGTTCAGGGGTGATTCAACCATCTCAATAGGATGGGAGTCTGGATCTACAAAGCATTTGGCACAAACCAGCCTGCTGAGGCAAGACCAAAGCAGTTGGCACAAAGTGATAGTTCTTGGGTTTGCCAGCAGGGAACTCAAAGGCTACCCTCCAGGTATGCTTATCGGTTAGCCCAGTGATCATCAGATTGCTGGGTGTGACCTGGCTGATCATGAAACGAACTGGGCTCAAGCCCCACTTTTTTTTTAAAGGTGAAATAAAATAGGGTAGACTAGAAAATATCAGACATGGTACATGGTTGGAGACTGTTTCATTTACCTATCTTAATCAATAAACCAACCTACCTCTCCATATTTCACACTGTCATTTAACACACATATGTACATACACAAACACATGAAATTTACCCTGGGTTTTTGTCCGAAAGTTTGAAAGCCACCGACTCAGTACGTGGTTTCACCTACTTTGTTATGATAAGGTATTTTTAAGAGTCCACGTCTGTCAAAACCATTACATAAAATGACTGCAAATGTCTTTTTCCTAGTGCAGATTTTTAAACGCTCTTTGGAGGGCTTCCCTGGTGGCTCAGTGTGTCAAGAGGCCACCGGCCAATGCAGGTGGGAGACACGGGTTCAATCCCTGACCCAGGAAGAACCCACAGGCCGTGGGCAACTAAGCCCATGCGTCCCAACTACTAAGACTGTGCCTCAGAGCCTGGGAGCCGAAACTGCTGAAGCTGGCACGCCCTAGGGCCGGTGCTCTGCAACAAGAGGAGTCACCACAACGAGAAACCCACGCTCAGCAACTAGCGAGCAGCCCCTGCTCGCCATAACTAGAGAAAAGCCCGAGGAGCAACAGAGACCCAGCACAACCAAAAACGATAAATAAAAAACCCAAATGCTTTATTTAAAAGCCTTTTTCATATTACCCATCTGAGCAATTTGGGAAAAAAAAAAAAAAAAAAAAGAGTCCAAGCTGGTTACCATCTTCAAGAGGGTAAGAAAATCACTTCTTTGCTGGCAGGGTAGCAGTGGGATCCCTCTCATTCTTCCACTGAGCAAATAAAGGCGGTCATGCTGGAATCCAGCTGTTTGCAAAAGGCTTTAGAAAGTGTGATGGCCCTAATCTGAGAGGAGTTAATAGCACCATCGTGAGAATGTCAACCTGCACAAGCTGACTTATGAGACTTCTCTGTCCTCATCTTCCGAGAAGAGAGAAGTTCCTCCAGTTGATCAAAGAATCCTTATGAAACAGTATATATGACTCCCCAAGATTCTAAGACCGTAATAGAGTCAGCAATATCATTTACCTTGAGCCAGTAATGATTTCCCAAAGGTCTTACTGCAGGTTTATCCCAGCTCCCAGGTAAAATGAAAATGACTTAACTGCATTCACTGTGCTAAGCACACAGGAACATCCTGGTCGGGTTATTGATACCATACCAAAAAAAAAAAAATCCAGTTTCTCAAAATGGACGTAGATTTCCTCAAATTAATTTTTCTTTGTTATTATTTGTTCTAACACATGATGTGCTACGCTGAAGAGAGGCCACTATTGCTAGGAACAATGACTCAAGTGAGGACTTTCTAACTATAAAGTCTCTTAATGGACATTTCNAAACTCCTTCAGGGCAGCATCCAAGTCTCCTATGTACTCTAGTTCAAAGTAATTATAAAATAATGGAGTAGACTTTAATAATCATAGCTCATATATGTAAGAGGTTGTTAGCTTTCACAGAAATCCTTTGAGTACCTGTACCTTTATTTCATCCAAATTGCATCACTTGAAACATTTTTGGAAGGTCTTTCTTGGAATCGTGTTTCATGTGAATCTGAGAGGCTAGTCATCCATCAGAAGAAGGAAGGTGCTAGGCCTGCTCTATGCTATTCCAGTTCTTTTAGACCACACCCACAGTGGTCAGTTAATATGGGATGGGAAATGAAAAGACATTGACAAGCTAGAACAAGTTCAGAAGAGGTTGATGTGAATAATGAAGGGACTCAAAACTAAATCATGGTCAAGCAAAAGGTGACAGAACTGAGACTGTCAGCCTGGAGATGAGAGGATTCATGGGGCATGATCCCTGCCTTTAAGTATCTGAATGGCCATCCTGTGGAAGGGCCATTTTACTTGCCTGGTATGGCTCTGGAGGAAAAGAACTAGAACAAGGAGCCTGGGAACAAGGTCATAGAGAATAGACAAACATTGAATGGGTGGTTGAAGTGGAATATTTGACTATCAAGTTCCCTTTCAAACCTGAGTATGCTAATTTTCTCAGTAATCTAAACCTTTAATCCTAAGATTCCAAATACATAGATGACTTTCCTGGATCTTCTTAAAAGGTAGTGAGTATAAACTTCAGTCCATGACTCAGGGACATTCTTTAAGGGACATTAATGACTGTACTCTGATGGTAAATGGCCTCAGTACTCTGAAGCTAAATGACCTCGGATTGTTGGATTTTTTTGAGTTCTGTATCCTTTTTGTAGTTTTCAGGATCTTGCCTTTTCATTGGGCTGTGTTCTTATACCTTAATGCTGTCTTGTTACTAGTGGTATACTTAACTTGAATCCCGTCTCCTTATTTCTAATTTGCTGCTGCCAGTTGGCGATGGCTGAGAACTCCAGATATCCAGAATTGGATCTTACTGAGTTCAGGCCAGCAGTGTTCTCGGGTTGATTAGACTGCTTGGATTTTTTGGATGCATATTGTGACTGCAGATATGCCTCTTTTTTACGTCCTTCCTTCTTGGTTGTATTGATAAGTAGCAGCAAGTAGAAGCAAGCAGATAAATGGCTTCCAAATAAATGAGTTATTGCTGCATAAGCCATTTCTTACTTGCCAGAAATATATACTCATTATCTGCAGTTCCTTCCTTTCTAATTTTTTAATACACTTATGATTACAGATGTAAATGGTAAAGGAGAATTCTAACAACTTGCGGCTGTCTCTTATACACATCTTGTAAAAAAAATTTTACATTTTAATTTGAGGTTTTTATTAAAATAGTGAGATTCATATATCCTCCATATCATACCATATAAAGTTACAATTGGAAATAGTAACTTTTCATTAATCACATTAACTGACAGTATACCAGAGTACTTTTTAATATATGCACAGTGTTTTAAAATTTGCAAATTATATTCACATTGTTTTCCATGTTTAGTATCATAATAATGATGGAGTCAGGTAGTATTGCCCAAGCTTTATAGACCCAAAGTCTCATAAGATTATTGAAGGGACGTGCCTGGTGGTTCAGTTCTAAGACTGAACTTCCAATGCAAGGGACCCAGATTCGTTCCCTGGCCAGGGAACTAGATCCCACATGCTGCAACTAAGAGTTTGCATGTTGCAACTAAGAAAGATTCTGCATGCCCCAACTAAGACGTGGCACAGCCAAATAAACAAAAAAATAAATAAATAAAACAACATCATAAAAAAAGATTATTGGAGTGGTAATATTCAACCCCAGGTTTCCTATTTGTTCACTGACCCTTCACTGTCCACACCCTTTAGTATGTCAAAGAATTTCCTGGTCATACTATCAGCTCTACCACTTGCTTTATGGACACATACTTTCTCAATCCATGAAGTATTTGATAACTGTGTTTTCAGAAATGATATGTGACCTTTGACTTCGCTTAACCAAAGAATGTGCAACTCAGAAAGCAGCGTGACAGACCAACTGTGATGTGCAAGATTCCTTTTCTCTGGGATGACACTTCTGACACAAGGCCTGGAGACGAAAGGGGAAGTGACCTTTGGCGCTGCGTCTGCATCCTCTCTCTCTCACACGCGCACACACGCACACACATGCACACACACGCACACACACATGCACACACACATGCACACACACACGCAAACCACGCACATTTTTTAAATTCAAAAGGAAGAAGAATGGCCACCTTTCCAAAGGGAAAAAGAACTGCTTGGAGAACTTGAATAATGTAAAGTTTGTCTGAAAGCTTTAAAGATGAAAGGTGTCACTTTTTACCCATTAGCCTTCTGGAATGATGAGACCCTTGCTACTTCAAAGAGTCATTCGAATACAGTTTCCAGGAAAGGCTGCTTGAAAGATTTTTGCGAGGGAGGTGTGGTTCCCTCTGGGGCCTTTCTTTAGCACACTTGTAGACTTTCTTTAGCACACTTGTAGTTCGGTGTTCACTAAACTTTTTAATGTAACTTCTATATCTTTCTGGGTCCCTCTTATAAATTCCCAGAGAAGACAGGAGGTATCTTCTGTCATTGTTCAAGCCCAGATGGAATTTCTAGGGGCTAGACTAGGGTTCTCTCCTCTTGCTTAAATATATATATATAAACACACGCACTCAGTCGCTTGAGTCATATGCAACCCTTCACAACCCTATGGATTGTAGCCCCCGCAGGCTCCTTTGTCCATAGGATTTCCCAGGCAAGAATGCTGGAGAGGATTGCCATTTCCTTATCCAGGGGATCTTCCCAACCCAGGGATTGAACCCATGTCTCTTGTGTCTCCGGCACTGCTGGCAGGTTCTTTACCCATTGAGCCACCTGGGAAGCCATATACATACGTGCATGTGCATACATATAACCTCAACGATCACAGAAGTAAGGGTGCATTTGGACTTCTAATTTTGGAAACAAATCATACTTTGCCCAAGAGCTCTTTTGCTGTTCTGTCAGTTGCCCAGAGAAGTTATATGGGTGCCTTGGAGTACCATTAGGAATGCTAATTGTGGGTTTAGGATTTCCAGAGAGAAAAAGGACAATGGGCAGAGCTGTGTGTAGGGGGTGGCAAATGGTGTATAATTATTTGCAAATCTGCCTTAACACAAGAGAGTACCAACACCTCCTATTACTTCTACTTGCCAGGGGAATACTTCCTAGCTAATTGGATATTTCCCAAGGAGTTTATTTTTATCATTACAACATCCCCAAATTCACAATTCTGAGATTTCTGCCTAATGTTTTCTCTAATACTAAAAGCATTAACCATAAATAGTATCATTTTTGCTTTTAGTCTTGTCCAATATAGTAGGGATTATAAATTGTTTACATTTAGACTGATTCAGAAGGTGGGGTCAGACTTCAGTGCGTCTTCTTATTCCAGTCCCTGGTGGAGAGATTTTCATATAAGCAACCATCAGTCTTGCTGCCATCTACACTCCTCTTCTCTGCTTCCAAAGCAAAGTTGGCTTTCTGCCTGAAGTGCAAAAGGAGCCAGTTGGCCTAGTTAGTCTCTGATGGGCTCAACTTTGCATTTCCCAATGCTGAGAACTTCCTTTGGGTAAACAAGCCTGAAGAGTTACCTGGTTTTGCATTTTGTAATTTACTTGTGTTTGGAATCAAATCATTGTCATCCTGTAGGCAGTTTTCTCCCATCCATACATGTAATCCCAGTCTTAGTCCACCTTATTCCCTAGACAAGTAGTACCAAATCTGCTTCCACACCCTCCCTTACTTCTTTACATATTCCAGTGTGCATACACACATACACAGACATGAGCACGCACAGGCACAATTATTGGTCAAATATGCCAATCAAAATGTCTCAAGAAGTCTACTTTCAAAAGTGAAAACATTCTAACGTTCTTACATTCCAACAGTAATTAAAAAAATGATTTTTGAAGGAAAACAAAGGAAAATAAAACAATAACTAATAAAAAATGATCTTTGAGAAGCTGAATTTTAAAAAATGTATGTTAGCCATACTCCCAAGAAAGACAATACTTTAATAGAGTTAGTGGTTTTATAAATTTTATATGACCATATTGATGGCTTAAAGGATTTACTGTGATAACAGATTTATGGCTTCTAAATTCTAAAGTATCCTCTGTTAAGATAACTAGAATATGAAATATTTTGTCAAATTATGATACCTATTTTTTTTCTCATCCAGATGGAATTCCTATGCTTTTTCACTGTTTTCACAGATACTAAATATTGGCAGATAATTTTACTTTGTATTTCCCATGTAAAACATAAGTATAACTCTATAAAACATGTCATCACTGTTATTTTAACTAATAATTATTAGCACAAATCCATTCTTATAATGCTATAAAAAAGAGAGAGCTATACATGTATGTCAATATCAATGTACAATTTTACCTGAGATTAAGGGAACTATCTCCACAATTTTGATTTTCAGAAATCTTTCTACCCTTTTTAAGTTCCAGGAAATGGCTTCCTGGAAATGTGCTTCCACCAAGAAATATGCTTCCCCATATAACTTAGGTGAGACTTTCGTAAGCTCTTTCTCTTGAGTCCCATAAGATTCACAGATGACCCTCCTAATTTAGCTGTGATGTGGCCAAACATAGACCTTTCTCCTTTTTCTTGAACTTGTTCCAAAGGGCAGATATAGACCCTCTAATGTCTTGTCTTTTATCATACCAATGATTAGCTGAGATTAGCTTTGTTCCCCTGAAACTAGATAGACACAAACATTCTCTGCTCAGCTGACTGACTGAGACTCATTTAACTACAGACCTCTCCAGGTGTCATCTCTCTTGGCTCCTCCCCATAAGTCAAGGTCACAGCACATGCTGACCCTTTCTGATCTTTCAATCTGGGCTGCATTCCTTCCTCCAACCAATGATGCTAGACAAAACTATAAATCCATTCAAATAACCAAGCAAAACTCTGGAGCCAGTGGGCAAGTTCATCACCAGGCAGTTCTCGAATAACCTTTCTTTTCTTTACTGTCTGCATTTGGTTTTAACACTACACACAGGCATGGTCACATCCAGATATAAACATACATTTGAACTGATGTTGAGCTCTTTGTCTAAAACAGGGAATTGTCCTTCACCAAATTAAAAGTCCCCAAAGCAGGATAATGAACATCTTCTCTAAGTCTCCAAAACCTTTTGGAGTATGTTTCACAAGGGTAAGTGCTGTTAGCCTTTGGGGTCTGTTTGTTTGTTTATTTTTAACCAAAAAATTTTTAAAAGACTGTAAAATATTGATGTGGCTGCATACGTCTTAGTTAGGGCTCTCAGGCTTCTCTCCCGTTGTAGCGCAGGCTCAGCAGCTGGCTCAGTAGGCGTCGTGTGTGGGCTTAGTAGCCCGTGACACATGTGAACTTCTTCTCCCTACCAGGGATTGAACCCACGTCTCCTGCACTGGAAGGCAGATTCTTAACCACTGGGCCACCAGGGAGTCCCTAACCTTTTGGTTTTATTCCCTAAGGAAACCAAGCGGGAATTTCTTCTCTTCTTTCTCAATTCATAAACACCAAGCAAGTTTTGTCCTCTTGGGAATCCTTTTATTTTCTTTTTTGAGACAAAACAGATGGGCCAAATCTGCTGTGAGTTGCTGCATCTTATTCCTTGGTTATTCTGTGGGTCACCTTTGAGGAGGTCATGTGGTGTGTGTTGAGGGGCAGGAAGGGGCACATCAAGGAAGGAGCTGGTGTCCACTCATCACCTGGGGCTGTGGGGCCAGTGCTCCTCTGCAGTCCTTCTTGCTGCTCCTAAAGTTTACACACCTCATCAATATCTAGCCTGTTAATGGTGACAATGCAGGGCCAAACTTGTGTCAAATCTACTGCAAAATTGTTGGAAAAGGTGGACTCGAGATCACGCGCCATTGAGACAATCGGGATTTTTATGAAACAAGCTTACCACCATTTCTGAGCTGCCAACCTCAGCACTAGGCACATCACACTCGATGTTTTTTCAACTGCACAATGATATGCTCAAAGTCAGATTCAAGTCTGACTCCAAAATTTCTGCTCTCTGCTTTAGTGATGATTAATCTATCTCAAGGATAAATCTCTGAATGTGCCACAGCAAATCAGAGACTGTAGAACACTTGAAAACCTTTTCAGGCTATCAATAATCTTTGGAAGAGGTTGTGGGTGGGGGAAGATAACTCTGAATTCACGAGTACTCAGTCACTCAGTTATGCCTGACTCTTTGCAATGCAATGCACTGTAGCCCATCAGGCTCCTCTCTCCATGGAATTTTCCAGGCAAGAATACTGGAGTGGGTTGCCATTTCCTCCTCCAGGGGGTCTTCCTAACCCAGGGATCCAACCTGCGTCTCCTGCACCTCCTGCACTGGCCCCTTTAACACTTTACCACTGAGCCACCTGGGAAGCCCTCTGAATTCATACTTTATATTCCATTAGATGAAGCAAGGAGTTAGGCCCATGATGAGCACGCAAACTGCTGTGACTGATGGTCTCAAGAGTTGGTGCCAAGGCTGTCTGTCCTCAGGCTTCTCTGCACAGCTCAGTGGGGGAGCCCAATGGTACAGACATAGAGAAAAACCATGAAGAGTCGAGGGAAATTATCTGATGGCTTTCTCCCTGTAGGGTGTTATGAAAGTTTCACACCCAAATCTGAGGAAGCAGAATGTAGATTTCTAGAAGCAAGATGAGATGAAGCCAAAACATTATTTGTATCAACATGAGCTCACATCAACTCTTTCTGAATGTGCAGTTGTATTAAACTGCCTTNAGGACAATGGGCAGAGCTGTGTGTAGGGGGTGGCAAATGGTGTATAATTATTTGCAAATCTGCCTTAACACAAGAGAGTACCAACACCTCCTATTACTTCTACTTGCCAGGGGAATACTTCCTAGCTAATTGGATATTTCCCAAGGAGTTTATTTTTATCATTACAACATCCCCAAATTCACAATTCTGAGATTTCTGCCTAATGTTTTCTCTAATACTAAAAGCATTAACCATAAATAGTATCATTTTTGCTTTTAGTCTTGTCCAATATAGTAGGGATTATAAATTGTTTACATTTAGACTGATTCAGAAGGTGGGGTCAGACTTCAGTGCGTCTTCTTATTCCAGTCCCTGGTGGAGAGATTTTCATATAAGCAACCATCAGTCTTGCTGCCATCTAAACTCCTCTTCTCTGCTTCCAAAGCAAAGTTGGCTTTCTGCCTGAAGTGCAAAGGGAGCCAGTTGGCCTAGTTAGTCTCTGATGGGCTCAACTTTGCATTTCCCAATGCTGAGAACTTCCTTTGGGTAAACAAGCCTGAAGAGTTACCTGGTTTTGCATTTTGTAATTTACTTGTGTTTGGAATCAAATCATTGTCATCCTGTAGGCAGTTTTCTCC
The DNA here is from genome assembly GCA_006410735.1 of Raphicerus campestris. Taxonomy (NCBI): domain Eukaryota; kingdom Metazoa; phylum Chordata; class Mammalia; order Artiodactyla; family Bovidae; genus Raphicerus; species Raphicerus campestris. The sequence goes on from SJYW01055109.1 coordinate 555,611, forward strand.
CATCCATACATGTAATCCCAGTCTTAGTCCACCTTATTCCCTAGACAAGTAGTACCAAATCTGCTTCCACACCCTCCCTTACTTCTTTACATATTCCAGTGTGCATACACACATACACAGACATGAGCACGCACAGGCACAATTATTGGTCAAATATGCCAATCAAAATGTCTCAAGAAGTCTACTTTCAAAAGTGAAAACATTCTAACGTTCTTACATTCCAACAGTAATTAAAAAAATGATTTTTGAAGGAAAACAAAGGAAAATAAAACAATAACTAATAAAAAATGATCTTTGAGAAGCTGAATTTTAAAAAATGTATGTTAGCCATACTCCCAAGAAAGACAATACTTTAATAGAGTTAGTGGTTTTATAAATTTTATATGACCATATTGATGGCTTAAAGGATTTACTGTGATAACAGATTTATGGCTTCTAAATTCTAAAGTATCCTCTGTTAAGATAACTAGAATATGAAATATTTTGTCAAATTATGATACCTATTTTTTTTCTCATCCAGATGGAATTCCTATGCTTTTTCACTGTTTTCACAGATACTAAATATTGGCAGATAATTTTACTTTGTATTTCCCATGTAAAACATAAGTATAACTCTATAAAACATGTCATCACTGTTATTTTAACTAATAATTATTAGCACAAATCCATTCTTATAATGCTATAAAAAAGAGAGAGCTATACATGTATGTCAATATCAATGTACAATTTTACCTGAGATTAAGGGAACTATCTCCACAATTTTGATTTTCAGAAATCTTTCTACCCTTTTTAAGTTCCAGGAAATGGCTTCCTGGAAATGTGCTTCCACCAAGAAATATGCTTCCCCATATAACTTAGGTGAGACTTTCGTAAGCTCTTTCTCTTGAGTCCCATAAGATTCACAGATGACCCTCCTAATTTAGCTGTGATGTGGCCAAACATAGACCTTTCTCCTTTTTCTTGAACTTGTTCCAAAGGGCAGATATAGACCCTCTAATGTCTTGTCTTTTATCATACCAATGATTAGCTGAGATTAGCTTTGTTCCCCTGAAACTAGATAGACACAAACATTCTCTGCTCAGATGACTGACTGAGACTCATTTAACTACAGACCTCTCCAGGTGTCATCTCTCTTGGCTCCTCCCCATAAGTCAAGGTCACAGCACATGCTGACCCTTTCTGATCTTTCAATCTGGGCTGCATTCCTTCCTCCAACCAATGATGCTAGACAAAACTATAAATCCATTCAAATAACCAAGCAAAACTCTGGAGCCAGTGGGCAAGTTCATCACCAGGCAGTTCTCGAATAACCTTTCTTTTCTTTACTGTCTGCATTTGGTTTTAACACTACACACAGGCATGGTCACATCCAGATATAAACATACATTTGAACTGATGTTGAGCTCTTTGTCTAAAACAGGGAATTGTCCTTCACCAAATTAAAAGTCCCAAAAGCAGGATAATGAACATCTTCTCTAAGTCTCCAAAACCTTTTGGAGTATGTTTCACAAGGGTAAGTGCTGTTAGCCTTTGGGGTCTGTTTGTTTGTTTATTTTTAACCAAAAATTTTTTAAAAGACTGTAAAATATTGATGTGGCTGCATACGTCTTAGTTAGGGCTCTCAGGCTTCTCTCCCGTTGTAGCGCAGGCTCAGCAGCTGGCTCAGTAGGCGTCGTGTGTGGGCTTAGTAGCCCGTGACACATGTGAACTTCTTCTCCCTACCAGGGATTGAACCCACGTCTCCTGCACTGGAAGGCAGATTCTTAACCACTGGGCCACCAGGGAGTCCCTAACCTTTTGGTTTTATTCCCTAAGGAAACCAAGCGGGAATTTCTTCTCTTCTTTCTCAATTCATAAACACCAAGCAAGTTTTGTCCTCTTGGGAATCCTTTTATTTTCTTTTTTGAGACAAAACAGATGGGCCAAATCTGCTGTGAGTTGCTGCATCTTATTCCTTGGTTATTCTGTGGGTCACCTTTGAGGAGGTCATGTGGTGTGTGTTGAGGGGCAGGAAGGGGCACATCAAGGAAGGAGCTGGTGTCCACTCATCACCTGGGGCTGTGGGGCCAGTGCTCCTCTGCAGTCCTTCTTGCTGCTCCTAAAGTTTACACACCTCATCAATATCTAGCCTGTTAATGGTGACAATGCAGGGCCAAACTTGTGTCAAATCTACTGCAAAATTGTTGGAAAAGGTGGACTCGAGATCACGCGCCATTGAGACAATCTGGATTTTTACGAAACAAGCTTACCACCATTTCTGAGCTGCCAACCTCAGCACTAGGCACATCACACTCGATGTTTTTTCAACTGCACAATGATATGCTGAAAGTCAGATTCAAGTCTGACTCCAAAATTTCTGCTCTCTGCTTTAGTGATGATTAATCTATCTCAAGGATAAATCTCTGAATGTGCCACAGCAAGTCAGAGACTGTAGAACACTTGAAAACCTTTTCAGGCTATCAATAATCTTTGGAAGAGGTTGTGGGTGGGGGAAGATAACTCTGAATTCACGAGTACTCAGTCACTCAGTTATGCCTGACTCTTTGCAATGCAATGCACTGTAGCCCATCAGGCTCCTCTCTCCATGGAATTTTCCAGGCAAGAATACTGGAGTGGGTTGCCATTTCCTCCTCCAGGGGGTCTTCCTAACCCAGGGATCCAACCTGCGTCTCCTGCACCTCCTGCACTGGCCCCTTTAACACTTTACCACTGAGCCACCTGGGAAGCCCTCTGAATTCATACTTTATATTCCATTAGATGAAGCAAGGAGTTAGGCCCATGATGAGCACGCAAACTGCTGTGACTGATGGTCTCAAGAGTTGGTGCCAAGGCTGTCTGTCCTCAGGCTTCTCTGCACAGCTCAGTGGGGGAGCCCAATGGTACAGACATAGAGAAAAACCATGAAGAGTCGAGGGAAATTATCTGATGGCTTTCTCCCTGTAGGGTGTTATGAAAGTTTCACACCCAAATCTGAGGAAGCAGAATGTAGATTTCTAGAAGCAAGATGAGATGAAGCCAAAACATTATTTGTATCAACATGAGCTCACATCAACTCTTTCTGAATGTGCAGTTGTATTAAACTGCCTTTTTTTTTTATAGGAATAATGAAGTTTGAGACAGAAACGATTCTTCCTCAGCTATAAGAAAATTTGTTTCAGGAAGCTGGCTTTGTACATTGTATCATTTCTATGCCTACCCTTTACTTGTACTCAGGTTTGTGCGGGAGTGGTGTGAAGCTTGTGAATTGCCAAATGAAACCCCTTTGCAGAGTTGAGAGGATAGAGAACTTGAACCCATGACTTTTGTTTCTGAGGATGAGAAGACATATCCTTGAAACTTTCCAGAGCTCCACATCCTCAGTGGTTGCTTGATCAGTGAATTGTCAAGGCAACCTCTCATCTACCAGTCCTTTAATTTCAGATCTCATAAGATGATTTCAAAAGAACAGAGTTGGGTANGGGGAGACCATTTTCTCTAGGATACATGGTACATACATACACATACATATATGGTGATAGTTTAGTCATATCCAACTCTTTGCAACTCTATAGCCTATAGCCCTCCAGGCTTCTGTCCATGGGATTTCCTAGTCAAGAATACTAGAGTGGATTGCTATTTCCTTCTCCAGAGGGTCTTTCCAATCTAGGGATTGAACCCAGGTCTCTTGCATTTTAGGTGGATTCTTTACTGACTGAGGCACTTAGGATAGTGGTTCTCAAAGGGTGGTCCTGACCATCAGTACTGGGAAANATACTAGAGTGGATTGCTATTTCCTTCTCCAGAGGGTCTTTCCAATCTAGGGATCGAACCCAGGTCTCTTGCATTTTAGGTGGATTCTTTACTGACTGAGGCACTTAGGATAGTGGTTCTCAAAGGGTGGTCCTGACCATCAGTACTGGGAAAAATTTTTTTAATGCAGATTATCAGTCATTACCCTGGATTTGCTAAATCAAAAACAGTGCAATCTGCATGTTTTTACACGTTTTATTTGGAGATAATCATATATTCACATGTCCTTGTAAGAAGCAATAGAGAGATCCCTGGTACCTTTGATTCAGTTTTCACCAGTGATAATATCTTGCAAAACTATAACAGAGTAATATCACAGCCAGAACATCCACAGTGACACAGACCATTTCGATGCCCTTGTTGCCCCTGTGTTGCCACATTCACTTCCTCTCTGTCCTCACCCCCTCCTTAACCCCTGGCAACCACTAATCTGCCCTCCATTTCTATAATTTGTCATTTCAAGAATGCAATATATAATGGAGTCATAGAGTGTGTAACCTTTTGTGATTGTTTTTTTTCCTCCCACTCAGCATAATTCTCTGGAGATTCATCCAGGTTGTTGCATCAATAGTTCATTTCTTTTTATTGCTGAATAAAAGTACATGTATAGATGAATCACAGTTTATTTAACCATTCACCCATTAAGGACATCTGGGTTTTCTTTTTTTACTATTACAAATAAAGCTATTATAAACATTTGTGGACAGGTTTCTATGTGAACATAAGTCTTCATTTTCTTAGATAAACACCAAGGGAACAATTATTGCCTTGCATGGTAGATGCATATTACATTTTTAAAGGAATTTCCAAACTATTTTCCAGAGTGATTGTATCATTTCACATTCCTATTATATATACATAACTTATCAAATTTATTGGCATCATATTTGCAGTTTAAGTGAAATATAGAAAACTTACCTCTCTTTATGTCCTTTTATCTCCTTTATTTACAATATAATTGCCTTGAGTATTTCTTCTAAATATGCTTAGAATCACATCTATAACACAGTCTTATAATTTCTGCTTCAAACATAAACATAATTTAGAGAATTCTAGATGATAAGAAAAGCCTATTGTGTTTGTCTATAATTTTGTTTCCTATGTTCTTCCTCCTTTCTGATGTTTCAGAATATTTTCTTTGATCAGTTTCTTTTAGAGAACTTTCTTTAGCCATTCTATGTATGTCTGCTCAAAACAAACCGTCTTAATTTTCCTTCACCTGAAAATGTTTTGCTTTTCATTCCTAAAAAATGTTTTTTTCTGGACATAGGATCTCAGATTGAATTTCTTTCATTCATTCATTCTCTCTCTCTCTCTTTTTTTTTAGTTTTGTCAGCACCCGAAAAATATTGTGCTGCTTCCCTCTGGCTCCATGGCTTCTGTGAGAAATCTCCAGTCATTGGTTTGTTTTACGACCACAAGAGTTGCTTTTCTCTAGCTGCCCTCAAGATATTTTGTCTCTTGTTTTCAGAAGCTTAATTATGATATGTCTCAGAATGAATTTCTCTGGGTTTGTTTTGTTTTGGGATCTTGCCAAATTTGGGAACTTTCTAGCTATTATTAATTTGTGTTATTTTCATTCTTAATTTTATCTTTAACTGATTTTATAAGGTATAATTTACATTTAATAAAATGCACCCATTTTAAGGGTACAGTTTGATGGGTTTGGACAAATGTATACATTCATGTAACTAACACGACAATAAAGACAGCTAGCACTTCTATCATCCCCAAAAGTTCCCTTGCCCCATATTATTTGCCTTTGCTTCAAAAATATTTGAGTATTTTTTTTAAGCTCTTTCATGTTTCTCCTTTCTTCTGGAATTCCAATGACAGAAAAGCCAAATCTTTTTCAATATTAATAGTTCTGTGATTGCTGAGACTCTATTTTTTGTTTCTTTCTGTTGTTCGGATTGAGTTTCCATCTCTCTATCTTCCAGTTCACTGATTCTTTTCTATGTCTTCTCTATTCCATTATTAATTCTATCCAATGAACTTTTAAATGTTAAGTTATTATATTTTCCACTTCTAAAGTTCCATTTGGTTCTTCTTTATATTTTCTATTATTTTGCAAAGACTTTTGATTTCTTTGCTGAGGCTTTTGATTTTTTCCTTTATTGTCTCAAGCACACTCTTCACTGCTCGTTGAAGCAGTATGATGGTTGCTCTAAAACTGTTGTCCAATAATTGTAACATGGCCTCATCTTGATGTTGGCATCTATCATTTGTTGACTGCCTTTTTTCTTTTTTTCATTCAGTTGGAGATATTCCTGATTTGGGGTCTGATGAGTAACTTTCAATTGAAATTTGAAGTGCGTGTGTGTTTTGGGGAATTCTGGATCTTACTTAAAGTTGGCTGGCTTTGCCTGACACTGCTCTAGCAGGGGAATGAGGAGCAGTGTGTTACCTTGTTACTACCAGGTAGAAGTAGAAATCCAGGTTCCCTACTCAGCTTCACTGACACTCAAGAGGGGGGCTCCATAGTGCTGAGTTGGGTGGGAGTTCAGGCTCCTTAAGTGGTGTCCATTGACTTTATGGGGAGGATAGCCTCTTCGTTCCTGGATAATAGGTGAATGCTTGGATTCTCTGTTTGGCCTTCTCTGATATCAGAGGCAAAGGCACCTCATTACTGCAGGTGGTGATGAAGATCCAGGAGCCTCAAGTGGTCTCCACTGACATGGTGGGAGTTCATCACTGGCTGGAGGGGAAGAAAGTCCTGGCACCTTGCTTGGCATCTTTAATACCACCCAGAAGGGGGCTTGGGGCATTTCATTTCAGTCTCACTAAGATGAAAGTCTAAGTCTTTGCTGGCCTGGGTAAAGGTGTGGCTGGTTGTTTTTCTGTGATGTTTTGCTAGAATGGAACTATTGTTTTCAGAAAGTTTCTGTCTTGGTAGGCTGCCTCTTTCTGAATCCTTTTGT
>SJYW01055109.1:565186-576399 GCA_006410735.1 Raphicerus campestris
TAAAAATAATGCATGCTTACTACAAAAACAAAAGTCCATAAAATGTAAGTAAAAGTTATTCGAAAGTCTAATAACCCTGAGATAACAATGAACATTTCTACATCTATCCTTCTTGAATTTCTCCCTGTACACACATGTGTTTACAAACCATGTATGCACGAAGATTTGTAACCTGATTTATATCCTCATGAACTGTATGAAACGCTCAATTAACTCTGGCATCTTGCTAGGGGAGTTCACCAAGGGAAGATGGCTAAGAATCACTGTTTTATGTGTATTTTTCTGAGTTCATTTAATCCAAGCCATCATATGTGTAAACAATAAATTAAAAAGAAAAGTGATTTGAATATATAAGTATCTCTCTTTACTTTTTTTAACTTTAAAAAATGGTATAAAAGTAATGTAAATTAATGCTAAAAAATAGAACAAAAGATATAAATTGAAAAATAAAAGCACCCCCTCTCACTATCCCTCTTCTCCCATCTTAGTTCTTTTCACTCCTTGTGGTAATTCATCACTGTTCAGAGTTCATACGTGGGGAGATTGTGTCCACATATGCAAGCATACCGTGTGTACATGAAGTGTACCACATCTTTTTTTAAGAAAAATACAAATGAGACTGTGTCAATCATGTTGTCTGTAGCTAGCTTTTTAAAATCTAACAATCTTAGACATCTTTTCAAATTAAATTCTAAAAGATCTCCTCCATCCTTTTTTAATAGCAGTGGCATTTTCCATCAAATATCCTATGGTTAATTTCACCAGTTCTCTGCCTATGGACACTTGATTTGTTTTCAGATCTTTATGCCAAAAGCACAGCCTTGTCCGTATACCTTAGTGCTACTTGTTCAAGTCTGTTGGTAGACGAAATTCTTAGAATGGCACATCAGGGTCCAAGTAAAATAACAGGGAACACTGTGTTTCTCTGTAACATAGACAATGCATTTCTTATTAACACAGAGAATGCATTTCTTATTGATGTGTTTAGTAGAGTATTTAATGTAAGACTTGCCTCATGTAGCTTCCAGAGTGGCTCATGATAGAAAAAGAGAAGGAAAAGATAGGGATGAGACAGAATGCAAAGCGCTTCGGTGTTGTTCAGTTGCTCAATCATGTCCAGTTCTTTGCAACCCCATGGACTGCAGCACATAGGCGTCTCTGTCCTTTACCATCTCCCAGAACTTGCTTAAACTCATGTCCATTGAGTTGATGATGCCATCCAACCATCTCTTCCTCTGTTGGCCCCTTCTCTGCCTGCCTTTGATCTTTCCCAGTATTAGGGTCTTTTCCAATGAGTCAGATCTTCGCATCAGGTAGCCAAGATATTGGAGCTTCAGCTTTAGCATCAATCCTTCCAATGAATATTCAGGATTGATTTCCTTTAGGAATGAGGGGTTTGATCTCCCTGCAGTCCAACGGACTCTCAAGAGTTTTCTCCAACACCACAATTCAAAAGCATCAATTCTTCGGTGCTTATTCTTCTTTATGGTCCAACTCTCACATCCATACAAGACTACTGCAAAAACCAGAGCTTTGACTATGTGGACCTTTGTCAGCAAAGTAATGTCTCTGCTTTTTAACACACTGTCTAGAAATTGGAAAAGTTTTAGTCGATCCGTTGTGTCTGAGTCTTTGCAACCCCATGGACTATAGCCCACCACACTCCTCTGTCCATGGAGTTCTTCAGGCAAGAATACTAGAGTAGGTAGCCATTTCCTTCTCCAGGGGATCTTCCTGACTCAGGGACTGAACCTTGGTCTCTTGCATTATAGGCAGGTTCTTTACTGTCTGGACCACCAGGGAAGCCTAGGAGGAGAAAAGTAACTGAGGGCAGAAATAGCTGTGGGTGTGTGTGGCAGGGGGAAGTGAGTGGGGGGGGGGGGGGATCTCCATCTCCAGGGGCCACATCTCCACTGATTTTTGCAAAGGTGAGGAGGAAGGTGTAAGACTACGGAAAGGTGTAGCCTGACATCGGTATAAAGCCGTTTCCCTCTTCAGGTGTAAGAAACAATTGAGGAAACATCAGAAAACTTGCAGGACATTTCCTAAGCAAGAGAGAAAAGCCATGGATCACGTTTTAATAATTTGCAGAAAAATATATTTCCTTTCCTTGGGCTGCCCACATTCCACAGGGCTTCAGGCCTGAATTCAAATCTGACTCACACAAAGTTTCCCATTAGTATGAATGAGAGACTCCTATGTGAACTTCTGCCTTATTTGAATCAAAATATAACACTGTCTCTCAATAAAATAATTAACTTGAAAAGAGAGGCTGATCTGATAAAGCAGTTGGCACATGGATGAGAAAACAATTCTATTTGAAATAATTTCAAGCTTTGTAAGACTAATGACATAGGGAATTTTATGCCTGGGAAATTTTATTATTACACATGAAAATCAGTATTGGAGTTTCACATTAATTCCTGTGTTAGCCTTTCACATCAAACCACTGAGTGTTCTTGGACCTCCATCTTCCACTCTCTGCTCTCAGAAATGCTGCTCCAGAGTTTCTTTAGTGGCAGTCAGATCTATATCTAAGGTGAAAAAAGGAACACAAAGACCCTACAATCTTTCTCCTGTCAAGCTTAACCATTTAATTCTAAGAAGAGAATTATGTCAGGGTACTCACCCACATTAGCAAGAGAAACCAACCAGATTTGAAAAAAAGCTATATTGCACACCTTACATCTATAAAGGGGTCCATTTTAACCTACAGTCAAAAACAGATCTGTGTCATAATCAAAGTCTTATCGGATCTCTCTTTAGAACATTTGACACTGGCTCTACAAACAACAGAATTTTTCAGTGCTATGTTTTCATCCAAGATTGATGGGCAGTTACACTTGGTGGTGGCTTCTGGGTGATGTTGTGGTCAACAGGTCAGCCTATGCCCACCAGGGAGTTTACTGCCAAGGGCAGAAGGCTGATGATTAAATAGGAAATTCTAAATATCCAAGGAGACCGAAGGAAGTGGCACCTAATCCAGTTTTGGAGTGGAAGGGAATGATTTCCAAAGAATGCTGCTGCTGCTGCTACTGCTGCTAAGTCGCTTTAGTCGTGTCCAACTCTGTGTGACCCCACAGACGGCAGCCCACCAGGCTCCCCCATCCCTGGGATTCTCCAGGCAAGAACGTTCTCCACTGTATGAAAGTGAAAAGTGAAAGTGAAGTCGCTCAGTCGTGTCCGACTCCTAGCGACCCCATGGACTGCAGCCCACCAGGCTTCTCCGTCCATGGGATTTCCAGGCAAGAGTGCTGGAGTGGGTCGCCAGTGCCTTCTGAGACTATTAAAAAAAAAACCAAAAAACAAAAAACAGCCTATAGGGAGAGACTTGCAGGTATCAGTTAGACTTTATCCTGAGAGCAATGGGAAGCCACCAGGGTGGAGAGTGAGATGAAGAGATATGCCTTACAGAAAGATTATGGCCGCAGGATGGGAGGACAGGAAGACCAACCAGAGGCCACTGCTGTAACCCAGAGGGATCACGATGGGAGACGTGAATAAGGTTACTGGCATTTGGGATAGAAAGGAAAATGCTCATTTAGGAGAAATGGAGGAGGAAGAATCACTGTGGGAACACAGGGTAACTGGGTGGAAATGCAGGGTGGAGAAGAGGTGTTATCACCACAGAAGATGATGCCGCAAACGCTGCCATTCCCGCCTCCCCTCCCCGCCATCACCACTTCAGCACCCGCGCGGCTTCCCTGGGCCCCGGGAGTCTACTCTGCCCTCCTGTGTGGTTGAGACCAGGGTGCTGGGGAACTGACTCTCCCTGGAGCAGCATGAATCCCAGCTCTCTCAGCCCCTCAGGTAGAAAAGCCCTGAGGTATGTCCTCTACAACTTCCCAGAGTCTCCCGGGATGAGAATTTCTGGGTTGTCCACCCAGGAAACCTGTCTGAGAAGGAACCCGGTGCTGGGTGTCTTCCTTTCCCTGACTGGCTTCCCCATCCCTCTCCCAGGGTCTCCTGGTCTTGCTGCCTTAAAAAACACTCCTTGCACAAATATCTGTCTCAGGATCTGCTTCTGGAGGAAGCTGAACAAATGGTGTTTCACCTTAAACCTCCCGTAGTTTGTACCGCGGGAGGGTGGAGATGCTACTTTCTAGGCTAGGAAAGAAGACAGAGAAGAGGGTTTTCATCCATTCTCTTTATTTGGGGAGGGGAGGAAAAATGATACATTTAACTGGGGACCTGTTGAGTCTAAAGAACTTGCAAGAACCTCTATGTGGGATGTCTCAATAGAACATGAGAGAGAGGCTGTGGGGCCCGGATTCCATGGGGCCAATGCGAAGACCATACCTCTGTGCTTCTAGCTTATACCTTTCTTCCCTGGACAATAAACTGAAAATGGAAATGGTAAGGACTCTGCTAAAGGAAACATACTGCATGAGAGAGAACGGCCCCCAAATAAAGCCCCTAACTGTCATTCCAACAACTACATGGAGAAATGGCTGTGGTGTGACGTGGGGTTGGGGGGAATGGGGCATCTCTTACCACGGCGAGGTCCCCATTTGGCCTGCGTGTGGGAATACAGAATGGATCAGTTTAAATGAAAAATAGATGGTCTAGTTTGCAAGTGGAATGGCTTTTCTTTTTTTCTACCCTGGTTACCGGAGGGCAGTTGCTGCCATGCAAGGGACTAAACACAAAGAAGAAATTGCATGAAATGAGAATATGTATTTTTGATAGCAAAGGAATGGAAGAACGTATTGTATAGACAGAAAAGGCCTTGTAGATTGAATTAGCCTATCCTAAACTGAAGCCAGGGTCACCACATGGCAATTTTCAAACAAATACTCTCCATCGTCCATTACACATACTCGAGGATTTGACCTTTTATAGCACTATTCATTCTCCAAGCATCTCAATAGTCTTTGCAAAAAGTAAAAATACAACCACGGGCACTGCATAGGTCTTATAAATGGCATGCAGAAAATTTTATGCTCTGCTCACAGGAAGATACGAGGCCAGCGCCAAAGTGTTCACAGCCCCAGGGGAAAAGCTGTACCTGAGAAATAAAGTTCTTAAACTGGGTTTTTTAGTTTCCCATGTAATAAACTTGGAACAGTTTATTATAGGATATTGAATATAGCTCCCTGTGCTACACGGTAAGTCCTTGTTGTTTATCTGTTTTATATACAGTAGTTAGTTTCTGCTAATCCCAAGCTCCTAATTTATCCCTCCCCTCCCCTTCCTTCCCTGGTAACCACAAGCTTGTTTACTTAGTCATAAAAAAAAAAAAAAAANGAATGGCACATCAGGGTCCAAGTAAAATAACAGGGAACACTGTGTTTCTCTGTAACATAGACAATGCATTTCTTATTAACACAGAGAATGCATTTCTTATTGATGTGTTTAGTAGAGTATTTAATGTAAGACTTGCCTCATGTAGCTTCCAGAGTGGCTCATGATAGAAAAAGAGAAGGAAAAGATAGGGATGAGACAGAATGCAAAGCGCTTCGGTGTTGTTCAGTTGCTCAATCATGTCCAGTTCTTTGCAACCCCATGGACTGCAGCACATAGGCGTCTCTGTCCTTTACCATCTCCCAGAACTTGCTTAAACTCATGTCCATTGAGTTGATGATGCCATCCAACCATCTCTTCCTCTGTTGGCCCCTTCTCTGCCTGCCTTTGATCTTTCCCAGTATTAGGGTCTTTTCCAATGAGTCAGATTTTCGCATCAGGTAGCCAAGATATTGGAGCTTCAGCTTTAGCATCAATCCTTCCAATGAATATTCAGGATTGATTTCCTTTAGGAATGAGGGGTTTGATCTCCCTGCAGTCCAACGGACTCTCAAGAGTTTTCTCCAACACCACAATTCAAAAGCATCAATTCTTCGGTGCTTATTCTTCTTTATGGTCCAACTCTCACATCCATACAAGACTACTGCAAAAACCAGAGCTTTGACTATGTGGACCTTTGTCAGCAAAGTAATGTCTCTGCTTTTTAACACACTGTCTAGAAATTGGAAAAGTTTTAGTCGATCCGTTGTGTCTGAGTCTTTGCAACCCCATGGACTATAGCCCACCACACTCCTCTGTCCATGGAGTTCTTCAGGCAAGAATACTAGAGTAGGTAGCCATTTCCTTCTCCAGGGGATCTTCCTGACTCAGGGACTGAACCTTGGTCTCTTGCATTATAGGCAGGTTCTTTACTGTCTGGACCACCAGGGAAGCCTAGGAGGAGAAAAGTAACTGAGGGCAGAAATAGCTGTGGGTGTGTGTGGCAGGGGGAAGTGAGTGAGTGGGGGGGGGGATCTCCATCTCCAGGGGCCACATCTCCACTGATTTTTGCAAAGGTGAGGAGGAAGGTGTAAGACTACGGAAAGGTGTAGCCTGACATCGGTATAAAGCCGTTTCCCTCTTCAGGTGTAAGAAACAATTGAGGAAACATCAGAAAACTTGCAGGACATTTCCTAAGCAAGAGAGAAAAGCCATGGATCACGTTTTAATAATTTGCAGAAAAATATATTTCCTTTCCTTGGGCTGCCCACATTCCACAGGGCTTCAGGCCTGAATTCAAATCTGACTCACACAAAGTTTCCCATTAGTATGAATGAGAGACTCCTATGTGAACTTCTGCCTTATTTGAATCAAAATATAACACTGTCTCTCAATAAAATAATTAACTTGAAAAGAGAGGCTGATCTGATAAAGCAGTTGGCACATGGATGAGAAAACAATTCTATTTGAAATAATTTCAAGCTTTGTAAGACTAATGACATAGGGAATTTTATGCCTGGGAAATTTTATTATTACACATGAAAATCAGTATTGGAGTTTCACATTAATTCCTGTGTTAGCCTTTCACATCAAACCACTGAGTGTTCTTGGACCTCCATCTTCCACTCTCTGCTCTCAGAAATGCTGCTCCAGAGTTTCTTTAGTGGCAGTCAGATCTATATCTAAGGTGAAAAAAGGAACACAAAGACCCTACAATCTTTCTCCTGTCAAGCTTAACCATTTAATTCTAAGAAGAGAATTATGTCAGGGTACTCACCCACATTAGCAAGAGAAACCAACCAGATTTGAAAAAAAGCTATATTGCACACCTTACATCCATAAAGGGGTCCATTTTAACCTACAGTCAAAAACAGATTTGTGTCATAATCAAAGTCTTATCGGATCTCTCTTTAGAACATTTGACACTGGCTCTACAAACAACAGAATTTTTCAGTGCTATGTTTTCATCCAAGATTGATGAGCAGTTACACTTGGTGGTGGCTTCTGGGTGATGTTGTGGTCAACAGGTCAGCCTATGCCCACCAGGGAGTTTACTGCCAAGGGCAGAAGGCTGATGATTAAATAGGAAATTCTAAATATCCAAGGAGACCGAAGGAAGTGGCACCTAATCCAGTTTTGGAGTGGAAGGGAATGATTTCCAAAGAATGCTGCTGCTGCTGCTACTGCTGCTAAGTCGCTTTAGTCGTGTCCAACTCTGTGCGACCCCACAGACGGCAGCCCACCAGGCTCCCCCATCCCTGGGATTCTCCAGGCAAGAACGTTCTCCACTGTATGAAAGTGAAAAGTGAAAGTGAAGTCGCTCAGTCGTGTCCGACTCCTAACGACCCCACGGACTGCAGCCCACCAGGCTTCTCCATCCATGGGATTTCCAGGCAAGAGTGCTGGAGTGGGTCGCCAGTGCCTTCTGAGACTATTAAAAAAAAAAACCAAAAAACAAAAAACAGCCTATAGGGAGAGACTTGCAGGTATCAGTTAGACTTTATCCTGAGAGCAATGGGAAGCCACCAGGGTGGAGAGTGAGATGAAGAGATATGCCTTACAGAAAGATTATGGCCGCAGGATGGGAGGACAGGAAGACCAACCAGAGGCCACTGCTGTAACCCAGAGGGATCACGATGGGAGACGTGAATAAGGTTACTGGCATTTGGGATAGAAAGGAAAATGCTCATTTAGGAGAAATGGAGGAGGAAGAATCACTGTGGGAACACAGGGTAACTGGGTGGAAATGCAGGGTGGAGAAGAGGTGTTATCACCACAGAAGATGATGCCGCAAACGCTGCCATTCCCGCCTCCCCTCCCCGCCATCACCACTTCAGCACCCGCGCGGCTTCCCTGGGCCCCGGGAGTCTACTCTGCCCTCCTGTGTGGTTGAGACCAGGGTGCTGGGGAACTGACTCTCCCTGGAGCAGCATGAATCCCAGCTCTCTCAGCCCCTCAGGTAGAAAAGCCCTGAGGTATGTCCTCTACAACTTCCCAGAGTCTCCCGGGATGAGAATTTCTGGGTTGTCCACCCAGGAAACCTGTCTGAGAAGGAACCCGGTGCTGGGTGTCTTCCTTTCCCTGACTGGCTTCCCCATCCCTCTCCCAGGGTCTCCTGGTCTTGCTGCCTTAAAAAACACTCCTTGCACAAATATCTGTCTCAGGATCTGCTTCTGGAGGAAGCTGAACAAATGGTGTTTCACCTTAAACCTCCCGTAGTTTGTACCGCGGGAGGGTGGAGATGCTACTTTCTAGGCTAGGAAAGAAGACAGAGAAGAGGGTTTTCATCCATTCTCTTTATTTGGGGAGGGGAGGAAAAATGATACATTTAACTGGGGACCTGTTGAGTCTAAAGAACTTGCAAGAACCTCTATGTGGGATGTCTCAATAGAACATGAGAGAGAGGCTGTGGGGCCCGGATTCCATGGGGCCAATGCGAAGACCATACCTCTGTGCTTCTAGCTTATACCTTTCTTCCCTGGACAATAAACTGAAAATGGAAATGGTAAGGACTCTGCTAAAGGAAACATACTGCATGAGAGAGAACGGCCCCCAAATAAAGCCCCTAACTGTCATTCCAACAACTACATGGAGAAATGGCTGTGGTGTGACGTGGGGTTGGGGGGAATGGGGCATCTCTTACCACGGCGAGGTCCCCATTTGGCCTGCGTGTGGGAATACAGAATGGATCAGTTTAAATGAAAAATAGATGGTCTAGTTTGCAAGTGGAATGGCTTTTCTTTTTTTCTACCCTGGTTACCGGAGGGCAGTTGCTGCCATGCAAGGGACTAAACACAAAGAAGAAATTGCATGAAATGAGAATATGTATTTTTGATAGCAAAGGAATGGAAGAACGTATTGTATAGACAGAAAAGGCCTTGTAGATTGAATTAGCCTATCCTAAACTGAAGCCAGGGTCACCACATGGCAATTTTCAAACAAATACTCTCCATCGTCCATTACACATACTCGAGGATTTGACCTTTTATAGCACTATTCATTCTCCAAGCATCTCAATAGTCTTTGCAAAAAGTAAAAATACAACCACGGGCACTGCATAGGTCTTATAAATGGCATGCAGAAAATTTTATGCTCTGCTCACAGGAAGATACGAGGCCAGCGCCAAAGTGTTCACAGCCCCAGGGGAAAAGCTGTACCTGAGAAATAAAGTTCTTAAACTGGGTTTTTTAGTTTCCCATGTAATAAACTTGGAACAGTTTATTATAGGATATTGAATATAGCTCCCTGTGCTACACGGTAAGTCCTTGTTGTTTATCTGTTTTATATACAGTAGTTAGTTTCTGCTAATCCCAAGCTCCTAATTTATCCCTCCCCTCCCCTTCCTTCCCTGGTAACCACAAGCTTGTTTACTTAGTCATAAAAAAAAAAAAAAAAAGAATGCCATTGGCAGCAAAATGGATGGACCTAGAGATTGTCATGCTAAGTGAAATAGGTCATATAGAGAAAGATAAATGTTGTATGCTATCACTTATATATGAACTCATTTACAAAACGGGAAACTGGGTTTTTAAAAGGGCTTTTGTATGTCACCATTTCCCACAAAGCACACACACAAAAGTGTTGATGATTATCTTCAATACCAAGTGACTCAACCCTAGTGCCATCTGGGCAGAGATAAAGGGATTTGGCCCAAAAACCACAGTGTTTATTTTTTTTCCCTCCTCTGTCTTTGTGGCTTCCGTGCACAGCTCAGGTGAGGCACTGAAGCTGGAAATAAATTTTTCCTTTGGAAAGGTTACCCCCTTCAAGAAAAGTGAGCCTCCCCTTCAGTATGTGAACACCACAACTGCTGGTCTGCAGAGACTGATTAGTTATATTTTTGAGATTAACTTGGACACACAGCTGACTGTGGTTAAAGCAAGACCTTTCACTGGAAAAAAAATTTTCAGTGGAGTCAACAGCTCCTCTTTGGAATTCATCTACACTCTAAGACCAAACTAGGCTAGTGAGGGGCAAGTGGGGCTAGGCGTGAGCACATTGTTCTTAGTCTCAAAAATCTAGACTTCCCAGGTAGTGCTAGTGGTAAAGAACCTGCCTGCCAATGCAGGAGGTGTAAGAGACGTGGGTTCGATCCTTGGAGCAGTAAGATCCAAGAGGGCATGGCAATCTACTCCAGTTCTTGCCTGGAGAATCCCATGGGCAGAGGACCCTGGTGGGCTACAGTCCATAGACTCGCAAAGAGTCAGACACCACTGAAGTGACTTAGCACACAGGCAACATTATCTGGATCAGGACGTTCCATAACGATGAAAACTTCTCCCTCTAGTAAACAGCTGGACAGACTACGTAGTTCATTTACTGCAAGTACATCAGTGAAATTCTATAAGCCACACAGAACAGTTTTCCACCTTGAAACATATGTTATGCGACAAAGAGAGATATTCCTATAAACTAAAAGTTGTCTGATTGAAGGCAGCTGGCATTGTCATCACCTTCACGTCTCTGAAGTGAAGGCGCACTCCTACTGATGGTGTGGAGGTGGCCACATGGCATCGAGACCCATCTATTGGTGAATAAGCCAGTTAGCCCTAACACATGCAGACATAGTCCTAAGTACACAGCCTGATGAATTTTCACAAAACAACCTATCATGTAAACAGCAGTCAGATCAATAAAGCAGCCAGCTTCCCAGAAGCTCTTCTTGTGCCCCCTTCTCAGCCACTACCACCCCCAATACTATCTTTCAAGAATTATGTTTAAATACTTGTTCCTTCCCCAACTCTTAGCAGAAGTGGTAGAATTTCTAGTTGACTAGACTGATGTTCCCTTGGACCAGCATATAGTTTTGGCTCTACAAAGAAAAATAAAGGAACCTGAGCTGAAGTTACAGTACCAAAAAGGGAGATATGAAAGAAGCCTGAAGCTCCTATATTCTCTTTCTGCTGGAACCTTAGTTAGGATTCTGATTCCCAGTTGAGAACTTTTTCTTTTCCATCCCTGATCAGATCACAACTCATTTCAGTGCTGTG